>JALIGW010000040.1:4004300-4426800 GCA_023053685.1 Diadophis punctatus similis
TCCCCCTAGATTTTTCCCCCAAAACTAAGGTGCATCTTATAGTCTGAAAAATACAGTAATTAAGTTGGGAATTAGCATTGTGCTAATGCATATAGCCTACTATTGAAATAACTGCTAAACAAGCCAGAGAGAATTAGCTCAGTGCAAAAACAAGATGGGTTCATAATATTTTTGATGCATTAAGAATCATATCTTGCTGCAGCTAAGTCAGCAATAATAATTTAATAATTTTATTGTTTAGTTGTTCCTTAAAATGTTGTACGCCGCCCTGAGTCCTCAGGGAGTAGGGCGGCATAGAAGAACACTAAATAAATAAAAATAAATAAATAAATAAAATAATTCTAGATCTGGAAGGCACATGAAACTGTTGTTGGCCATTTCTGTTTTGTTTGCTTGCTCACACACGCAGCAAGAACTTTCGTGGGATGCCGTCTTGCTTGTTCTTATTTTCATTCAGCACATCAAATTTGGGGCTCCCAGTTGTTTAATTCCCCCCCCCCCCAAAGTTGGCAGTTCAAACCAGTGACAGGTAAAACATGTTAATTTCTACAGAAGGAACTTGGACAATGGATGTTTTCTTTGGGCTTGAAGCCAAAAAAGAATTAGGTACTTAAGATAGCTTGATTTTTCTTAATGCTACGCCCCTTGCTAATGGATGCTTGGCTTTTTCGCTTTGCAGAATGGACAGGCAGCTCCAGAGGAGAGAAAAGAGGCTTTGCCAAAGGTAAGACTCCAGATGTAAAAAAAAAATAATCTGCTCTTTATAGCACAATATTTCCTGCTCAATACATTTGGCCTGTGTTTGCTTCCCTGGTAAGGTTAAATCAAATGTACCGTCCATATTTTTTCTAATGTTTATGGTTTTAATAGATATCTGTATTACATTGTTTTATTAATGATGTTGTTTTAATTGGTGATTGGGAGCTACCCAGAGCTCGATATAAGGTGGGTGGCTATATAAATATTTTAAATAAATAAATAGATTTTGGAGGTCCAGTTTCCATCAGCAGATGAGAAAAGGACAAAGTAGTTTCGTTATTGGGATGGAGGGAGATATAGTTTCCTAAACTTTGGTTTAAAAGATTTTTTTTTTCAACCTCGATTGGAGGAAAGCAAAAATAATCCTCTATATTACAGGGGTCCCCAAACTTGGCAACTTTAAGACTTGTGGACTTCAACTCCCAGAATTCTCCAGCCAGCATAGCTGGTTGAGGAATTCTGGGAATTGAAGTCCACAAGTCTTAAAGTTGCCAAGTTTGAAGACCTCTGCTCTATAATATGTACCAAAAGATCCTATTTTCTCATCTATGCAGGTAGTTCTCATCTTACAACAGTTCATTTAGTGACTGTTCAAGGTGATGACACCTTCTTTTCCCTAGACTGGCCAAACCCAAATCCTGCAACCGTTCTTCATATGTTTTAGTCTCCAGGCCTTTCATCATCTTAGTTGCTCTTCTTTGCAATTGGGACCAGAATTTTCAATGCTAAGCAAGATGGTTGTTAAGTGAGTTTAGAGGTTGAGCCGAGGTGGCGCAGTGGTTAGAGTGCAGCACTGCAGGCTACTTCAGCTGACTGCTAGTTCAGCAGTTCAGTTGTTCAAATCTCACTGGCTCAAGGTTGACTCAGCCTTCCATCCTTCTGAGGTCAGTAAAATGAGGACCCAGATTGTTGGGGGCAATATGCTGAACTCTGTAAACCGCTTAGAGAGGGCTGTAAAGCACTATGAAGCGGTATATAAGTCTAAGTGCTATTGCTATTGCTATTGTTTAGCGAATCATATGATGATTAAGCAAATCTGGCTCCCCATTGACATTGCATGTCAGAAGCCACCTGGGAAGGTCTCAAATGGCACTCACATGACCCCAGGACTCTGCAATGGTCATAAACACATGCTGGTTGCCAAGTGCCTGAATTTTGACCACGTGACTATGGGGAAGCTGCAACAGTTTTAAGTGTAACTTGGAATGGTTGCTAAATGAATGGTTGTAAATCAAGGGCTACCTATACAGTGTTAGAAACTTTAAGATGTGTAGACGTCAAAACAGAACTCCCCAGCCAGCATGATTTTAGAGCAAGATACTAACCAAAGAGAGAAGCAACCTGGAATTAAGGAGAAACTTCCTAACAGTGAGGACAATTAACCAGTGGAACAGCTTGCTTTCAGAAGTTGTGGGTGTAACTCCATCACTGGAGGTTTTTAAGAAACTAGACAGCCACTTATCTGAAATAGTATAGGTCCATGATGGCGAACCTATGGCACGCGTGCCACAGGTGGCACATGGAGCCATATAGGAGGGCACGCGAGGCATTGCCCTATGTCAGCTCCAGCGCACATGCATGCACTGGCCAGCTGATTTTCGGCCTTGAGGAAGGCCATTTTCGCCCTCCGGAGGCTTCAGGAGGCTTCCCTGAAGCCTCCGGAGGGCGAAAAAACGGCCCAACAGGCAAACCGGAAGTTCGGAAATGAACTTCCGGTTGGCCCGTTGGGCTGTTTCTTGCCGTCCCCAGGCTTCAGGAGTCTGGAGGCTTCAGTGAGGCCTATGCACAGGGGGCAGCGCGGGAGGGTTGTACACATGCACGGGGGGTAGCACAGGGGTTGTGCGCATGCACAAGGGGGAGGGCATGGGTGTTGGCATGTGCGCACATGCTAATGCGCGCACACACACCCTTTTGGCACGCGGGCCAAAAAAGGTTCGCCATCACTGGTATAGGTTCTCCTGCTTGAGCAGGGGGCTGGACTAGAAGACTTCCAAGGTCCCTTCCAACTCTGATTCTTCTATTCCCCGTCCCCGTCCCATTCCACTCCATTCCATTCTTCTAATTTCTGGGAGTTGAAGTCCAGACATCTTAAAGTTGCCAAAGTTGAGAAAACTGCTGTGGTACATAAACTACAGTACTTGGCCTTTTCCCCCCCTGCAGCAGCTGTGCACTTTATCCCAATAAAAGGCAGATTTGGATGTTAATGCGCCCATCCAAAAGATGTACGGCCATCTGTTTTTCATGAGGAATTTGTTACTAAAATCTGCCTGTCTTGTCTGTAACTCCTTCTCTTCCACGTAAATATTGTCAGGATTATTAGAAACGGCTTTTCTTTTGAGAAATTCTATGGTACGGATTCTGGATGTTGCAAGACTCCACTGGCCTTTACAAATACTTTCAGTTCCCTTGTAAAGGTTGCTTCACCCCTTTGTTCTAAAATAAGAAAACGGTAGGATCAACTGCACTTCCGATTGGTGGAGAGGAACAGAGGCAGCTTATCTTGCTGGATGTCAGAGCAAGGATGATCAATGAGATTTTGAAGATTAGAGCAGGGACATCCTGGGCTTTATGAAATGATTCAAGCCTGCTTTTTTTTTAACCTGTGTGGCACGTGTAAATGGAAAAAAGAACTTCCCTGTGACATCCCCGTGATTAGAGTTAAAATACCAATTGTTTAATGAAAGTTGAACAGTGACTATATTCTATATTTATTCTACGTTGATATATTCTACATTTGTTTTCCCCAGCCATTCACACGGGATGATAGATAGTTTTCTCATCAGGATTTTAGTCTTGTGCATTGTGTGTGTGTGTGTGTGTGTGTGTGTGTGTGTGTGTGTGTGAGGCTTCAGTTGCACTATGTGGACTGTCGCCAGGGGTGGGCTGCTGGGGGTTCGCAGGGGTTCGGGAGAACCTCTAGCTAAGATTCTGTGCAGTTCGGAGAACCCCCAAATCCCATTCCCCGCCTACCCACCCTTCCCAGGAGTCCCCACATGGCCCGTTTTTGATGCAGGTAAGTGAAGGGCGCGTGCAGAGGCTTGGGAGGGCGAAAAATGGGCCTACCAGAAGTTCGGGAAGGCCGGAAACGGGCCCGGCCTCCAGAGGGCCTCCAGAGCCTGGGGAGGCCGTTTTCGCCTTCCCGGAGGCTCGAGGAAAGCCTCCGGAGCCTGGGGAGGGCAAAAACGCCCCCTCTGCCGTGGTGCAGAAGGCCGACTAGACCACGCCCACCCAGCAACCAGGCAGAGAACCCTTGCTAACATTTTTGAAGCCCACCCCTGCCCTGTTCAGCAGGTACCCTCCATCCCTCCATGAAGCCATAGTGAACTGCTGCTGGACAGAGGAAGAGTAGCAAATTATACCAAGCATGGGCATCAACGTCAAGATGTTTAAAAAAAAATGTTTTTTTTATTAAAAAGTTTTATAAGTAGTACAAACATTTTCCCCCCACCCCTTCCCCCCTCACCCCATCCCTCCCCCCTTGCCCTCCCACCCCCATCTTAAAAAATTGTTGATTTTATTCTGCTTACCTTTTTAAAATGCAGCGAACAAAAATGATGCTTTTAAAAAACGACCGTACATCTTTTGGATGGGCACATTTAACATCCAAATCTGCCTTTTATTGGGATATACAGTGCCTGAGTCCCTCTGAAGCTGCAGCCAAACCATAAATCTGCTGACAGAAGAGCAAGAAGTTCCAAGCAACTTGATCTCTGACTGTTATCCGATAGATGTTGTAATGTTGGCTGCTTTGAAAGGGGGGGGAAAAAGTTTTATGAAATCATGAGCCATTTAGAAGGCCCCCCTAGAGACCCCAGGTTTGATCTTGCTACTTTGGTGATTGGGAGTATAACTTGCCTTTCGCTTCTTTTGTAGCAGGGGTGAAATGCTCCCGGTTCGGGCAGGCTGGTCGGTCGTCATAGAGCCAATAGAGCCGATAGCGATGGCAGCGCGAGGCTTCCCTCACCCGCTTCCCCCACCCGCCTGGACGCCGCCATTTGGGTTCTTTTACCCTCTGTGCATGCGCAGAACGCTTTGCGCATGCGCAGAACGTAAAATAACCCAAATGGCGGCGTCCAGGCCAGTGGGGGAAGCGGGTGGGGGACACCTCGCGCTGCGATTGCTATTGGCTCTACGACGACCCACCAGCCCACCCGAACCGGGAGCATTTCACCCCTGCTTTGTAGCATTTTTTCAATTCACCAACCTTGTTGGTTAACCAGCATTCCTAGGAGTCGCCCAAAGTCTGCTCAAACTCTGTTGTTGCAGATCGTAATTATAGAATGAGGAAACCCCTGCAGAGATTCCCCCTCTCCTGTCTTATGCTAAAGAGAATCAGAGTGGGATAACCTTTGCAGCGGTGAAATCTACTTACCTTCCCTACCGGTTCAGAAGCGCGTGCTTCGCTCGCTCACGCGCCACCGTCACACACGCTTTTTCACCCTTTGCGCATGCATAGAAGGCTTTGCGCATACGCAGAGGGTTAAAAAATGGCGATGGGTGGGCGGAGCCTCACGCGGCTGCCGCTACCGGTTCTCACAACCACTGGCGGCCGCCGCTACCAGTATGCCTGAACTGGACCGAACCGGTAGCATTTCACCGCTGAATTCTTGAGCCTTTCCTCACCTTCTCCCCTCTTCCGGGCTTACGTTTACAAAATAATCGTTGAATTCCTTTTTCAAGGTCATCTCCATACTCCCATACAGAAAAAGGAGGGAAGTCTTAAAAAACAAAGTTCCAGGCTAAGGAGCAGCTTATTCCAATTAAAGGTCCCTTTAGATATTGGGATTTCAATTCCCAGAATCAATGAGCATAGCTGTTGGCTCTCCTGTCTGGGAATTCTGATAGCCTGAACATACTTAAGAGGTACTGCAGCAAAATCTGGCACAGCTTCTGAGGTTGAAACAACACAGTCAATAGTTTTTCAGAATGTAATTGCTACTCAGATGTATGATCAAGTATAAAATATAGTATTTGCTGTATATATTCCTGAGAATACAAGGCAAATACCTTGTGATTTCTAAAAGGTGCCTCTTTGCTTGGGGGGTAAAAACAGCATTGCAGAGGCATGTTCTAAGAGCTGCCGGTTCTCTAAAAGATCCAGTTTCCTTTCTTGCAAACTTGTCTTCACTTCTCTGCATCAGTTTTCTCCTTGAGGGCAAGGAGCTGGCCCTCAAAGAGAAAAGCGAGGAACTGGGAGTGGGCGCCTTCTATCTTTATCCAAAGCGCCTACTCCCAATTGTCATTCTTTTGATGCTGTGCCTATTCACCCTTTCACAATCTGCTCAGAGACCCAAATAATCAATTTCATAAATTTCATAATACGATAGACATCTCCCTGGTTTTATTTTCCTGGCATGGTTAAGTAAGGTATACTTCTGGAGCAGAATTCCCCAAAGTAAATTGACAATACTGCAGTTCTGTAAGATACTAGATGTTATGTATGCATAGTATATAGATATTGCTGCCAGAAAGAGCGATCATGAAAGAAACCCCTTTTTAGGTAAAATGATCAGTTCAAACATGCATTGTGCAGTGGTGGGATTTAATTTTTTTTACTACCGGTTTTGTGGGTGTGGCTTGGTGGTCATGTGAGTGAGTGGGCGTGGGTAACTCAATGTCACTCCCACCCAGTCACATGACCTCCCCCCAGCCACACCTACCCAGGTTTTGTGGCTCCCGGTGTTTTCTGTGTGAAATGGGTCATGTGACTGGGTGGGCGTGGCCAACTTGATTGGTCTCACCCTTAGGAAATTTCTCCTTAGTCCAACTCACAATAAAATAGCACAATCAAATAGCACTGTTCCAATATTTAGAATAGAATAGAATAACAGAGTTGGAAAGGACCTTGGAGGTCTTCTAGTCCAACCCCCTGCTTAGGCAGGAATCCCTGCACCACTTCAGACAAATGATTATCCAATCTCTTCTTAAAAACTTCCAGTGTTTTTCCTCCTGTGCAAAGCGAATATTTTCCCACGTGGGCAGTCTGTCTGAGAAGGGTTTGTCTGTTGCCAGAAAAGTCAAGAAACTGCAATTGTGAGATCAATGGCCCCTTTTTTCCATGCATGGAGTCACAAGAGTGAAATAAAAGATGCTGCATTCTGAATATGCAGCCTCCTCCTACAAATTCAGGGCTCAGTAGCCCATCATCAATTAAGATTGCTGGGAGAAATATCAACAGCCTCAGATATGCAGATGATACCACTCTAATCAGAAAGTGAAGAGGAACTAAAGAACCTCTTGATGTGGGTAAAGAAGGAGAGTGCAAAAGTTGGCTTGAAACTCAAGATTAAGAAAACTAATGTCATGGCATCCGGCCCTCTCAATTCCTGGCAAATAGATGGGGAAGAAATGGAGGTAGTGACAGATTTTATTTTCCTAGGCTCCAAGATCATCGCAGATGAGGACTGCAGCCAAAAATTTAAAAGACGCTTGCTCCTGGGGAGGAAAGCTATGACAAATCTAGACAGCATACTAAAAACCCTGCCAATAAAAGTGTGTATAATCAAGGCTATGGTTTTCTCAGTTGCAATGTATGGCTGTGAAAGTTGGACCATAAGAAAGGCTGAGCGCCAAAGAATTGAGGCCTTTGAACTATGGTGCTGGAGAAGACTCCTGCGAGTCCCTTGGACTGCAAGGCGATCAAACCAGTCAGTCCTAGAGGAGATCAACCCTGACTGCTCTTTAGAAGGCCAGATCCTGAAGATGAAACTCAAATACTTCGGCCACCAAATGGGAAGGAAGGGCTCACTGGAGAAGAGCCTAATGCTGGGAAAGATTGAGGGCAAAAGAAGAAGGGGACGACAGAGAATGAGGTGGTTGGATGGAGTCACTGAAACAGTCGGCGTGAGCTTCAATGGACTCCAGAGGATGGTAGAGGACAGGAAGACCTGGTGGAATGTTGTCCATGGGGTTGCAATGGGTTGGATACGACTTCGCAACTAACAACAACAACAAAGCCCATCGTCTGTCTTCTACCTGATACTAGATTGGATGTTGAAGAAAACGAGACACCAAATGAATTTTTCAGTCTTTCTAAACCTGAACAGAGTCCGCATCAGAGCTCTCATCAGTCTGCATATAACAAAGCAGTTGGTTTCTTTTTCCTTAATGTTTTCTGTGTTCTTGGACATGCACCCCCCCTTCCTCCCAAGGCTCTTTGCCATTAATCCTTGGCATGAAATGGTAAACTCTTCAGTGCCATTAAACAGATATTTCAGTCCTCTGCTCTCTGAGCTACAGGCTCCAATTAATAATTGAATAAGGATCGGCTTTCAAAGCACTGCATTCCGTATAACCAAGCTTGGGTTTGTTTTCTTTTCTTTTTCCTGACATTGTAGAAATAATTCAGCTGCACAGTTGTGCAGCTTCTGCATATTCTGAAATCTCTAAAGTTTCTGGTCTTTTTTTTTTTTTTTTTTTTGCTTTTGCAAAAGTGCATTCAGATTTTAAAACAAAACAATAGCAATAGCAATAGCACTTAGACTTATATACCGCTTCATAGTGCTTTACAGCCCTCTCTAAGCGGTTTACAGAGTTCAGCATATTGCCCCCAACAATCTGGGTCCTCAAACAGAATCTGGGTCCTCAAACAGAAACTTTTCTTGATTCTGGGCCTCCTATCTCAGCATTGTCCAAGCTCAACCTGACTGTGCCTTCAGGCCTGAACAAGTGCTGTCACACCCTGAAAATTAAGCAAGTTTAATGTTTGATCCTGCCCACACCATTAACATCAAGATATCATTAACCACTTCCCTGTTGCATTGTGATTGATTTTTTTTTAAAAAGTGCAACCTGTGGTTCAGTGGTGGGTTCCTACAGGTGCGGTCCACTCTATAGCACCGGTAGCGGCCCGCTGGTGACATCACAGTACCGGTACGGTCGGTTGCCGGTGCCTGGGCGCCGCCATTAAAAATTTTTTTTTAATTTTTTAAAAAAATTTCTTTTGCGCATGCCCAGAAGCCGAGCTTCCGGCACTGCGCATGCGCTGCCTTCCTACCCCACAGTGAGTCCAAGTAGGGGAGGATGGCTGAGGGAGCGTGTGAGACGCTGAAAGAATGGGCGGCAGGACCTATCTCAGTTCCCCTCCCTTCAGCAGCCCAAGAAGCCACGAACGCGCGGTCACATGGCTGGCAAGCCACACCCACAAAATAAGCCACATCCACAGTGGTAGTAAAAAAATTAGGAACCCGCCCCTGCTGTGGTTGCAAAAAAATAAAAATAAAAAGGGTTGTTCCTGTCTAGTGGGGACTGTAAATGCCTCCCGATTACTGTATACATAGCAAGCAAATAATTACTTTTCAGAGGCCTGTACTATTACTCCCAGCAATTTAGTAAATCCTTAGTAAATTAGAAATAATTTTTTTTTGGGGGGACTACCTGCTCTCTATATATCACAGGGGTGAAATTCAGCAGGTTCGGACAGGTTCTGGAGAACCGGTAGCGGAAATTTTGAGTAGTTCGGAGAACCGGCAAATACCACCTCTGGCTGGCCCCAGAGTGGGGAGGAAATGGGGATTTTGCAGTATCCTTCCCCCAGGAGTGGGGTGGGAATGGAGATTTTGCAGTATCCTTCCCTCAGGAGTGGGGAGGGAATGGGGATTTTGCAGTATCCTTCCCTCAGGAGTGGGGAGGGAATGGGGATTTTGCAGTATCCTTCCCTCAGGAGTGGGGAGGAAATGGGGATTTTGCAGTATCCTTCCCCCAGGAGTGGGGAGGGAATGGGGATTTTGCAGTATCCTTCCCCCAGGAGTAGGGAGGGAATGGGGATTTTGCAGTATCCTTCCCCCAGGAGTGGGGAGGGAATGGGGATTTTGCAGTATCCTTCCCCCAGGAGTGGGGAGGGAATGGGGATTTTGCAGTATCCTTCCCCCAGGAGTAGGGAGGGAATGGGGATTTTGCAGTATCCTTCCCCCAGGAGTGGGGAGGGAATGGGGATTTTGCAGTATCCTTCCCTCAGGAGTGGGGAGGGAATGGGGATTTTGCAGTATCCTTCCCTCAGGAGTGGGGAGGGAATGGGGATTTTGCAGTATCCTTCCCCCAGGAGTGGGGAGGGAATGGGGATTTTGCAGTATCCTTCCCCCAGGAGTGGGGAGGGAATGGGGATTTTGCAGTATCCTTCCCTCAGGAGTGGGGAGGAAATGGGGATTTTGCAGTATCCTTCCCCCAGGAGTGGGGAGGGAATGGGGATTTTGCAGTATCCTTCCCCCAGGAGTAGGGAGGGAATGGGGATTTTGCAGTATCCTTCCCTCAGGAGTGGGGAGGAAATGGGGATTTTGCAGTATCCTTCCCCCAGGAGTGGGGAGGGAATGGGGATTTTGCAGTATCCTTCCCCCAGGAGTAGGGAGGGAATGGGGATTTTGCAGTATCCTTCCCCCAGGAGTGGGGAGGGAATGGGGATTTTGCAGTATCCTTCCCCCAGGAGTGGGGGGGGGAAAATGGGGATTTTGCAGTATCCTTCCCCTGGAGTGGGGAGGGAATGGGGATTTTGCAGTATCCTTCCCCTGGAGTGGGGAGGGAATGGGGATTTTGCAGTATCCTTTCCCCAGGAGTAGGGAGGGAATGGGGATTTTGCAGTATCCTTCCCCCAGGAGTGGGGAAGGAATGGGGATTTTGCAGTATCCTTCCCCTGGAGTGGGAGGGAATGGGGATTTTGCAGTATCCTTCCCCCAGGAGTGGGGAGGGAATGGGGATTTTGCAGTATCCTTCCCCCAGGAGTGTGGAGGGAATGGGGATTTTGCAGTATCCTTCCCCCAGGAGTGTGGAGGGAATGGGGATTTTGCAGTATCCTTCCCCCAGGAGTGGGGTGGGAATGGGGATTTTGCAGTATCCTTCCCCTGCCATGCCCACCAAGCCACGCCTACTAAGCCACGCTACGCCCACCAAGCCACGCCCACAGAAACGGTAGGGAAAAAATTTAAATTTCACCCCTGCCAAGGTCCCTTCCCAACCTATCTCCTCACACACATTTTCCTGATAGAAAAGAATATTTGTAATTCAGGATTGAACTGTGGGGTCCTTGGTGTTCTCTGAGCTTGGTTGTTTTATGGAGATATTTAATTACCAAACTAGTTGGGTAAGGAACTGTCTGCAAGAAGACAACCACTGAAGATGTTACCTACGGTAGTTGGGTAATAAAATGTCTGCAAGAAGACAACCAAGCTCAGAGAGCACAAAGGACCTCCCGCATTTTTCCTTTTGTCACAGCAAATTGGAGTTGGCATTCCTGATAAACAACAAGATTTTCAGTTCTACCTAATCAAATTCATTCAACAGAGTACTTGAGTTAGTTTCTCGAGCACTTTTATTGCACTGGGGACAAATCTTGAATACTGGCTGATCAAGGAGCGTTTCTAAGTGTTGTATTAGCTGTTGTTAGATGTCAAAAGAAAGAGGGCTGTATAAGAATTTATTACCTGTTAAGAATATTGAATAAGCATCAAGAGAACTGGAGTCTTCTGTGTTTTTAAAGAGCAATAACAATGTATCTTGAATTTCAGCACACGGAGCATGCACAGGCTAGCAGTCTGAGCTCTTTTTGTGGGGAAAAAAAGATTTCATTATTTGTTTGTTTGTTTGTTTGTTTGTTTACCCATATTTTTCGGAGTATAAGACGCACCGGAATATAAGACGCACCTTAGTTTTGGGGGAGGAAAATAGGGGGAAAAAATCTGCCTACCAGGTATTCATCTGGCTAGCGTCCTTAGTCTGGTCAGCTTCAGCACATTATTTTATCCCCTGGTTAGGACTTAAAAAAACCTTCTTCGGAGAGAGTAACAATGAAAGAGCCTGCAAGCCAGTAAGAGCTGGGAAGGTCATTAGCACCTAGTTAGGGCTGGAAAAAAAGCTCCGAAAAAGCTACATTCAGAGTATAAGACGCACCCAAATTTTCAGCCAGTTTTAGGGAGGAAAAAGGTGCGTCTTATACTCCAAAAAATACGGTATTTATTTGTGAGACTTATATACCGCCTCACAGTGAAAGCACTCTCTAAGCGGTTTACACCAGTAAGCAATGTATATTTATATTGCCCCCAACAATCTTGGTCATCATTTTACCTACCATGGAAGGCTGAGTCAACCTTGAGCCGGTGAGATTTGAACCGCTGACCTGCAGATCACAGTCAGCTAAAGTGACCTGCAGTACTGCACTCTAACTGCTGCGCCACCTCGTCTCATAAAAATAAATTATGATTTATTTTTCCACTTAACATTTTAATCTTAGGAGCCCCCTTTTTCCTTTATGTACGCCAGTTGGGAAATGGGAGAGGGAAGTTAAACACAAAAACGTTTTGGTCTCAATCCGGTTGTCTTCATTTCTTTTATACCCCAGCCAAATCAATAACAATTCTCAGCTGGAAAGTGAGTTAGGCCAAATTCCTGTTTGTTCTAAGGGGAGAATCTGGTGTAGAATTATACTGTTGGTTCTCCCAGTGAATTTGCATGTGTTAAATTATGTGCCTGCATATCATAGAAAAGTGTGCAGCGGCAGGGGAGATGCATTCTACTCAGTGGTGGGTTCCTACCGGTGCGGTCCACTCTATAGCATCGGTAGCGGCCCGCTGGTGACGTCACAGTACCGGTGCGGTCGGTTGCCGGTGCCTGGGCGCTGCCATTTTTTCAAACAAAATGTTTTTAATTTTTTTAAAAAATCTTCTTCTGCTCATGCCCAGAAGCCGAGCTTCCGGCACTGCGCATGTGCTGCCTTCCTACCCCACAGTGAGTCCAAGCAGGGGAGGATGGCTGAGGGAGCACGTGAGATGCTGAAAGAACGGGCGGCAGGAGCTATCTCCATTCCCCTCCCTTCAGCAGTCCAAGAAGCCACAAACATGCGGTGATGATCCCAGGCATTTTCGCACGTTCGAGGCTTCTTGAGCTGCTGAGGGGAGGGGGAACGGGCGGCAGGACCTATCTCAGTTCCCCTCCCTTCAGCAGTCCGAGAAGTCATGCCCACCCAGTCACATGGCCGGCAAGCCATGCTCACCCGGTCACATGGCTGGCAAGCCATACCCACAAAATAAGCCACGACCACAGAGTGGTAGTAAAAAAATTAGGAACCCGCCCCTGATTCTACTATACAGGGAGTCCTCGACTTAACAGCGGTTTGTTTAGCAACCATTCAAAGTCACAATGATAAAGTGGCACTGAAAAAAAGGGACTTAGGAATGGTTCTCATACTTATGACTGTCAACAGCATTCCCCATGGTGCCTTGATCAAAATGTGGGTGCTTGGCAACTGGCATGTATTTGTGACAATTGCTGCGTCCTGGGGTCATGCATTTTTCAACAGCCCTTACCTGCCCAAACATGCAGTATCCAGAAAGACTGCAGAGATTTTGCCAGTGCTGATTTTCATGGATATACGAGGGTGAGTCAAAACGTAATGCCATTTTCTTTAGGACAGGTATAATTACCAACACAGGAACACGTAGCGTACATTAAAATGAAGTGGTCCTCTGTGGATCACATCCCTACTTCTCAACATAGTCACCGTTTCTCTCAATAGCAATGTTCCACCTTCGAATGAGAGCATGTATCCCTGCCTCGTAAAATGTTGTTTACTGTTCTTTGAGCCACTTCTTCACTGCAGTTTTCACTTCCTCGTCACTGGAATAATAATCCTCCATACTCACCAGATTTAGCACCTTCAGACTATCATCTCTTCGGCGCCATGAAAGAGGGTTTGAGAGGCAAACGTTATTCCAGTGTCGAGGAAGTGAAAACTGCAGTGAAGAAGTGGCTCAAAGAACAGTCAACAGAATTTTACGAGGCAGGGATACATGCTCTCATTTGAAGGTGGAACATTGTTATTGAGAGAAACGGTGACTATGTTGAGAAGTAGGGATGTGATCCACAGAGGACCAGTAATTATACCTGTCCTAAAGAAAATGGCATTACGTTTTGACTCACCCTCGTAGAAGTTGCAAGACTTTTGTGCAGAAATAATTTCCCCCAGGTGTTTCCAATGTATTTTGACCTATGAATATGTAATTTATTCTCTCTCTTATATGCTTTTTAAAAAAGGGGGGGGGGTTTCCCAATAATTGCTCATTGCTGACAGTTAAGATCCTTCTAATTTAGAACTAGCAATTTAGAACTAAGGAGAAATTTCCTGACAGTTAGAACAATTAATCAGTGGAACAACTTGCCTCCAGAAGTTGTGAATGCTCCAACATTGGAAGTTTTTAAGAAGATGTTGGATAACCATTTGTCTGAAGTGGTGTAGGATTTCCTGCCTAAGCAGGGGGTTGGACTAGAAGACCTCCAAGGTCCCTTCCAACTCTGTTATTCTATTTCTAATTCTAATTGCCAGTGATAAAATTGCTTCTGAAAACTGTTAATAAAGCCTTAGCTCTGCCTGATACAGCCAATACAGTAGTTTGTCTAAAGGTAAATGGGCTGGATGTTTTTAAAAGGTGTGTGGGATTATGATTCCCATCATCCTGAGCCAGCAGGTGTTCAAGAAGAAGATGATTGGAGATCCCCCCCCAAAAAAAACATCTGTAGGGCACCATATTGGGAAAGGGTTCCATACCTTTTGTGACAGCTGCTCCAGCACGAGGCTAACGCAATGATTTTAAAATGCTCAAGCTGTTATTACATTATGATATTTACTGAGCGAGGAATGAGATGTAATAGCTTCCTGCAGTCTTGAAAGGTAATATTGGAACACCCTGCATTCTGAGCTGTTTCAAGGTCAGAATCATAATGAGTGGGAAGAAAATGTATACCTTCCTGGCTTGGTAACTGCTGATGCCTTTTGTTTTCAGCAGATTCATATTCTACTGTAGAATTAGCCTTCCCCGATTTTAACACTTCCCAGATGTGCGGGCTGGAATTCCCAGAAGTTGGGAATTCTGGGAGTTACGTCTACAGTATACTTTTGGAGGTAGCTAGGTTGGGAGAACCACCGTCAGGGGTCTAAGGATTTCAGAAATGGTGTCTGTAGTATTTCAACCGTTGTTAGGCCTGGTCACTTTCACAGAAGACATTGCACATTTAGTCTTCAGTTGAGACTGTTCTGTGGTGCGGTCATTAAACAAGGCGTCATGTGACCACACCTGATTTTAAAACTTTTTTTTGCCACTGTTCAGCACATCACCACCAATGTCCTTAAGTCAGACATTGCATGACCCCCAACTTGCAATCTTCCCTGTTGGCTTCCCCTATTTGTAACTCAAAGTTGGAATGAGGGGTCCTTGGTGCTCTCTAAGCTTGGTTGTTTTCTTGCAGATAATTCATTAGCCAAACTAGGTAACATCATCAGTTCTAGATGATGAATAGAATAGAATAGAATAACAGAGTTGGAAGGGACCTTGGAAGTCTTCTAGTCCAACCCCCTGCTTAGGCAGGAAACCCTACACCATTTCAGACAAAGGGTTATCCAACATCATCTTAAAAACTTCCAGTGTTGGAGCATTCACAACTTCTGGAGGCAAGTTGTTCCACTGATTAATTGTTCTAACTGTCAGAAAATTTCTCCTTAGTTCTAAGTTGCTTCTCTCCTTGATTACTTTCCATCCATTGTTTCTTGTTCTACCCTCAAGTGCTTTGGAGAATAGTTTGACTCCCTCTTCTTTGTGGCAACCCCTGAGATATTGGAACACTGCTATCATGTCACCCCTAGTCCTTCTTTTCATCAAACTAGACATACCCAGTTCCTGCAACCGTTCCTTATATGTTTTAGCCTCCAGTCCCCTAATCATCTTTGTTGCTCTTCTCTGCGCTCTTTCTAGAGTCTCCACATCTTTTTTACATAGTGATGACCAAAACTGAATGCAGTATTCCAAGTGTGACCTTACCAAGGCATTATAAAGTGGTATTAACACTTCACGTGATCTTGATAGGAGCTGAGATAGCGCAGTGATCTTGATAGGAGCTGAGATAGCGCAGTGGTTAAAAGCAACATTGCGACCTTCAGCTGATTGCTAGTTCAGCAGTCCAGCTGTTCAAATCTCACTAGGCTCAAGGTTGACTCAGCCTTCCATCCTTCCGAGGTGGGTAAAATGAGGACCCAGATTGTTGGGGGCAATATGCTGAACTCTGTAAACCGCTTAGAGAGTGCTGTAAAGCACTATGAAGCGGTATATAAGTAAAGTGCTATTGCTATTGCTATTGATTCTATCCCTCTGTTAAGGCAGCCTAGAACTGTGTTGACTTTTTTGGCAGCTGCTGCACACTGCTGGCTCATATTTAAATGGTTGTCCACTAGGACTCCAAGATCCCTCTTGCAGTTACTACTGTTGAGCAAGGTACCACATATACTGTACCTGTGCATTTTGTTTTTCTTGCCTAAATGTAGAACCTTACTTTTTTCACCATTGAATTTCATTTTGTTAGATAGCGCCCAATGTTCAAGTCTGTCAAGATCCTTCTGTATCTTGAGCCTATCTTCTGGAGTGTTGGCTATTCCTGCCAGCTTGGTGTCATCTGCAATACCTAGTTTGCGTAACAAAACAAACAAAACCCTTTAATTTAAAGAACATTTACTATGAAGTCTTTAATTAAAACCATAAAACGTTTTTTAAAAACATGCACTTGTTAAAACTGTGTGAACACAAGGTAGGAATCCCACCCAGAGAGAAACAACCAGCAGTACCAGCGAACTGAAGGCACTGTAACCAATGGCGGATTAAGGCTCACTGGTGCCTTAAGCACTGACAAATCTTGGTGTCCCCCCCTCCTAGTTCTATCATTATTATTTTTTTACAAATCTTCATTGTTTTTATTTCTTTCTCAACTTTGTGGTGCCCCCTTTGGGCCTGGTGCCCTAAGTGCATGCTTATTTATGTATGTATGTATGTATGTATGTATGTATGTATGTATGTATGTATATGTATGTATGTATGTATGTATGTATGTATGTATGTATGTATTTATTTATTTATTTATTTATTTATTTATTTATTTATTTATTTATTTATTTATTTTGGTATTCTTATATGCCGCCCAACTCCCGAAGGACTCAGGGCGGCGTACAACAGAGAAAAATACAAGAATAAACCAAATATTAAATATTAATTAAAAACAAATATAAAAATTTAAAAACACAGTATAAAAAACATTGAATAACCATTCAACAACCATACATACTTGGGGGTGAGCTCGAGTGGATTAAGCTCTACCCCCAGCCTGCAGGAAAAGCCATGTCTTAACGGCTTTTCGGAAGGCCAGCAGAGTGGGGATAGTTCGGGTCTCTGGGGGAAGTTGGTTCCAGAGCGCGGGGCCGGCCACAGAGAAGGCTCTCCCCCTAGGGCCCGCCAGACGGCATTGCTTGGCCGACGGGACCTGGAGGAGGCCAACTCTGTGGGCCCTAACCGGTCGGAGGGAAGTATGAGGCAGAATGCGGTCCCGGAGATAGCCTGGTCCTAAGCCATGAAGGGCTTTAAAGATGGTGATCAACACCTTGAATTGGTTAGTCTGCTTAATGGTTAATACACCACTGACTGGTGACCCTGGAAGCTTATGAGGCCCAACGCAACCATGCAGTAATTCAACAGGGAAGGAATTCAACAGGGAAGGGCATTTCTGTGGAGAAGGTTCTCTAGTTAGGTGCCCCTTAAGGGCTGACAGATGTGACACTCCCCTCCCCCAAGGATAAGCATTTCCATCCTATAATGGAGCAGGCGTTCTGCCAGCTATCCAGGTTCTCAGCCGTGCTGGGCTTTGTAAACGGATCTTGCCTTTTGCATATTAGCAAACTGGCACTAGCCAGACTTCTGGCCTTGGTTGTTCTAAGTACTGTACAGGTACTCCTCAACTTACAACTGCCGTATTTTTCGGAGTATAAGACTCACCTTTTTGCCCCCCAAAAGAGGGTGGAAATGTTGGTGCGTCTTATACACCGAATACAGCCATTTTTGGCCTCCCGAAGCCCCGCCCCTGCATCCCATTTTTGCAAAAAATGGGCAGTTTTTTGAAAAAACGGGGGCGTTTTTGTTTTCCCCAACCCCCAGGAGCACTCTGCAGGCTTCCCAAACACTCTGCATGCCCTGTTTCTGCAAAAAAAACAGCCGAAAAACGGGCCATTTTTTGCAGAAACGGGAGGTGTTTTTGCCTTCTAATTACCCCATGTAGCATGATTGGAGGAGGAATTTTGGAAGTTGAAGTCCACTAGTCTTAAAGCTGTCAAGTTTGAAGACCCCTAGGTTAGGGGTTAGGGGTGCAAGGGTCTTCAAACTTGGCAAGTTTAAGACTTGTGGACTTCAACTCCCATTCCTGAGCTAGCATGACTGGAGGAGGAATTCTGGGAGTTGAAGTCCACTAGTCTTAAAGCTGTCAAGTTTGAAGACCCCTGGGTTAGGGGTTAGGGGTGCAAGGGTCTTCAAACTTGGCAAGTTTAAGACTTGTGGACTTCAACTCCCATTCCTGAGCTAGCATGATTGGAGGAGGAATTCTGGGAGTTGAAGTCCACTAGTCTTAAAGCTGTCAAGTTTGAAGACCCCTGGGTTAGGGGTTAGGGGTGCAAGGGTCTTCAAACTTGGCAAGTTTAAGACTTGTGGACTTCAACTCCCATTCCTGAGCTAGCATGATTGGAGGAGGAATTCTGGGAGTTGAAGTCCACAAGTCTTAAAGCTGTCAAGTTTGAAGTTTGTAAAAAGTGTACATGGTTGTAAAAAGTATACATGGTTGTAAAAAGTACTCCGCTATACTGGTATTTGATTAAATAATATATTACTACACCATTTGTTTCAGAATACTTTTATCCTTGTTTTCCTCCTCTAAAATCTAGGTGAGTCATACTCTGAAAAATACGGTATTTGTTTAGTAACTCTTCGAAGTTGCAACAGCACTGAAAAAAGGGACTTATGACCGGTTTTCACACTGATGACCGTTGCAGCCTCCCCATGGTCATGTGATCAAAATCCAGGCGCTTAGCGACTGGCATGTGTTTCTGACAGGTGCCGCACCCTGTGGTCATGTGATCCTTTGTAACCCTCCCAGCCAGTTTTCTGACAAGCAAATGTCGATGGGGGAAAGCCACATTTGCTTAACAACCGCATGATTCATTTAACAACTGCAGTGATTTACTTAATAACTCTGGCAAAAAATGGTTGTAAAATGAGGAACGGCTCCTTTTAACAACAGCCTCCCTAGGCAACAGAAATGTTGGGCTTAAATTGCGATCGTAAGTCGTGGACTACCTGTGTTTGGAACGCCTCAAGATGAGAGTCCAGTAACTGAAGAGAGAGAATAATCTGCCTCACACAATAGAAGTCCAAAGTTCCATGTCTGGCTTTTCTGATTAAATTAAAAAAAAAAAGCCAGCCTCATGGTTATCTTGAACACCTCCATGGGTCAAAGGAGGCCAATATTCTGGTGTGATCAAAAGTCATTTCCTAGGCTTTTGCGCTCTTAAATTGCATGATGGCTATTTCTTTGCCCCTGGTGTCTAATTCTGCTGCCCTATTTTTCAAGCTAGTTAGCTGTGCAACGAGGGCTAGAAAGATAATGTGTCCTGTCTCTTCTTCTTCTTCTTTTTTTAAAAAAGAAACCTTTTAGCCAGAAAGCTTTTAACAGCCGTTTTCTTGATTTGTGGCTACGTGCAGTGGCTAGGGACTTGGGTTGTAACCATCAGGGCTCCAGATGATCTCCTATCCCTGCTTGGGTTGTATCTCTGCGGTGGCTGGCATGCATGCTTTTTAGTCCCACCTATCAACACAGGCTATATATGTCAGTTGGTGTTTTTATTGGTTTAAATAATGCAAGATTACGTAGGTGAGGTCACTGAAGATAGGCAAGCAGAAACTTTATAGACACGAAGTACAAGTAGTCCTCGACGTACGACCATTTGGTTAACAACTGTTTGAAGTTGTTAACCTACCCTCAAAACGACGCTGTAGAGCACTGCACACCAAGACAACTAGACACAAGAACAGTTTTTTCCCGAATGCCATCACTCTGCTAAACAAATAATTCCCTCACCACTGTCAAACTATTCACTAAGGCTGCATTACTATTACTATTAGTTTTTCTCATCATTGCTATCACCCATCTCCTCCCACTTATGACTGTATGACTGTAACTTGTTGCTTGTATCCTTACGATTTATATTAATATTGATTGTTTCCTGGTTGCTTATTTTTACCATCATCCACCACAGCAGTTCCATTGACTTCGACCCCATATCCCACAACGCAGCTTTCCTCTGCCTCCCCAGCTCAGTGGTTTTCAATAGCTCCTTCTTGCCCTTTTATTTCTTAGACCCTTCTTTGTCTTGCATTAAAATTCAAGCCTGCAAATATAACTTTATTTTGTTTTAAATGTGCGATAAGCAAGTGTTCAAATTCCTTTCTTTGGGATTAGTATGACAGGATATGTTGCACAGGGATGCGGTGGCTCAGTGGCTAAGACGCTGAGCTTGTTGATCAGAAACCATCGGCAGTTCGGTGGTTCGAATCCCTAGCGCCGCGTAACGGAGTGAGCTCCCGTTACTTGTCCCAGCTTCTGCCAACCTAGCAGTTCGAAAGCACATAAAAAATGAAAGTAGAAAAATAGGGACCACCTTTGGTGGGAAGGTAACAGCGTTCCGTGCGCCTTCGGCATTTAGTCATGCCGGCCACAAGACCACGGAGACATCTTCAGGCAGCGCTGGCTCTTCGGCTTTGAAACAGAGATGAGCACCGCCCCCTAGAGTCGGGAACAACTAGCACATATGTGCAAGGGGAACCTTTACCTTTACCTTTATATGTTACACGTTTTTTTTTTTGCCAAGGAATTGGTAGAATTAGGAATTATGACACAGTTGCAGCCATATGTTAGGGAGACTTACAGATGTTGCAGGGTGAAAAATCTTCTTGTCTAAAGCACTCCCTGCTACTAGATTGTGCCCATCAAGGGAATGTATTTTTTGCTACTTTCAGGTTCCATTCTAAAATGCAGCTGGTTTTTCTCTTGAATTTTGTGTAGAATTTCTGTTTATTCTTTTTTTATTGCCTCCCACATCCAACCGTGGTTTTCTGTGGTTTTGTTCTCTCAACATAAAGTTTTCCTGATGGTGGTGATGGAGGCTGTGGGGGAACCTTCAGTTGGAAACCAGCTAATTCTTTGAAACAAAGTTTGCAAACCTTTTGTCTGCAGAGTTCTCCTGCCCCCTAGAGGATTGTAGTGTCACTGCAGTGGTTCATTATCATTTGTATCAAGCCACGTTAAGAAATGGAAGTTACCCTGCTTTTGGGAAGTTGGTGTTAATGTTTGCCCAATCCAGTATGGACACATGTTGAAATATTGACTGGATATCTTGTGTAAATGAGTTAAGGAAGTGGGAATTAGCAACCATACACATTGATGAGCGTTAGGAACCCTTTTGGAACATCTAGTAATAATAACAGAGTTGGAAGGGACCTTGGAGGTCCAACCCCCTGCTTAGGCAGGAAACCTTACACCATTTCAGACAAATGGTTATCCAATATCTTCTTAAAAACTTCCAGTGTTGGAGCGTTCACAACTTCTGGAGGCAGGCTGTTCCACGGATTAATTGTTCTAACTGTCAGGAAATATCTCCTTAGTTCTAAGTTGCTTCTCTCCTTGATTAGTTTCCACCCATTGCTTCTTGTTCTACCGTCAGGTGCTTTGGAGAATAGCTTCACTCCCTCTTGTTTGTGGCAGGCCCTGAGATATTGGAACACTGCTATCATGTCTCCCCTAGTCCTTCTTTTCATTAAACTAGACATACCAAGTTCCTGCAACCATTCTTCGTATGTTTTAGCCTCCAGTCCCCTAATCATCTTTGTTGCTCTTCTCTGCACTCTTTCTTGAGTTTCAACATCTTTTTTTGACGACCAAAACTGAATGCAGTATTCCAAGTGTGGCCTTACCAAGGCATTACAAAGTGGTATTAACACCTCATGTGATCTTGATTCTATCCCTCTGTTAAGGCAGCCTAGAACTGTGTTGGCTTTTTTGGCAGCTGCTGCACACTGCTGGCTCATATTTAAATGGTCGTCCCCTAGGACTCCAAGATCCCTCTCACAGTTACTACAGTTGAGCAAGGTACCACATATACTGTACCTTTGCATCTGACAGTGAGAACAGTTAATCAGCGTGTCGACCCTGAAGATGACATATGTGTAGCCATGTTTTATTGTAGTCTTTATAATCTCTTACTATTTGGTTTTAGGTTTGTAGTAACTGAATTTAGCAAATATTTCAGGTTCGCCACTTTCTAACTGTTGATGGGGATGTAAAGATAAAAAGGGGAATGTTATGTCTAAGTGGCATACCTTTCCCGTGGGAAGAGAGACGATGCCTGCAGCTGGTCGGAGGTGGAGCTTGGAGTCACCGGCCTGTTGGACTGAGAGTTGATTGGAGATTGTGACTTGGGGTGAAGTTTCAAACGTTTGCTTTTATTGGGTGTAATTCCGGATCCGGTTCAGAGAATTGCACCAAGTCCTTGCCAATTTAATGTGTTCCTAATAAATGAATTTGAAAAGGAAGATGGATTTTTTGGGGTCATGTTACTTGGGGGCTTGACACAGCGTGCCTCCAGAAGTTGTGGGTCCACCATCACTAGAGGTTTTCAAGAAGAAATTGGATGCCCATTTGTCTGAAATCGTGTAGGCCCTCCTGCTTGAACAGGGGGTTGGACTAGAAGACCTCTAAGATCCTTTCCAACTCTGTTATTCTGTTTTCTTACACTCTAAGGTAAAATCTCTCCCCACCCTCCTATCCTTTCACAAGAGCCTGAAGACCTGGCTCTGCCGGTTGACCTGGGGACAAAATGTGAAAGTTCCACA
This sequence comes from Diadophis punctatus similis, assembly GCA_023053685.1. Classification (NCBI taxonomy): domain Eukaryota; kingdom Metazoa; phylum Chordata; class Lepidosauria; order Squamata; family Dipsadidae; genus Diadophis; species Diadophis punctatus. The sequence continues at coordinate 4,026,788 of JALIGW010000040.1, forward strand.
TTGCAGGCAGCTCGATTGATGGCAGACTCCACCACCCCTTGCTGTCTGCTTTCCATCCATCCATCTTTTTGGCTATCATATTGATGTATTATTCTCATTGTGTCCCTTTGCCGTTGTTTGTTTTATTGTTCTATTATTTCACTTCCATTCTGTTTACACTCCTTTCATTTTTCTTCCTTTTTATTATTATAAACCACCTTGAGCAGCCCCATGTCAAGACACGGGGCAATAAATTTAACAAATAAATGAATGAATTAGGCTGGGGAAGGCTGAGAAGACTCTGCAGTGTGGTGATGATGATGATGATGGACATCACCATGGAAGTCTTCAAAGAAGGATTAGACCAGGGGTCTTCAAACTTTTTAAACAGGGGGCCAATTCACGGTCCCTCAGACTGTTGGGGGTGCCGGACCAGCTGGGTGGGCGTGGCTAGGTTATATGACTAGGTAGGCGTGGCCAATTTAACACTCCATTAAACAATGCACAAAAATTAAACTTTAATTTGTTTTGCTCCTGGGGGTGTTTTATTTGCTTTTGTTTGCATGTTGCTCTTTTGGTTGACTTTTCTTTTTACTAGGTCATTTTTTCAGTTGTTTAGGAGTCTAGTGGTCCACTTCAGGAAACTCAGTTTTGCAGCAATTCTTCTCAGCCCCAAGGAGCTTGAGAAATTTCTCTGTCTCTCTTCTCTCTGTGTGTGTGTCTTTCTGTCTCTCCCTCTCTTTCTCTCTGTCTCTCTCTCTCTCTCTCTCTCTGTCTCTCTCTCTCTCTGTCTCTGTCTCTGTCTCTCTGTCTCTGTCTCTGTCTCTCTCTCTCTTTCTCTCTCTCTCTCTCTCTCTCTCTCTCTCTTTCTGTCTCTCTGTCTTTCTCTATCCCCCCTCCCCCCCTCTCTCTGTCTGTCTATCTATCTATCTCTCTTTATCTATCTTCTGGAGGTGGGGGAGGTGAAAAACAGGCCATTTTCACCCGTTTTTTGGCCTCCTGGGGTGTCTGTGTGCCCCATTTTTCCTTTTCCTTTTTCATTTTATAAGCTAACCATCTCCCTGGTTTATTTGCATCTGGTCCTGGTGCTTTACTATTTTTCTGTCTTTTTATTGCCACTGTTAATTCCATCATTGTTATTTTCTCCTCTAACAAATTCTTATATTTTTCTGGTATTTTGGGTAGTTCCATTTCCTCCAAATATTGTTTTATATCCTTCTCAGTTATTTTCTCTTGTTTATATAAGTCCTCATAATATGCCCTCACTATCTTTTTTATTTCCTCATTTCTATGTTGTAGATTCCCATCAGTATCTTCCAATTGCTTAATCCATTTTTTTCCCTTTTCCCTTTTCCTTTTTATAAGCTAACCATCTGCCTGGTTTATTTGCATGTTCAAAAAAGTTTTGTTTAGTCATTTTTATTTTCCTTGCTACCTCTTCATTTTCCATCATATTCATTTTGTGTATCTTCAAGTCCATTATATTTTTAATCCTTTTGTTTAGAGTATCTTTTTGAAGTTCTTTTTCTAATTTCTTATAGTCTTCTTCTAATTGTTTCTTGGCATACCTTCTTTGTTTATTTCTTTTACTCGTATATCTCATCACTAATCCTCTAATATATGCTTTTGCTGTGTCCCATATGATTTGAAATAAAATATCACTCTTTTTATTTTCTTTAAAGAAAAAGTCAATTTCTTTTTCCATAAGTTGTTGGAATTCTTTTTCATTCAATATTTCTTGATTTAAAGTCCAGCTAGTTCTTTTCTTTTGGCCTTTCCAAATAATTGTAATCGGTTTGTGATCAGCCCACATACCAATTTCAATGCTTACATTTTTTACATTTGCTAATAAATCTGTTGACATCCACAACATATCTATTCTTAACCAGGACATATGTCTATTGGAGTAAAATGTATATTGTTACTTTGATGGCAACTTCCCCCTCAATGCTACCATAGTAAAAAATGATTTTGGTAAGGTAATATCTTCCTTAACTTCTTGTTCTTTTTCGTCGTCTTATAGTCCAATTCCATCTCTACTATAGCATTAAAGTCTCCCATCATGCAGATGTTCTCATAGTCTAATTCAGTGGTTCCCAAAGTGGGCGGTACCGCCCCCCGGGGGGCGGTGGGAACCCTTGGGGGGGGCGTGAGAGGCAAGGGTGGTGACAGGGGGGCGGTGAGAGGGGCCAGTGGGCTGGTAGGTGGTTCGCCATGCTTTTGCACTTGAAGCTCCCTTACGTTCCTCACTCTTGGGTGCAGGGCAGCCCATTCTGAAAGAAAACGCGAGATATTTTCTTTCAGAATGGGCTCCCCTGCACACAAGAGCGTGGAATGCGACGGAGTTACAAGTGCTAGGTACTGAGCACGGCACAGCGACAAGGGAAGCGACTGCTCCCGAAGCTGCTTGGGCGAGTGCTTGCAGACCCGCTGGAAGGCCCCGCCGCGGAACCTGCACCTGCGTGGACTTTCCCGCCCGGCATCCCCGGCGCCTAGCAACCCGGCGCGCGCAATTTGGGACGATGTGGGCGGGACGATGTGGGCTGGGCAGCCTCGTGGTCCTGCACGGGCCGGATTAATGGCTTTGGCGGGCCACATGCGGCCTGCGGGCTGCAGTTTGAGGAGCCATGGATTAGACAAACCTATACAAAACATGTGAGCAAATTTGGAATGAAGAAATGGCTGTAGGCTCTCTGACAAAACATTTGTCATTTTCTAATGCAGAAGGCAATTTTGTAGTGTTCCCCCTCAGGGGTTCCCTCCTAGCACACTTTTGACCCATTTTCTTGTTCCAAAAGCATCAGATTGCACCCACTCGCCATTTCCCCCCCTATGGTTAAAAGACATTTTTGTAAAAAGAAAAAAAGGAAAAAAAGAAAGAAAAAAGTTCCAGCTAACCAGTTTTTATTGTTTCCATTTTAAAAATTTAAACTGCAACTGTGGTAGGTAACATAGCAAGGACCAATGAAGGTGCATGGGATGGGAGACTTTGGACTTGTGATATTGTTCTATCAAATTAATATCCGTTGTTTTGGACCAAGGGTGGACCCCTTTCTCCCCTGCTTATGAGTGGCTTGACAGTCGCCAGGTTGTGTATTGTGTGAAGACCATGCTGGATTGCCTGAAGACACTTTGGCTGAACAGCATGTCTTTATGTAACCATCCTCTGCTATTCTGCCAAGGCGGGACTAAGGCTGTACCATTTCAGTTGAAGACGCAGGATTCTAGTTCTGAGTATTCCTTCTTGCTGCAAATCCAAGCTCCACACATTAAAAAAAAACAAGGGAGCTCAGTGCAACAAGTAGGAATACTGGAATACAACCAATTGGGTCTCCTAATTTTCTGGTTATGCACAGAGTATTCAAAAATGTGATTATTCCTTCTCTCTCTCCCCCCCCCCCCCGCCGAATCTCAAGTGGTATGCTCTTTACTCTGCTGCATGTATAGACTTGGCCAGAGTTCTTGGGTAACACTTTGTGTGTGTTTGTGTACAGAAAATTGTCAGGAATGTGGAACTGCCCAGCTTTTAACAACAAAGCAGAAGTACAAGAGGGGACTTGTGGTGCGTTCTCACTTCCTGCTGCAATTAGTTGCTGTTCTGAAACTCTGCCTTGTGACTTTAGTTTTCTTTCACGTCCTTCATCAGCCGGGCTGGGCTGGGCTGGGCTGGGCTGCTGAAGAAGGAGCATTACCGCCTCTTTTAAATACATGTTGAAAACTCCATGCATTGTTTTAAAAAAATTTTTTTTATCCTATCTTTATTACTTTATAAGTAACTCAAGGCGGCAAAAATATACAATGCTCCCTCTTCCCCCCCCCCCCCACAGCAACAAGTCTGACAGGTGGGTTGGGCTGAGAAAGAGGGACTGGCCCAAAGTTACCCAGCCGACTTTCGTGCTTAAGGCAGGAACTAGAACTCACAGTCTCCTGGTTTCTGAGCCAGCACCTTAACCACAACACCAAAATGGCTCTCCATTCATGGTATGAATGGGGTTGAGAGTCTCTTTAATATTACAGATGTTAAGATATTTGACAGTAGGACCGGCTCTTGTTGATCCAATGCAAATAGACCACAAGTTAACCCATTGATGCTTATCCCTATATTTGGCCCTGGTGGTGGTTATGGATCCACCACAATGCACTTAAATGTTGAGTGTGATATTCATAACTATCCACAGGAGGGACAAGTGGGGGCATACAACATGTTCACCATATTACTATAGTGATGGCGAACCTATGGCACGCGTGCCAGAGGTGGCACGCAGAGCCCTCTGTGGGCACGCGAGCCGTCGCCCCAGCTCAGCTCTGCCGTGCATATGCGCATCTCCCGCCAGCCAGCTGGTCTTCGGAACTCTGCCGTGCATGCGCAGGGGGTGGGGCACATGTGGGGGGAGCGGGGGGCATGCATGGGGGCAGGGAGTATATGTGGGGGACGGGGGGGCATGCACGGCGGACGTGCGCACATTGCATTTTGGGAATGCATGTGCGTGCTTTGGATACTCGGTGCCGAAAAGGTTAGCCATCACGGCTATAGTGCAATGAATGAATCAGATAACTTTCATTAAGTTGCATGATGCAAATTGACCAATAGCATAATTAGAATAATGTATGCATATCTCTCATGATGCCCATGATACAATCATGGCTTGTACAGGATGTCTGTGGTGTTACTGGATTGGTAGAAATTTGAGGGCATATGCCAAAATATTAAAATCCTGCCAATTAACCTGTGATAAGGGAAAGTAAGCCATATGGAACCAAGTTTCCAGCCTTTCAAGGACTGGTTCCCACCCCCAAATTTCTCAGAGTGTTGCCAGCAATAGGCAGATGCTATTTGTGATCTGATGGAGTTCACACCTTTTGAAAAAAAGCTTCCTTCCTGTGGCAACTTTCTTCCTTGTAATAAGAGATTGAGACATAAATAACTTACTTTGTTCATATCCATTTCATATTCCCTCCAGCCACTGTCCAGGCTACGTGGAAACAGGAATAAAGAATAATTTCAGAGGGTGGAAATGGTAATTACGATGTTTGTACCGGTAACTGTTGCAAAGAGCATACATAGAAAGTTGCTTTAGATATCTTTTTCTTTTTCACATTTTCTTTTATTCTTATTTCTTTTTCCCCCTACTTCTCCTTTTATGTTTCCATGCGTTGGTATGTATGTAAAATTTTCTTTTATATTAATTATATTAAACTGAGAAAAAAAGAAACAGGAATACAAGATCTGGTTACAAAACCCTAATCTTCAGTCAAGTCCTGTTGGTCATACTGACTGGAATGAGCCGAGGTGGCGCAGTGGTTAAAAGCAGCACTGCAATCTATTTCAGCCAACTGCTAGTTCAGCAGTTCAGCTGTTCAAATCTCACCGGCTCAAGGTTGACTCAGCCTTCCATCCTTCCGAGGTCGGTAAAATGAGGACCCAGATTGTTGGGGGCAATATGCTGAACTCTGTAAACCGCTTAGAGAGGGCTGTAAAGCACTATGAAGCGGTATATAAGTCTAAGTGCTATTGCTATTGCTATTGGAACTACTGAGAATTGTTATTCCTAAATTCCGTAAAAAAAGAGAGACACTGTCCAAAATAGATGTTGTAGGAGGAGAGCCATTTTTGTTTATTGTAGCCAAATATCAGGAGGAGTCTGATGGCATCTTTCCTGACTAGCAAATTTTATTAAAAAGCAGCTGCAGCTCATGATAGTTTATGACTTTTAATAAATGTGTGAGATGGGGAAGGTGCTACCAGGTTCCTGATTTCTGTTCAAAATAGTAAGAATTCAAAGCCTTGGATGGCTGGAGAATTCTGGGAATTGAAGTCCACAGGTCTTAAAGTTGCCAAGGACCACCCTGAGCTAAAGTCTTGACATTTATTTTAAATTCTGCTTTATTGGGCTTATAGGCCACTTCAGTCATAAAACTATTGTGTATGATATAGCACAATTTTGCTACATATAGATTTTCAACTGTTAATTGTCTGTCTGTAAAGTTACAAAGTCACAAAGCAGACAATCTGGTGTTTATGCATGTTTATTTTTAATTGTAATTGTTTATTTTTAATTTCATCCATTACTTATTATTTTTAGTATCCATTTCACTTTGTAACATTGTCAACCTTTCTCAGCTGAAATGCAGAAAGCTCACCAGAAAATATTGAGTTTCCAGATCTTATTTGCCACTTAGTAAGAATATAGAGTTGATCGTGATACACACAAACACACACAAACACAAACATTTGAAGGACACAGATAGTTGCAGGCAGAATTATTGACATGTTGATTTGCATGGCACCCATGTATGTAGTTAGCACTCCCACATTATTTACTAAATGAATTATCCCAACAGCTTCAGTTGTTTCCATCACTGGCAAACTTATTTATTTGTAATACTTTCTCTTGTTTTCCTGACTCATGGCAACCAAAGTAACTACTACTACTACTACTACTACTACTACTACTACTACTACTACTACTACTACTACTACTACTACTACCTTTTCTTCCTCTTCCTCCTCTTTTTCCTCCTAGACCAGGGGTAGGCAAAGTTGGCTCTTCTATGACTTGTGGACTTCAACTCCCAGAATTTCTGAGCCAATCATGCTAGCTTAGGAATTCTGGGAGTTGAAGTCCACAAGTCATAGAAGAGCCAACTTTGCCTACCCCTGTCCTAGACAATGTTTAAAAAGCCCACAAACATCACACACCTGTTACTATCCCAAATTAATAAAGGCAAAGGGAGAAAAGCTAATTATTCAAAATTCATGGACTACAGCAGTGTTTCTCAACCTTAGTAATTATCAGTTGTGTGGACATAAACTCCCAGAATTCCTCAGCCAATAGGTTGAGAAACACTGGAGTACAGCAAAGCCATGGGCTAAGCTTCTAATATTAACTATGGTAGGAGGAAATTCCATCTTTGCTCTCTTGCCAAGAGAGGCATCTGGCATTCTCATAGGAAATGTGCAATAGGTTTTAGGAAGTGTTGTTTTGATCCTATATCCACTGCTGACAGGTGTAAGTTTCACACTGATCAGTAAAAGCAATGCAGAAGATTAATCTCAAATGGAAATGGCACCTTTCATTTTTCTGAATCCTGAATATTTTTTATATTAATTGTTGTCCTTAATGATTAATACAATTAGATTTTCTGTGAGACTTTTTGCAATTAGATGACCACTTCAATGTTAAAGTGATGATGGACTGGGAGAAATCCAGGTTTGTCTTAAACACATGCACGCACGCACGCATACACACACACACCAACCATAGGACCTTACAGGGCAATTTGACAGCTGACCAGAATGGCTTCGAAAGTAGATGGGTGGCAAATTAATTAATTAACTGAGGCAAATTACTGTCTCATCCCAAAGTCCCTCACAGGCTATTTTGAGGGTGTGGGGGTGAAATGAAAGAGAGCACGCTATGAGAGATTTTGAAAGCTATCCATTTATATATACATGCAACATACCATAACTGAACTAATTCTGCCTAACTTAACTACTTCAGTCTGTGTTGGGGCCAGGGGCTTGTTTAATTAATGTATTTCTAACAATTGCACTGCTGCAAACACAGAACACTTTTTAACACAGGATCACAGTGGCATCCTCTCAGGCTGTTTTTAAAATTCAGATTCTCCTGGAAGGCATGAAACTTGTCTAGGAGAGGTTCCTCAGAGGTGGAATTCAGCAGTTTCTGACCGGTAGTGGAAATTTTGAGTAATTCGGAGAACCGGTATATACCACCTCTGACTGGCCCCGCTCCTATCTATTCTCTGCATCCCAAGTCCCAGCTGATCGGGAGGAAATGGGGATTTTACAGTAACCTTCCCCTGGAGTGGGGAGGGAATGGAGATTTTACAGTATCGTTCCCCTGCCACGCCCACCAAGCCACGCCCACCAAGCCACACCATGTCCACCAAGCCACGCCCACAGAACCGGTAGTAAAAAAATTGAATCCCACCACTGGAACAGTTTCCTTCTCCGTTACTGCCGAGTGATAATTTAGGCATTATTCATTCACAGTATACGGTAATTTCCCAATCATGGGATATAACCGTTGCAATCTATTCTGTACTGGCCTGATGATCTGGTTCCAAATGGGCAATAAGAATGATCTGGGAATCCAAAAAGAAATCCTATTGAGAGGAACAGGGGAAACGGGCATGTTTTATTTTATTTTATTTTATTTTATTTATTTAATTTAATTTAATTTCTATGCCGCCCAACTCCCTGGGGACTCTGGGCGGCTCGCAACAGGAACAAACATAAATCAGTATAAAGACATTTTAAAAAACAGATTAAAAAACACACTTTCAGTTTAAAATAATTTCAGCCATGTTAAGCCCTTCAAGAACTTGGAACGATGCCACCAAAACGATAGGATGTGACCTATCATCCCAGACTCCTACACGGCACACAGACTGAACCTAGTTAAACCTTTGAGAAAACATCATAATGGTTAACAGCAGTTAATCTCCACTGATCTCTTGCAGCATACAGAGATGTGGAAAAATTTTGTGGGAGGTGCTCTGCGCAGAAGGGTTACTGCACGGCCCAAATAACTGGGCCAAGAATGATGGGTGCTCTCCATTTCTGTCAAACAGCCTCTGAGAGATATTCTATATGTTGTAACACAGAGAGAGAGATGCAGATTTTAAAACTCAACTCTGCATAGGCAAATGCATTGCTTCTGCAGAAATAACATTGACCATATGCCCACAGGGTGTCAGCACATGATATTTTTGGTGTATCTATAGATGTATATATCTCAGCAATTGGCAGGAAAAGCATTCTGGAAACAAGGCTGTGATAAAGCACTTGCATATTATTGCCAAGAAAACTACAGGGGACATTTCTACATGAATTTCTCCAGGAATTAAATTTGTTCACAGAGTATTGTCCCTGTTTCCCACCCACCCCTCCCCCCAAAAAGTAACCTCTCCCAAAAATGACCAAAACTCTGTCTATTTTTTAATGCTCATTGCACATAAAATATGGGTGGAAGATCAATTGCAACCTTGATCTTGAAGTCTAAGTACTCTGTGGATACCTGTGCGGATTCTAGATCAGGGGTCTCCAAACTTGGCAACTTGAAGACTTGTGGACTTCAACTCCCAGAATTCCCCAGACAGCAAGCTTGAAGTCCACAAGTCTTCAGTTGCCAAGTTTGGAGACCCCTGCTCTAGATCTATAGATCCCTACAGATACAATATATGCATAGTGCGTATGGTTTCCCTACTTTGTCAATCTTGAGATGTGTGGGCTTCAATCCTCAGAATTCCCCAGCCCGCATGGCCATTGCTAAAAAATTCTTTAAGTTGAAGTCCCTACATCTTCACATTGCCAAGTTTGAGAAACGCTGGCCTAAAACACTTGAGACATGTTCGAAGCATGTCTCAATATGTTTTACACTTTAGGTTTTACAATACTTAGGATTACCATACATACCTCTGAATCATTATTCCAGGCCTGTTGCTTCACTTCTACTGGCAAGCTGTGAACTGTCCAGGATGTGGCTTTGAAGAGGCAGACCCTTTCATTTTGGAGCAGGCCCATTCCTGGAATGTCATCTTTCCACTTGGCCAGTTTAAAACATGTTAATGCCATCTTCCCACGATTCTTAGATTGGTTTGCAGTACAATTTATTTTTTTAAAAATGCCATAAACAGCTACTATAATAATATAATATGAGTTGATGGTCGTGTATAAACACATCTAAGCTGTAAACATTTTAGAAGACTATTTTAAATGGGGAAGGACCATTGGTGGTTTATTTATTTATTTATTTATTAGTGAGATTTATATACCGCCTCACAGTGCAAGCACTCTCTAAGCGGTTTACACCAGTAAGCAATGTATATTTACATTGCCTCCAACAATCTGGGTCCTCATTTTACCTACCTCGGAAGGATGGAAGGCCGAGTCAACCTTGAGCCGGTGAAATTTGAACCGCTGACCTGCGGATCACAGTTCCCAAGGACTGTTGCCTAAAATCATGAGCAGCAGCTGTGGGTTGGTGAACTTGGTGGGTGAGTTACCCCAAATGGTAGAATGTACAGTATCCTGTACAGTGTACAGGATACTGTACATGTACGGTGAATGCACAGTGGATGTCGCATATGCTGATGGGGGAATTCTGGGAGATGAAATCCACACATCTCGAAGTTGCTAAGGTTGAGAAACACTGATCTATGGCAGCCAAAACCTGGAGGAATCTGGTAGCCTCTTTTCAGTCTAATGCATGTTATGAAAAAGTATAAAATCATTATGAAAATGTTTGCCTTTTATTAACACTTGCTACTCTCAAAAAGTGCTGTCAAACTCCTTCAGATTTTTGTGTGTGCAAAAGTTACTTCTGAGATTTTCCTGCGTGCAAACTAAGGCATCTCCAAATCTCCAGACCCGGCATATTTTGATGAGCAAGCTGTTAACATTTCTAGGCTTGCTCCTGACGGAAAACCGGCTCTCTGAAGCCTCAATTGTCAAGTTGTTATATCTTTGTATAAATTGCCCCAGGCCATCACCAAGGCAGCCACTGATGGGAAATCTGTCTGCATCTCTGCCAGTGAGTGTGAAAAACTGCAAGCCCGAGAAAGATCAGGAGTCTAACTTGTAAATTCTTTTGTTAAAATGCCTTGGGGTATAAAAATTATTCTATTTGGCACCAGAAAGTTAGTTTGATTCATCTCTTGATGAGGCTATTGCTCAGGTTAGCATAGTAGAAAATCCTTTTTTTAAAAAAACTTAGTTTGCCATATACCTTCCCAGGGAGATTAGCATGTGATGGATGTGTGTGTGTGTGTGTGTGTGTGTGTGTGTGTGTGTGTGTGTGTGTGTGTGTGTGTGTGGAGTCGAAGTCGAAAGATGTGCACCTACAGTCATCGTTTGCAGTCTTCACTCTGAAACCTAAGAGACCATTTCTTTCCCATCAGGTAAGAACAGTTGCTCTTTTGAAGTTTCTTTACCAGAATGTAGTTTCCTGTTTTTGAAACTCCGATCTGTACTTGCAACTCTGCTTGTAACCAGCACTGCGGCTTATCTGCTGATAGGAAGAGAGCTGACTTGCCCTCCCCTTCTGCTGGGAGAAGGGCACCTCCTTTACCTGGCGACCTGAGCCTCTCAGGTGCCAAGAAAGCCCAAATGCCATTTCATCCAACCTTTGAACAGGCATGACTGCAGGGTGCTAGTTTTGTACCAGCTAATCCCATTGTGGGGGAGAACCATTTGTCAGCCTCCATGCTGCTTGCTGGCTATCGGCTGCCATAGAAACGGGGGGAGGGGGAGGCTTAGGTATTTGGGGTGGGGTGAACAGTGCTGGAGGAGATGTCTCCCTGTTAAGTGAGAATAAATCTCATAGAGGCGATGTGGATCTTTTCTTGGAATTCAGACATTCAGAAATAAAGCCGAGATTAAAAGTCTAATAGAAAATATTTATTTCGGTATAAAAACAATAAATCCTGAATAGTTACATTCTTGCTAATAAATCGTGACCACTCCCAGTCAGAATCAAAGGCAGAATAATAATAATAATGGAGAATCAGGAATGCACACATGTGCAGGAGATCACATCACGTGTCCTGCTTGTATTGGAATGTACCATAATATTAGGATAGGGATGCATCACCTATATATCTGATTAGGGAGTAGAGAGAAGGAAGTTATCATCTACTGCGCTGCTGAGTGGACCTGTTTACAGCCAGCTCAAGGTCAACTGTCCCAGCATACCAGATGCGATGGCTCCACCTGAAGATGCGCCCCACACGACATGCTGGGGGAATGGGGATTGGATGGTCAGCCCGGGTCCTTAGGGGGAGGGTTTTGGGAATGCTTTCAATATGTAATTTTCACGCCTTTGGCCTCAGATCTTGCTTTCAACTTGTTGCTATCAGTTCTTATCCAGTAAAAGTACCTTTCTCTACAAACATGGAGTTGGGGTTTTTCTGTCTTGGGTTTTGAACGGAGGCCTGTCTGACACCATTGGTGATAATAAGGGTTCAGTAGTCCTGTGTATACCTGCTTGCCCTCTCTGTGTGTTTGCAGACCTTGGAGAGCAGCTCCAAGTGTTTTGTGGCTGGAATGGAGCAACCATAAGCCTCCCCATGTCAAGTGCACAGCTCGTAATGCTGGCTCCGTTATTTTGACTTTTGAGAACGAAAATTTCAGAAGTCTCTCTGCAAGAGATTAAATAATAGTCATATATCAAGTCTTCTAAAACGTTTATACAATTGTATGATAGCTAAAATCAGTTTGTTCAGTGCTATCTGTTTTGTCTAATGGTAGGGCTGGTCCTGTATCAGCCAAAACTGATTTGGGATCAAATCCAACCTGTACATTAAAAATGCTTGCATGAGGTCTAAGATGTAGGTAGCGCCTGCGTGCTGTTGGTCCAGCAATCTATGAAATTTATACTCACTAAAAGTTATTTTAAGTAGGTTTTGGCTCATCAAAGTTTTCTTGCGAGGAGTTCATAGGGAGTTATCCTGTTGAAATCATCTCGCCAGTCCTATAGCTTTGCTGGCTGAGGAATTCTGGGAGTTGAAGTCCAGAAGTCTTAAAGTTGCCAAGGTTGGAGACCCCTGCTATAGGATTCATTACATTATTTTTCCCCAAGACATTCCCTTCCAGATGAGATTATAAAACCCAGAATTCCAACCCAGCTCTTGAAAGCGGCTGCCTCAACACATCTGGAGGGTACCAGACAGAAGCTGCATGATTTTAGCTAAGAGACCACGATTGATCCAAGTTTATCTAGGATAGACATGTGATTAAACAGAAGATTATAAATTGTGTTTCTCAAGATGCCACCTACTTCTCAGTTACTTTTAATCTCCCTATTCTAACAGCAACTGAACATTCCTGCAGGAACATGCAATATAAAATATTTTTCCCAAACAGCACTCAAACACTCTGTCCACCAGACCCAATATCGTTTCCTGGAGATCTTCACCTTTTTGGGGTCCAGGGCTTTTGATTGATGTGCTGAAGCCTCACTCCCAAAAGGGCAAAGGCAGGACCACAAAATAGAGGGGACCCCAAAATCCCTCACTTGGATTTCACGCACGATTAATTTGTTAAGATTATAGAACTTCATCACCTACAGTTAACACTTAGCCATAAAAGTTTAATAGATGACATTCAACAACTCCGTATTTCTTAATCCAACATCTTGCTGGTTATCGGGGAGTGGTGGTGGAATAGGAGGGAAGGAATATATACAGCCTTAAGTTCCTGGAAGGAAAACAATGGAAAATAATTGAACAATAGAAAACAAAGTTGGTGATCACAGAGAGAGGTGAAGACATAGAAAGAGAAGGCACAAGAAGTACCCACAAAAATATTTATTTTAAAAAAATACCCCAAACCTTATAGTATTTCCTCGTCCTCAAACCACAAAGTATGTGTCTATAGGTAATCCTTGACTTATGACCACAATTGAGCCCAAAATTTCTGTTGCTGAGCCTTTGCTACGTGAATTTTGCCCCATTTTTGTGACTTTTGTTGCCATAGTTGTTAAGTGAATCACTGCAGTTGTTAAGTTAGTAACATGGTTGTCACGGTGTGATTATTGTCAGTTGTATGTATATGCAGGGAGCTGCATCCCCATCTAATGTAATGGTACATTCCAGAGCACGTGATCGATATGTTCTTGTACTCGTGTGCATTCCTAAATCTCCATTCCTTTTTTCTTGACTTGGCTCTCGACTGAGAAGGTCGCATTTTACAGCAGAAATGTAAACAATCAGAATTTATTGTTTTTGTACCGAAATAAATATTTTCAATTAGACTTTTAAACTTCGGCTTTATTTCTAAATGTCTGAATTCCGGGAGAAAGATCAATATCGCCTCTGTGAGATTTATTCTCACCTCGACAATGGTTGTTAAATGAATCTGGTTTCCCCATTGACTTTGCTTGTCAAAAAGCTCACAAAGGGAGATCACATGACCCTGGGACACAGCAGCCGTCATAAATATGAACCCATAGCCCCAAGCACCCAAATTTTAATCACGTGACCATGGGGATGGCTGCAGTGGGTCATAAGTGTGGAAAACCGTCATAAAGTCATTTTCTTCCCAGTGCCATTGTAACTTTGAATGCCACTAAGTGAACCATTGTAAGTTAAGGATTACCTGTATTGCTGCAGGACACTTAGCATCAGCAGAAGAGTTAGGATTGGCTTAGGAACTCCTGTCTGGAGAACAAAGCAAGCTGGTTGAAACTTGCTACCATCAGGAAGACCGAGAAGGCGAAGATGTCTTGCGGTTGCCTTCACTTCCTTTTTAGCCTTAGCTGCTTCAAGCTTTGCTCCGCAGGAAACAGCAGGGAAAATATATTTGATTAGTATCCCTTAAAGCAGGGGTCTCCAACCTTGGCAACTTTAAGACCTGTGGACTTCAACTCCCAGAACTCCTCAGCCAGCAAAGCTGGCTGGGGAATTCTGGGGATTGAAGTCCACAAGTCTTAAAGTTGCCAAGGTTGGAGACCCCTGCTTTAAACAGGGTGAGCTAGGATCCTCCCTCCTCGTCCCTCCCAAAACCATGGGTTTTTCTTGTCTTTTTTTTTTTTGTTTTTTTGTCTTTTTTCTTTTAGTACCTATCTGATTCATCAGCCAAGCTGTGTGCTGGAAACTCTTGTTGCGGTTTATCAGTGGGGAAATTACAGTTTCCTTTCTTTCTGCTGAAAGTTTTGAATTTTATCCAAATGACCTAGAGAGAGCTGCTGCTGGGAGGGTGCTCTGTTTTGATGTCCAGGCTCTGGTAGTAGGCGGGCAATGGGAGAGGAGCTCCCCGGCAGTTGTGGAGAGGATGATGAGGCTGCTGTTTCGCACCAAGGCAAGTGCGACTTGTCCTTTGCACTTGGCTGGCCTCAGCTCGGGTGATGACAAGAAGTTTAGACTATCTTAGCTAGTCCTTGTGCAGCCACCAAGAATGGAAGTGAAGAAGAACCAGGGGAAGCAGAGAATGGGACCATTCCAGTGGTGAAATCCACATTTTTTTACTACCTGTTCTGTGGGCGTGGCTTGGTGGGCGTGGTGTGGCTTGGTGGGCGTAGCTTGGTGGATGTGGCAGGGGAAGAATACTGCAAAATCCCCATTCTCTCCCCACTCCTGGGGGAAGGATATTGCAAAATCCCCATTCCCACCCCACTTTGTGGCCAGCCAGAGGTGGTATTTGCTAGTTCTCCAAACTACTTAAAATTTCCGCTACCGGTTCTCCAGAACCTGTCAGAACCTGCTGGATTTCACCCCTGGTTTCCCTAGTCAAGATTGTTGCACGTTTTGTAGAGTGTCTGGGAAGGAGTGTCATGGTGCATGTGGAGCTTGCCTTGTGATGATCCTGGACCACAATCTTGATGCAGACATTTAAATAAAGAAGTCAGAAGCCTGCACCATGCCTTCTTAGTATGGATCTTGTCCCTTTAGATCTGTCTTACCCCAATATGGCTGTCTAGCAAGTGAGATGGTGAGAACCCTCTTCCGTTCGTGACTGCCTGGCAAAGATGTCTAGGGCTGAACCCAGTGGCTTCCTATATGTTCCCTCCTTTGGCTCTTGGTTGTTCTTTCGCTTTGTTTTTGTAAGAAGAATTTGTGAAGGATTGGTTTCTTTATCAGAATTGCACTTCCTTCCTGAAAGGAAAGCAAGGATTTCCCTTAATTTATTAATCTTTAAGATATGGGGGTGGGGGGGGAGATTGTTTTGGATTAACCAGAAATATAGATGAGCAGATTTTATTTTTCTGCGCAGCCTTTCTTTTGTTGATGAAAATAATCTAAAATCCTGGTTCTTCTTCTTTTCAGATTAATGTATTTTTATTCATGCTTCACTTGTAATTGATCTTATTATCAGTGGTGGATTGCTCCCCGTTCGTATCGGTTCTTAGAACCGGTAGCGCCGGGGGGGTGGGAGGCTCTGCCCACACACCTGGGATGCTTCTGTGCATGCGCAGAAGCGTCGCATGTGCGCACAAGCGCACGCACAAACCGGCAGCAAAATTATTTAGAACCTACCATTGCTTATTATGCTCTTGTTCTACCTTCCATCCGTGTGTGTGTGTGAGAGAGAGAGAGAGAATAAATCTCTCCCAATTGTGTTAGCATAAATTGCCAGTTCACATTATTAAATGCTTTCTGTGCGTTTAGGAAGACCAATGACATTTGCTTCTCTGGATGTGCTTCGTAATATTCCAATGTGTTTAGTATTATTTTCATATTATCTTTAATTTGTCTCTTAGGTAAAAAGCCATTTTGATCTGAATGAATAAATTGGTTTAGGAATCTTTTTAGTCTCTCTGCAATTATTGAAGCAAATATTTTATAGTCAGCATTCAATAGAGAAATCGGTCTATAATTTTTTATCTGTTGCAGGTCTGAATCTTTCTTTGGTATGAGAGTAATATATGCCTCCATCCACGAATTTGGTACTTTTGCCTCTGACAATAGTTTATTAAATACATCCAACATTGGAGTACTTAGAGTATTTTGTAAGTCGTTATATAGTTCTGCTGGTAGTCCATCCGGACCTGGTGTCTTACTACTCTTTTGTCTCTTAATTGCTTCTGTTAATTCCATCATTGTTATATGTTCATCTAAGATTGTTTGGACTGTTTCAGGAATTTTAGGCAAATCCGCTTTTTCTAAATATTGTCTTATTCTATCTTCTGGAATTATCTCCTGATCATATAGTTTCCCATAGTCATTTTGAATCACTTTCTTTTTATCCTCATTTTTATAATGGAGAATTCCTTCTTCATCCATTAATTGATATATCAATTTCTTTACTTTCTCCTTTTTCAATTTATATGCCAACCATCTTCCTGGTTTATTTGCGTTTTCAAAAACAATTTGTTTAGCGCTTTTAATTTTTTGTGCTAGTTCTTCTTTAGCTATTAAATTCAGCTTATGTTTTGTCAATTCCATTTTTTTATATTCTTCCTTTGTGGTTCTTTTTGTAGTTCTATCTCTAATCTCTTGTATTCTTCTTCTAGTGTCTTTTGCTTTTGTCTCTTCTTTTTATTTTTCTTTCCCATATATGTTATAGCTAGTCCTCTACTATAGCCTGGGGAGAGCGAAAAATGGCCAAATGGAAGTTCGGAAACTAACTTCCGGTTGGGCCATTGGGCTGTTTTCGCCATCTCCAGGCTTCAGGATGCTTTCCCTGAACCCTGGAGAGAGCGAAAACGTCCGAAAAGAAGGCCGAAAATCAGAGCTGACATAGGGCAACGCCTCACGTGCCCTCAGATATGGCTCCGCGTGCCACCTGTGGCATGCGTGCCATAGGTTCGCCATCACTGGTATAGAAGCTCACTGAATTTAAACCAATCATTTTCTTAGTTCAACTTACTCCACAGGCTCGTTCTATGGCTAATAACATGAATTGGTTTGCTTGATTTATACCCCATAGATGAAATATGCTTACCTCTATTTCTTGGACAAGGACTGGGGAATGCTAGGTAGTCCTTGACTTATGACCACAATGGAGCCCAACATTTCTGTTGCTAAGTGAAACATTTGTTAAGTGAGTTTTGCCCCATTTTACGATTTTACCACAGTTGTTAAGTGAATCACTGCAGTTGTTAATTTAGTAAGACAGTTGTTAAGTGATTCTGGCTTCTCTATTGACTTTGCTTGTCAGAAAGTTGCAAAAGGGGGTCACTGCAACCGTCATAAATATGAGCCAGTTGCCAAGCATCTGAATTTTGATCACATGATCATGGAGATGCTGCAATGGTTGTAAGTGTGAAAAGTGGTCATAGGTCACTTTTTTTCAGTGCCATTGCAACTTTCAACGGTCACTAAATGAACTGTTGTAACTCAAGGACTACCTGTAGTTCAGGGGTGAAATGCTACCGGTTCGGGCCGGTTCGCCCGAACTGTTAGTAATAAATACTTCTGGTTCTCCCAACCGGTAGTAAAAATGTTTTTAAAAAGTAAAAAAAAAGTTTTCCAGATTCTGCGGCACAGCTGATTGTCACAGCTGATGAACCTTTTTTTAAATTTTTTTAAAGCATTTTTTAAAAAGCATTTTTTTAAAACTACCTATTTGCTGGAACTGTGACTCTGTGAGGTTCCTGCTTTGTTGCAGGGGCCATTTTGTGTGAAGTCCAGCTGCTTCTGCATTGTGTGTGAGTCAGCTGTGTAGGAGTCAGTTGTATGGCTTTTGTGTTTTTGTGTGTGAAGTGTGAAAGTTGGTTTTTGAGCTCACCAGGTCACATGACCACGACTAAGCCATGCCCACCCAGTCACATGACCACCAAGCCACGCCCACAGAACTGGTAGGGAACATTTTTAGATTTCACCACTGCGTAGTTCACTGGGAAGATTTGAGTCAAATTGTCTCTCCGAGCCCAACTTACTTCTCAGGATGGTTGTTCTATGTAACTCTGGACACTGCTTGAGGTTCTCAGGGAAAGCCAAGATATAAATCTAACAAATAAATGATATTTTGAGTATTGGCAAGGACAGAGTGCAGTGAGATGGGAGGTATCTATCCCTACTCCTTTTTTGAAGTGTAGTAAGTGCTGGCTTCGAAAACGCCACACTAGGCCTGCTTTAGAGCTTCACTGCCACATAACAAGGAACCAACCTGCTTCCAGTAGCATCATGGACGAAGGGATGAGAGAGGAAAGGGGAATTCTAGAGGTGAACTTGGAATCTGAACAACTCAGCACCACTTTGCAAAGTTCATGTAGAATATTTTGGACTGGCGAGCTTTTCAGCAACTCTCATTTCAAAATGCAAAAGTGTATCATGGTTTTTTTCATGACCTCCCATAAAACCTACAGGATATCTGAAAAATTAGCACCAAGCTCCTTTCAGTATTCATTTATATAAATGGTGTTTAAGTCATATCTTTGATTCACCCGATGATGCTGAACAGCTCTGAGGTTTTTAAACACAGGCACTTCTGCTTCCTTCCAGCAGCAACCTCTGCTAAGACGTGGGCGTAGTTTCTGTAATATGACAGCTTGTTTACAAGCACAAAATATAACCTCAGAAGCTTCACTTGCCTGGCTGAATTTCTTTCTTTCTTTCTTTCTTTCTTTCTTTCTTTCTTTCTTTCTTTCTTTCTTTCTTTCTTTCTTTCTTTCTTTCTTTCTTTCTTTCTTTCTTTCTTTCTTTCTTTCTTTCTTTCTTTCTTTCTTTCTTTCTTTCTTTCTTTCTTTCTTTCTTTCTTTCTTTCTTTCTTTCTTTCTTCCTTCCTCCCTTCCTTCCTTTCTCTCTCTCTTTCTTTTTTCTTCCTTCCTTCTTTTCTTATCAAAGAACTGCTACAATTTTTCTTGTTCACTTCAGCAAAGGAGGAAGCTGCTCCTTTATATGTGTGTTTTTGAGGTTTAGCAAGTATTTCTCAGATAAGCTGCCTGTACTTCACTTCCCCCCTTACAAGAAATAACCCTAAAATATGTTGGACTAAAACTCCTAGCAGCCCACCTAGCTCGCCCTCATCTAAAATGCAGAGGAAGCTTTGGTTTCTAAAACTACACAAAAGGCAGAAAAGCAACAAAATTTGTGGGTGTTGTTGTTCCGTCATTCTGCAGGAAACAAGATTTGTGGGCAGTATCTCTTGAATGCACCCATTTGAGAGCAGAGTTGTAACTTGACAGGAAACACAATTCTTTTCCACAAACTATAGTGCCCCTATCTTTTCCTAGGAGTGGGGGTGGGGAATTCAGATAATTGTTGCTTCTTTCTGCATTCTTACAGTATTTCTTGCTAAAACATTTGAGTGTGCATGTGATGGGTTCTCTGCCGGGTTGCTGGGTGGGCGTGGCCATGGTGGGTGTGGCCTAGTCGGCCTCCTGCACCATGGCGGGGGGCATTTTCACCTTCCCCAGACTCTGGAGGCTTTCTTGAGCCTCTGGGAGGGCGAAAACTGCCTCCCCTGGGCTCCGGAGGCCCTCCGGAGCTTCCGGGAGGCCCGTTTCCCCCCCCTCTCCCAGCCGCCGCACGGGCCCTGCAGTTACCTCACATCCAAAATGGGCCGTGTGGAGACTCCTGGGAGGGGCAGGGCTGGGTGGGAAGGGCCAGCCAGGGATGGGATTTGGAGGTTCTCCGAACCAGCCATAACGTTAGTTCTCCTCAACCGGGCGAACCCGTAGCAGCCCACCCTTGCTTGTACAGAAGAGACCAGGCAGAGTTTGGAATTCTTCCATGGTTGGAAATTTTGAGCCTGGTGACGCCTGGATTTACGTTGGCTGTGCCCTTCTGTTAGGTCTTATCTCAACAGATACCTGAGCGGGTTTTAATACTTGTGTTCCTTCTCTGTCTCTCCTGTGCCCCAGAGTTTACTACTATGCAGGGAAATATACTGCAAGTTCCCTTAATTGTTGAAACTGTGCTGTTCATTTTCCTTTGGGCTCTTTATTGTAAGGGAAAACTTCAGACCAAATAAACAGAAGAGTCTCTCTTTTTCCATTTTGAAATTGTGATTTAATTCCATTCCTTATCCAAAGAAGTGAAGTAACATGCAGGGTGACCAGATTTATCTATCTATCTATCTATCTATCTATCTATCTATCTATCTATCTATCTATCTATCTATCTATCTATCTATCTATCTATCTATCTATCTATCTATCTATCTATCCATCTATCCATCTATCCATCTATCCATCCATCCATCCATCCATCCATCCATCCATCCATCCATCCATCCATCCCATCCTTCCCATCCATCCATCCATCCATCCATCCATCCATCCATCCATCCATCCATCCTCTATATCAGGATATACTAATTTGTATAAATTCACATACTTATTAATGTTCATTCACTAATTTGGTTTTGCAAAAGACTTAGACACATATCCCTGCCACATACTTTTTTTTTATAGAATGAAATTTTCATATAGCCTTGGGTTTGTTTGTTTTTTGAGAGCATATTGTAGAATTCAGCAAAGATGGTTACAGTTCACTCAGAAGGCAAGCAATGATTGTAGAGTTGCTTATTCCATTTCAATTTTTCTCATTTATCCCGAGATTATTCATAATGGAAAAAACATTGTCCTACAAGTGAATTTATGTATGTATGACCTGATTCTGAAGTTCCCATGGCTCCCCCCCCCCCCGAGGGTCAAACCCTTGCTTTTTTGCCCCTGCTTCCATGCAATGCTGCAAAAGGTGAAAACTACCTTAATAAACAGAGCTTTGAATTTTCTACAAGCATGGCCAATTTTTCATCTTACCATTTTCTAATTAAAGCTGAAATATAATCCATTGACCGGAAATGGTGCAGTTGTTGTTAAACTGAAAATAAACATGTCTGAAAAGCAAACAATCCATTTTCTCATCTTCTTTGGAAAAGGTTAGTAAACATACAAGGTGAAAAATAAAGCTGGTTAATTCCCAAATACTTCTGAGGCTTAGCTTAATATCAAGCTCACCTCTACATGTTACATTCCTACCATCCTGATACCATCCTATGCCTGCGAATAGGTCTAACACTAATGAGGAAGGGGCGCCAGGGCCACATTGAAGGAATTGCTTACTTTGCCATAAAATAAAGATGTTGCTGGTGTTATTTATTGGTGAATGGTTCAACAGAAACGTTCTAAAGAAAACAACTACATTTCCCAGCAAGCCTCTTCATTGGCCCTTCCAGTTGCAGCTCTGGGAGTTGTAGTCATCATCCCTTAAAGGGTGACATGTTCCTGTCCCTGGAACATTATGTTAAAGAATTAACAGTTATGAAAATACTAAAAAAACCAAAACATGATGTATTTATCAATCCATTAAATCAATAATAAGCTAAATTTCAGTTAGAAATTAGTATAATAAAGGCATTTTTCTCATCCAGGTTCACACACTGCTGGTTAAACAGTTCTGCATGAGAAGAACAGAGAAATTTGTAATGAATACATTATTCAGCTTTTTTTTTTACAATTATAGCCAGATTGGTTAGGAATTCTGAAACATATTTAATTGGGAATCTTAAAACAAAGAATCTATAAGGCAGACCTGTTTACTAGAATACTTAGAATTTGAAACTGAGACAGTGGAGTGAGAATTCTGATATTTTGGGTGTTGTGAAGATTATCTGAATTTTTATCTATAACTGGAAGGATAGAAGCCTGTACCAGTTTATTGCTAATCCTTGGAGTTTTCTTATATTGCTTCTTCCTGATGCTCGTAATACTGTCTTCTTTAACTTGATATGTTCAGGTGTGGTCAGAAAGTAGCTTGTATATTTCCTAGGCCAGCTTGACAGTCCCAGGTCAGAGAAATATTTCATAAATAGCTTACAAGTGTGGCTGAAAGCAATTGCAATTCCTCATCACCTCATCTTTGCCATCCTCCTACCCACTCATAAATAGTACAAAGCAACTAGTATTTTCCAATTGGGGAAATTTTCCATAGATAGCTAGACTATTAAATAGATTCTTCAGAAACTTAAAAATAGAATAGTGGTAAATTTGACTAGATGTGGGTAGTGAAATGGATTCTTCTCTACCTCTGCTTCATTAGAAAAATTGGCCTTCTGCCCCCATTAACAGCGCTGAACATTAGTTATGGTGCTCTCTGCTCTTGGTTGTTTGCTTGCAGATATTTCATTATCCAACTAGATAATATCAGTGTTGGTGGGTTGGAGTTTACTCCCTGTTTATATATAGTAGTTTTCCCTGCCAATTTTGGTGAGGTATAGTCCCTTGACTACTTCAGTTTTCTGCTTAATTATTTGTCTGGTGTTAATCCCTGCTTATCTGGGTCTTGGTTGCTGAATACAATGTGTTTTGGTCTTTTTGTTCCCTTCTTAGCTTTTTTAAATTGTTTTTAGTGGTAGGTAAATGTGATTTACCGTATCTCTTATTATCTCTTTTGATGGCTGATTTGTCCATATGCCAGGCTTCCAGGAATTCCCTAGCATTTTTGGTTTTAGCTTGGTGTAGGATGCTCACAGTTTCCCATGGTTTAGCCTGTCCGTTTGTTATGAGATTAAGGAGTTTTCATAGTGTCTTTTGACTGCTAGTCAGAATGATGTGCTCTGCTAATCATCTCTTCTATTGAAACATAAGTTAACTGTCAGGCTGTGATTTTATGTTGCCTGTTACATGTATATGCAGGGAGATGCATCCCTATCAAACATAATGGTTTATTCCTGAGCACGTGATTAATATGTTCCTAGTACGCATGTGTACATTCCTTTCTTTTGATTCTTTCCTTTTGTCTTCTGCTTCTGCACGAAGCAACACCTATGTTTATAGCCAGAATGTGATTTATTATTTTTGTAAAGAAATAAATATCTTATAACTTAGCATTTGAACTGCGGTTTATTTTGATAATGTCAGAGTTTCAGGAAAAGATTCATTTCGCCTCTGATGAGAGTAATTCTTATCCCAACATTAACAATTCTTAGAATAAATTTCTGCTACTTTCCACTCGTGTTCCCAGGTGGTTCCTCTCCAAATTGTTGAGTTGGGGGATGAGAGAGGAGAATACTTCTATTTGCATGAGGAACTTCTTATACATGAATTGATTATGCATTTTTGCAGTGTCTAAAGAAATGTGGACACTTTTCACAATGTATTTACATGCCCAGCATTCTACCCACATATATGTGGAGTCCTTTTGGTACGATTTTTAGTTTTTGGTAATAATAACAATGACTGGAACATAGACTGGAACAGCCAAGGATGTTTTGCAACCTGAAGAATTTGGCAAAAATATGCCCTGCCTCCCCAATATTAGAATGTAGAAATATGTTTGCCTGTGAAAGAATTAATTGCTTCAAACAAACAAATCTGAATTCCCTGTTCTCTGTGCTGTAAACTGCAAATATGTGAATTGCAACAATTGGAAGGAAAAACTCTTCTTTTTCTCCCTAAGGATGGCAATTAACTTGTCTAACGTGGGGGGGGGGTATTTACTTCCATTTTTGTGTGTGCTGGGTTTCTAAAAACAAAAGCAAACTTTTGTGGCTTCACAAATAGAGAAGGACCAGGGGTGACATGATAGCAGTGTTCCAATATTTGAGGGGCTGCCACAGAGAGGAGGGGGTCAGGCTGTTCTCTATGGCACCAGAAAGCCAAACAAGGAATAAAGGATGGAAGCTGACCAAGGAGAGATTCAACCTGGAAGTGAGGAGAAACTTTCTGACGGTGAGAGCGATCAACCAGTGGAACAGCTTGCCAGCGGAGGTTGTGAGAGCCCCAACACTTGCGACCTTCAAGGAGAGACTGGACTGCCATCTGTCTCAAATGGTGTAGGAACTCCTGCTTGAGCAGGGGGTTGGACTAGATGACCTACAAGGTCCCTTCCAACTCTAATAATAAATCTAAATCTAAATCTAAGTGGCTTCATAGGATCTATAGCCAGACAAGAAAACTGTATCTAGTTGAGCCCTTATTCCCAACACTCTAGCTTCTGGATTCTGGCCAGCAGGATTATCTGCTGGGTATGGTTAAAATTGTCAAGATGGCAACAGCAACAGTGCAATCAAAATTCTGCAACCTACCTAAAAATCAAGCAGATTTTCAGCTGCAAAGTTGTGATTGCCATCTTGATTTTTTAATCTGTGGTTACCCTGATTCTATTTGGCTTAGTAGCTTCTGGTTGTAAGATTCAAGCTACATTTCTAGCAAGGAAGAAAACATTGGAGGGCCCCTTCCCTTTTGTGCCTGCATCAGTACAAACCAGAAAAGCCATGTTCAGAATGGGAGGTTAAGATGCAAGATTGCTATATGCACAGAGATGGAGAGAGAGGAGCGTAGACCACAACGGAAGAATGGAGTTTGAAACTAATGCTGCTAGCCAAGATGGTGAATTTGACTGCCTTGATTAGAGACAATACAGGTAGTTCCTCAACTTACGACCATTTTCTTAGTGACTGTTCAAAGTTACAATAGCGCTGAAAGAAATGACTTATGATGTTTTCCACACAATTGCAGCATCCCTATAGTCACGTGATCAAAGTCTCATAGATGTTTGGCAACTGGTTCATATTTATGACCGTTGCAGTGTACCGGGGTCATGTGATCACCTTTTGCGGCCTTCGGACAAGCAAAGTCCATGGGGGAGCCAGATTCACTTAACAGCCATGTTACTAACTTCACAACCGCAGGGATTCAATTAACAGACGTGACAAGAAAAGTTGTAAAATGGGGCAGAATTTATTACAACTGTTTCACTTAAGCAACAGAAATTTTGGGCTCAGTTGTAAATGTAGGTCAGGGACTATATTTGGATTATATTTCTTAAAATTTGGAGACTGTTGTTAGATTTCTTACAAGACAAGGAGAAAAATCATGACTTATGACTTTTGATTTTGAGGATTAGATTTGATGTAACCAGAGAAATATTGTGCATTTAAAATTATATAGTTGTCCCTATTTGACAATATATATTCAATTAAAATGAAGACAAGAATCATTATGAATATTGGTCCTTTGGAATGTTGAGCATTGGTATCTTATGATATTTTAAGTATTAGTATTATTCTATAAACTTAGAAGTTATAATAATGTTTCTGTATTGGAAAAATCAGCAATCACTATTGTTATATTTGATTAATGAACTTTTGTCACTTTTTAACTTATCCCATTATTCCCTTTCCCCTTTTCCTTTTATGTTAGTTTATATTTTAATGCTTGATTTTGAAATTTAATAAAGACAGACAGACAGACAGACAGATAGATATAGATATATACGGTAGATATAGATATAAATATAGATATATAAAGGAAGCTTAATATGGAACAGATCCTGTATTCTGTACCACATAGCCAGATCTGAAAACCACAAGAATTCACCTATATCTTATTCCTCTGATGATTTGGGAAGAGCTCAGTTTAACATCTTGGGGGAAAGTTATTTGGCTATCTGTTCTTGTTTTGGCTGCTCAGATGGTAAATCCTGTTTATTCTGCAGGCAAAGCGGGAGCCCGCTTGGATTGAGAGAGACATGAAAACCACAGAGAAGGTAAGACTCAGTCAGTTACGTTCTCTCACCCACTTCTTAGGAAAGATTCTTTGGTTTGCACCTGACTTTTTCAGAAAGGGCGGATGCTGAGAGATGATTGGCGTAGTTCTGCCCTGGACTGGAGCTGAATTAGCATAGGACTTCTTGCATTCTTTCCTTCTGATGTTACAGGCTCTGTTTGAGCCCATGTTTGGAGATGCAGAAGACTGGTGCATTTGTGCAAAACGAAAAGGGTGGAGGGAGGATTTTAAGCTCTTGCTTTGTTTGTCCCCAAAGCAGAGGAAACTGAAGTTGATTTTCAGGACCAATCAGCCTGGAGAGATGAATCTAATCTGCTATTCTGATGCACAATGCTAAAAATCTGGGGTTACTATTTCATGAAAGAAGAAGATCCCAACTGTAGGACCTACCGCATTTTTCCGAGTATAAGACGCACCGGAGTATAAGACGCACCTTAGTTTTGGGGGAGGAAAATAGGGGGAAAAAATCTACCTACCAGGTATTCATCTGGCTAGTGTCCTTAGTCTGGTCAGCTTCAGCACATTATTTTATACCCTGATTAGGGCTGAAAAAAATCTTCGGAGGGAGCCGGGAAGATTGTTAGCACCTCGTTAGGGCCAAATTTTCAGCCTCTTTTAGGGGGGAAAAAGGTGCGTCTTATACTCTGAAAAATACGGTATGCTAAATTTCTTGTGGTTTTAGCTGTTGGAAAATCTTAGCATGGGCCTTTTAAAAGAAATAATCTTAAGGGCCTTTGGTGTTGGGTGTCCCTTAAAATTGCGGTTCCCTTTTCAAAGATTATAAATTAACTATTAAAACAAAAACAAACACACAGCCTTTTCCATAAGCTGGTGCCTTTCAAATGTATTGTCTTTTGCATCTCTGCATATTCTGAGTGTTTAATAAAGAAGAGCGCCCCAAGTTGTGAATGGTAGATCTGAATTGCATTGCTTTAGTTAGTTAGATTTTATTTGTTTATTTGTATCCCACCTTTATTATTTTTACACATCATTCAAGGTGGTGAAGGTATCCAACACATCTTCCTCCTCCTATTTTACCCACAACAGCAACTCGGTGAGGTGGGCTGGGCTGAGAGAGAATGACTGGCCCAAGTCACCCAGCTGGCTTTCATGGCTAAGGTGGGTCTTGAACTCGCTTTATATGGCCACCCACCTATCACATGATTTTGACTGGTTAACAGTCAATTAAAAATAAACAACAATAAAGACAATGTAAAAATAATGTAATGTGTTTGGAGCAACTCAAAAACATGGAACCGGAACCCCAGGAATGGCTCACCCAACAGTCTGGGGCAGGGGTCAGCAAACTTAAAAACTCAGAGAGCCATTTGGACCCGTTTCCCACAGAAAAGAAAACACCGGGAGCCACAAAACTCTTCCTGTGCCTGACTATTTCCTGACCGGCCATAAAACTAACATATATAGTTGAATTAAATATTCTGTTTTCTTCTGAAACTTTTCTTTTCTTGGATTTATCCATGGTTGGCCAACCAGGGGTTGAAAAGCTTAATAAATTGCATGTCGATTGGTGTCGCACATTGGCAGTTGTGACGCATATTTTGAGCGACAGGGAGCTGCAGCAGAGGGATGAAAGAGCCACATGGGGCTCCAGAGCCGCAGGTTGCTGACCCCTAGTCTGGGGGAAGAATCATTGGTTTACAGGTAGTCCTTGAATTAGGATCGCAAGTGAGATTAGAATTTCCGTTGCTAAGCAAGGTAATTCTTAAGTGAATCTCGCCAAGTTTACGATATTTTTGCCATGGTTGTTAAGCAAATCACTGCAGTTGTTAAGTGAACTATGGTTGTTGTTAAGTGAATCTGGCTTTCCCCATTGACTTTGCTTGTTAGAAGCCAGCTGGAAAGATCACAAGTGACGATCGTAGGACCCCAGGGTACTGCAACTGTCATAAATATATGCCAGTGGCCAAGCGGGCAAATTTTGATCACATGACCATGGGGATGCTGTGAAATCATAAATACAAGGGACAGTTATAAGTTGCTCTTTCCATGCCGTTGTAACTTCAAATGGTCACTAAATGAATGATTGTAAGTCAAGGACTACCTCTACTAAAGGCTGTCAAATCCAGGGCCATTGATATCTAGGAAGGGTGCATAGTGTTCTCCAGGGCTCCTCTTCTGGAGCTGTGGCTGATGCTGTCACTACGTTTTTTCTGGTTCATCAGATGAGCTTCCACTCTGTGTATTTGTAACCTGAGACTCATTATCTCTAAGTGTCTTGTGACGTGTTTACTGCGCATGTGTAGTTTCTGTTCTTTTGTTCCTCTTGCTTAATTTCACTTCGTCCGGACGGACGTATTTTTTACTGGTGAGGATGTAATCGTTTATTTTTATATTTTTATACTTTTATAATAAACCTATTTACTTAGAACTATATCTTATCGGTTTTATTTCATGCCATGGGAAGACACGATCCATTCACCTCTGAATTGCTTAATTGTAATCTCCCCATGGGGGGAGAAGGCTTTGCAAGCCTTGACAGATGCCACTCTTGAAATCCAGCATGGCACATCTGTGAGAGTTGAATCCTTCGTTCTGTTTTCAACTAGGTCTCAGTTATGCATGTCCAGATCAGCCCTCTCATCCACAGATAAACCATGCACGATGGATATCTTAGTATTCAAAACTTAGCATTAAAAAAACTGAACTGTAGACCAGGGTCTCCAAGGGTCCAAAAATAGGCATAGGAGGAGAAACATGAAATTGTTCTTTGCCTCCATTCCCCTGCCATATTTTCCTATATACTGATCTAGATGTGACAAGATATAATGATGTGTTTCTGGGTTCTGAGATGTTTTTTGGGAGCATCCCAGTGGTGGGTTCCTACCGGTGCGGTCCACTCTATAGCACCGGTAGCAGCCTGCTGGTGATGTCACAGTACCGGTGCGGTCAGTTGCCAGTGCCTGGACACTGCTATTTAAAAAAATTTAAATTTTTTAAAAAAATTTCTTCTGCGCATGCCCAGAAGCCGAGCTTCCGGCACTGCGCATGCGCTGCCTCCCTACCCCACAGTGAGTCCAAGCAGGGGAGGATGGCTGAGGGAGCGCGTGAGACGCTGAAAGAACGGGCGGCAGGAGCTATCTCCATTCCCCTCCCTTCAGCAGTCCGAGAAGCCATGAACGTGTGGTGATGATCCCAGGCATTTTCGCACATTCGAGGCTTCTCGAACTGCTGAGGGGAGGAAGAACGGGCAGCAGGAGCCTAGGATCATCGAATGGGGAGAAGCATTCAGGCCAGATGGAGCCTCCTAGAAGAACTGCTGCCGCGGTCTTGCTGCTCCTGCTGCAGGGGGCTGCGTTGCGGGTGGCCAATGCCCCCCTGCTTCTCCGGCCGCTGCCAAGCTCCTGAGGCCCATGCCCACCAGGTCACATGGCTGGCAAGCCACACCCACAAAATAAGCCACGCCCACAGAGTGGTAGTAAAAAAATTAGGAACCCGCCCCTGCAGCATCCAATGACCTTACTACACAACAGAATTTTATGGTACTCCTAGAAGAGAATATTTGTAGTTCAGGGTTGAACTGTGGGGTCCTTGGTACTCTCTGAGCTCTGAGCCTGATGGGCACCAAGCTCAGAGAGCACCAAGGACAACACAGAATCTTATGGAGAGGCTCTCCATATGAACTTCCTCCTCTTGTGTCCATCTCCTGCCCACCCACTGCTTCTTCCGTTTTTCCTTCCTCCCTTCAAAAATCAGGATTGGGGCTGAAAAGACACAGGGAAGCAGTCAGAGGCAGCTTACCTTAGTTCTGGAAGAACTCCAGGTCTTGCCACATTATTTTAAGCTTAGTTTCTCAATCGACATATAGAAAAAGACTTATTTTAAAAGAGCAAAGGGGAAACTGGAGTTCCCAAGAAGTTAAATGCTCTGCACA
Source organism: Diadophis punctatus similis (assembly GCA_023053685.1). NCBI lineage: Eukaryota > Metazoa > Chordata > Lepidosauria > Squamata > Dipsadidae > Diadophis > Diadophis punctatus. The sequence goes on from JALIGW010000040.1 coordinate 4,056,581, forward strand.
TGTTTTGTCTATGCTGCCATGGTTCCCTATCTGTATTATTTTTATTTCTACAGATGTTTCTGGGGCCATGGGGGAAGGGAAGAAGCATTCTTGAGAACAACAATTGGGGCCCTCAGGGAGTTTTCAGTACCACTTACATGCTTTAAAAAAAAAAGGAAAGGAAAAAATGGTGTCAACCAGAAATTGCCTGTTCTAATGCCAAGTGTCATTGGAACAATCTTATGCAGTCAAGTAAGCACATACATGATGCCATGTCTCTGTGGAGTGGGCGGCATACAAGTGCTAATGATGATGATGATGATGATGATGATGATGATGATGATGATGATGATGATGATGATGATGATGATGTTGCTTTGCTGCATATCAACTTCCCATGGTTTGGTATTTAAAAGAAAATAAACCCAATAAAAATGGAGCTAGAGTAGGCGACTTGATTTCCATTCCATCGTAACAGTTCATCCCATTTAGCATCCTAATTAACAAGCATATTGACTTAGACAAGAGGTCAGCAACCTTAAACACTCAAAGGTCCTAACCGGAAGCCCCCCATTCAATTCTGGAGCTGACTGGAAGTCTGGTTCCCCCATCATAGTCTCCTCCGAGTGCGGCGTCCTTTTTCCTCTGCTGACCGGACGTCCGGTTCCCCCACCATAGAGTCTCCTCCTAGCGCAGCATCCTTTTTCCTCTACCTGTCCTAAACGAAAGCCCTATCAATTGTGGAGCCGACCAGCGACAGAGAGCCGCAGCAGAGGGATAAAAGAGCCACATTCGGCTCCAGAGCCGCGGGTTGCTGACCCCTGACTTAGACCCAGCATACGAACACGTAAGAAATCGGGCCATTCAAACGACCAATCAACAACTTCTCAGGATTTAAATATAGCATCAAATGACCACACCGGCACACAAGACATATATAAGCTAAAGAGGAGTAGAACAAGACACTTCGACAGGAGTCCCACTGATGATGATATCTAGCCTGGTTACGAAACATTCAAAAGCTAAATGGCAAGAGATTAAACCACTGCCAAAGTTTATCCCATTGCTTAACCCTGAAATGAACGACTAAATCTTGCTGTTATTAGAGAGGAAATTAACACTTTCAGGGAGCAAAATCGCTGAAGTTGTGGGTAGAAGCCTGGTCCTAAATAAAAAATAAAACTGGGACGTGAGAGAGTTCAAGTGTTTGAAGTTTACATACCACAACCCGCGGTAGAAAAGAGGTGCAGGCAGGAAGCTCTGTTTTAACCTTCTTTTGCATTTAGAGCTAAACAGCCTCCGCACTTCCGGTGGGTTTGCTTTTATGGTGGGAGCTGGTCCTCTGTGAAATCAAGTGTGCCTGATCGGATGCTGTGCCCGTAGCCTTCCATCATGTTCCTGTAGAGATCTTGCAGCTGCAGATGGGCTGTTTTGACCAGGATGGGACAGTGGAAATGGCTAAGCAGCTCAAGCTTCCTTGCCTCTTTGCCTTTCTCACGCAGTTGGCTCTCGGGAAACGGCGTGCCGAATCCTGCATTTCTCCTAGCAATGTCAGTAACCCGGTTAGTAGTGCAGGCCAGCTCCTCTCTGGTTATGCATGTCTGCTTGTTTGCTCATGAGTTGGGGCAACAAGGCAGCTTCAGGGATGAATGGTGGGGTGGCTTGGAAAAATTCTTCTTTTGGGTAGTTCTCTCAGCTGCATAGGAGGGTCTTAATATCAGCTTTCTCCAAGCCAGCATGCTCTGGGTATCTTGACCCATAGCTTTTACAATTGCTGCCCTTTAGCTAAAGTGGGTTGAAATTCTGGGACTTTTCCACTAGTGCAATAGAAGGATACCAGCCTGGGAAAAAGCTGTAGTGGTGAGGAACATAGCCAAAAGTTTCATTCTAGGTGAACAGCTGGGCTGGATGGACCACGATTGTGTCGGAGAGAGACTGTCCCAGTCGGGAGGAGGGGTGAAACGGGGAATCAGTCTGGAATCATTAAGTAGAGACAAGAGGGTAAATCCTACCCCCCTTGGATGCTGTTGAACCTTATCTAGCCTTTCCCAGGGGAAGATTGCTGTGAAATAGGCATTGAGCAATGAAGCAGCTAGTTTATACTGTACATGTGTGGGTATGATTGTTCGTGCCTGACAGATCACTACAGAATTCATTCCATGCGACCTTGACTTAGTTTGATAAAGAAGTTTAGAGCTTGCTCCAGGAAAGTCCTTACTGTAATTCCAAGTTATTGTAGTTTGTTTTAATAAAGTTTTGTTGGATTGTGGCAGAGCACTTTCAGTAAACATAATTTGTCTCTCAGCTATGTTAAACTAGATCTGTGGAAATTAGTCATGTTAAGAATAATACGACTTTACTAGAATGGCATCCAACACAAAAAAAATCTGATGGTTGGTTTTGTAAGGCTCAGTTCTTGTTTAATAGAGGAGGCATGGAAACCTCCACCCTGTCCAACCTTGTGAGACAAACAAAAATGATTGAAGACAGGCAATGAAAGAAACTTGGACGGCCATAAGAGTAGACTAAGGCTACTTGATTGAAGAGCCTGTGCCTGCTGAAGTGGGAAAGGACAAAGCTCACAGGCAAAGCAGTCCTTGGCCCCTTCAAGTGAGGCTGCAAAATTTTCTGGGTTGAATATGAATGAAACTGCTTCATAGTCTAACAGAGGATGTTAGCTGGGGAAGTTGGAATACTGTAGCTCAGAGGTCTCCAACCTTGGCAACTTTAAGACTTGTGGACTTCAGCTCCCGGAATTCCCCAGCCAGTTCATCTTGACCTGGATGAACTCCTGGGATGGCTTACACCCATCATACTTCTGGAAATTATCACAGTAGCTTGCATGAGGAAGCTTTTTGCTGTGTACCCAGGGACATTTCTGCAGAAATGCAGCCAACATTCACTGTCCGCAATGACCTCAGACAAAGGTTGGGAAAGAGTTATTTTCTGCCAAAAACTAGAATTCCTTTGCCCTGGTCTGGAAACTCTCTAGTTGTGTGGACTTCAGCCACCAGAATCCTTCAACAAAGTATAGCCAGTGCTCAGGATTCTGAGCATTGTAGTCTACATCTCTAGAAGATGCTCAGATTAAAGAGTATTCTAGTTAATACTTTCCTAGATAGGGTTATGAACTTGATAGTAAATACAGATTAAATTATATAGTTTGGTTTTGGCTTAGTGTAATGTGAGAAGAAAATCAGTGATTATATTATGGTTTATTTTCACTACAGTTAACCACAGTTTGGCATCATATGTTGTTATTGACTTACCGATAGGAGTAATGATGTAGTGGAGCAGTGATGTCATGCTTTGCAATAGAATAGAAGAGAATAACAGAGTTGGAAGGGACCTTGGAGGTCTTCTAGTCCAACCCCCTGCTTAGGCAGGAAACCCTACACCACTTCAGACAAATGGTTATCCAACATCTTCTTAAAAACTTCCAGTGTTAGAGCATTCACAACTTCTGGAGGCAAGCTGTTCCACGGATTAATTGTTCTTTAGTTTTCTGGTTTGTTCCCTGGCTTGTCTTTGTGCTGTGTCTAAGCCTCTAATCAATTCAGAGGGGGATAAAATAAAAGTGGCAAAAGGGAATAATACCAGGAATTGGTCAAACAAGCCTTGATCAACTTCAAGGTTGATGCTAGCTTGCTCAAGAAAGTCAAATAAACAATGATTTGGCATCTGAGTAATAATCCATAAGCAGCTGATTAGTCATGATAGATGTTGGCATGATTACAGACAGTATACCACTTTGGGAATGAGTTCTTAATTTCACATCGTACCTGCAGGGGTGGGCTTCAAATTTTTTTAGCAAAGGGTTCTCTGCCCGGTTGCTGGGTGGGCGTGGCCATGGTGGGCGTGGCCTAGTCGGCCTCCTGCACCACGGCGGCGGGGGGGGGGGGCGTTTTTGCCTTTCCCGGGCTCCAGAGGCTTTCCTCGTGGTTCCGGGAGGGCGAAAACAGCCTCCCCAGGGTCCGGAGGCCCTCTGGAGGCTGGAAATGGGCCCGTTTCCAGCCTTCCCGAACTTCCAGTCGGCCCGTTTTTCGCCCTCCCCAAGCCTCCGCACACGCCCTGCACTTACCTGCATCCAAAATGGGCCGTGTGAGGACTCCTGGGAGGGGCGGGGTGGGCAGGGCCAGCCAGGAGTGGGATTTGGAGGTTTTCCGAACTGCACAGTTAGCTAGAGGTGCTCCCAAACCCCTGCGAACCCCCAGCAGCCCACCCCTGCCTACCTGTGAGATTTCTAGAGATACAGTATTTCTTAGGAATGCCTCAATTCAGATTTCTGCCTGGAGCAGAAGGCACCTCCAATGGCCTTTCCAAATCTCTGATTCTCTGAAAAATGCTGAACTAGAGCGGCCTTCGTTGACCTAGCAGAGCCATTTCTAAGTTCCTTAGAGTTTTTATTTTTCTTTTTCTATTATAATAATCATAGTTAGATGTATACCCTGCCTTTTCTCCTGCAACTCAAGGCAACAAACAAACCATCCATCAGTTTTTTCTCCATAACCATCATCCTATGAGTCAGGTTGGGCTGAGAAAACATAATTGGCCCCAAATCCTGGGGAACTTCCTTGGTTAATGCTGGAATCGAACCTGGGTCTTCCTGGTCCTGCTCCAACGCTTCCACACTGCCCAGGACTTTTATAAGTGGTATTTGGCAAAGTGTTCACCAGCCTTTTGCTCATTAGCAAAACTGCCCCCCCCCAATCATCTGTGAGTGTAGCTTGTGGTTACTTACTCCTTCTAGAGGATTCTACTAGGAAGCATGTTTTTGACTGGAATCTGATTCTAGGCAAGGCATTTTCAGCTTGTGCCAGTTGCAAGCACTGGCACCGTCTCAATCTCCCCCAAGCAGAGAGGAAGGATTGCTGGGCCAAAGGCTTCCAAGAGATGGGGTGTGTGTGTGTGGTGGTGGGGGTCTACTGAACAGCTCAGGAGGCTGAACAGATTGTTTGGGGGAAGCTGGCTGGATGCCTGTGGTGTTTGTGCCAGCCACAGAAACTGTGTTTTGCAACAAACTCGAGCCTGTGTTTGTGTTACAGTGGGTAATTTAGATGGCATAAACATTCACCCACCCAAAAGGATGAGGAGAAGATGGCAAAAGAAAAGAGTGATGTTTTGAGTGGGGAATAGGAAGCGGGAAACACACATATGGGATCAGATGAAAAGAGCAAATGCTTGCAAGTTATCAAGCTGTGGATCTGGCAGCTTGTCGACACTGTGGAGCTTCAAGAGTCATAGGGTTGCCAGTATATTGTTTTCTTTGCCAGATGCATGAGGTGATATGAAGATATGTTTATATCAGAGGTGGGTTCCTACCGGTGCGTTCAGTGCAGACGCTCCGGTAGTAGCCTGCTAATGACGTAATTTAGGCGTGATGGCTCCGGTGCTGTCTGTGCCGGTCCGTGCGCGCCGCCATATTTTTTTCCTAATTTTCAGCGATTTTTCGGCTCTGTGAGCATGCGCAGAAGTAAAATTGTCCCTCTGAGCATGCGCAGAAGTAAAATTGTCCCTCTGCGCATGTGCAGAACAAAAATTGTGCGCCGAGACGCATGCGAAACATCACGATGCGCACCGGTAGGAAAAGGTAAAAGGAACCCGTCCCTGGTTTGTAGGTATACAAAATGCACACTTCTGTGGAGGTCCAGGGTTGGGAATGTTGTTATTAAAGACAGGAGGCCAGAAAGCCCATCTGCATCATTACTGTTCATTGGATCAGATGTCTCCAAACTTGGCAACTTTAAGACTTGTGGACTTCAACTCCCAGAATTCCCCAGCCAGCATAGAGTTTAGAGACCCTGCACTAGATAAACATAAATGTGGTTTAAAAAGAGAAAGAAGGAGAAGGGATTCCCCACCCCACCAAGCTTTTAGGATACAAACCAATAAAAAAACTGGAGGGGCATAAAACGTAGTTAAATCTAGGTCTCCATCTGATGTCGAGGCTTCTTTATTTCTAAATTTTCTTTCTGGCTTTTCATGGATAAAATGCTCCAAGCAAGAATGCAACAATTTCATTTATTTTTCTACATTTATATGCTGCTCCAGTTATCAGATAGCATTAAGCAGCTTGCAATCCTACCATGTGCATGTATAAGGTGCATATACGATGAAAGCAGTAAACATTGCCCACAATCGCATTTGATAAAAATGATTACAAATAGTAAAAATTATTATTATATACAGCTGCCAGTTCTTTAGCTGGTGTTGCCCTTCATATGCATTGAGCTCTTCCTAAGAACCTAGGCTGTCACAATGAATTGGCATAGTGTACGTGCAGATTCAAACGGTGTGGCTTTTTGTAACTGACAGATGGAAATTTTGCCAAATGCAGATTTTCTACGCACCATCCAATATTTGTAGATCCCTCAATGTGCCAATAACCACTGGGAGCACCACAGTTGGTTTATAGTCCAGTGTTTCCCAACCTTGGCAACTTGAAGATGTCTGGACTTCAACTCCCAGAATTCCCCAGCCAGCGAATGCTGGCTGGGGAACTCTGGGAGTTGAAGTCCAGACATCTTCAAGTTGCCAAGGTTGGGAAACACTGGTTTATACCATAATCTTTCAATCTTCAGAACTTGATATTTTGTAATCTTCTCTAATTCTTTGTCTTCTATTCTACTATCTCCTGGTGTTGCCACATCAATTATCCACACTTTCTTTTTCTCAACCACAACTGATCAGTTATGACGAGCCAAAGTCTTTGTCAGCTTATATTTGCAAATCCCACAATATTTTAATCTACTCATTTTCAACTACTTTTTCAACTCTGTGTTCTTATCACTTTTTCATTACTGGCACACGATACTTTTTACAGATGTTCCAATGAATCATTTTGCCTTGTTGTTTATAATCAGTTTGTGTGATCTTCTTGCACAAGCTGAGTATATGATCTTCTGCTTCTTCTGCGTCTTGCACAATCTGCACTTTGAATCATTTGATGATTTTTCAATCGTGGCCTTGATGGCATTAGTTTGAATTGCTTACTCTTGAGCAGCCAAAAAAAATAAAAAATCAAGCCTTCAGTTTCTGAAGTTAAGATTAAATATGAAGAAACCCCAATTGATCAACAGGTCCAGCAACCAACCCTAGCACTGAAAGTAAAGATATTGGACTGGTAGATAACTTCTGTCTTTTAGGATCAATTATCAACAGTAAAGAACCAGCAGTCAAGAAATATGACACAGATTGTTAGTCTACCCACTAATAGACCAGGAAATCAACTCCACAGGAAGACTAAAATTATCTTTATTACGGTAATATTTGCTGTAATAGCAGAACTTTGTAAGTCTAATTATGCTATACTCTCTTCCCTTTTTCATACTCCAGTAAATCAAGGAGGCCTCTGCTTGACCTCCTTCTGAATGTTATCTTGTTGCTCTGGATTTAAAAAGAAAATGTAGAAAATGGCTATTTCCATATTTTCATCAAGATCATCTTTCTTAAGCTTTACCCACACTAGCCCTTGAAAGGATAACAAGGAAGTCCTTCGAGAAGATACTCAGATGCTGTGATGCAGCTATACCTTCAAAGATCATAATCGTGGCGGCATCAGTTTGAGTTGTGACTTTCAAATGGAAGTGAAAGTTGGATTTTGAACAAGCGGGAGAGGAAGAAAATTGACGTTTTTAAAACTTTGGTGTTTCAAAAGACCCGCAAGAATGCTATAGATAGCCAGGGAAAAAATAAATAATCGGCTCACAGAACAAAGCATAGTTTTCACTTGAGGCATAAATTACTATTTTCAAATTATCATGTTTTATATACATTATTGAAAGACCTAGATTTCTTGATGGGGAAAAAATGGAAGGAACTAAACCAGAGGTCTTCAAACTTGGCAACTTTAAGACTTGTGGACTTCAACTCCCAGAATTCTCCAGCCAGCTATGCTATGCTGGCTGGAGAATTCTGGGAGTTGAAGTCCACAAGTCTTAAAGTTGCCAAGTTTGGGGACTCCTGAACTAAACAAAGACCACCAGAAGGGTAGGGAGATTCAGTTACTGTAGCAACTGTTCCACTGTTACAAGGCCTGAAAGCCACCAGGTGGAGGTAGAACTTCTCCAAGATAATCTGTTATGTTATTGAAAAGGACAATACCAACTTGATGGCGCATAATGAAATCAACGAATTGACTCCTTCTGACACGACCTGATTTTTATTTTTTTAAACTGCCACAGACGTGACATTAATCCGAGGCATTGTAGGACATGTTAGTTGGACATCTAATCACTCAGGACTCTTCAGAAACTGAAGCTATTTGCCAGGTCAGCCTATAAGGCTTAATCCATTTCATGTATTCATAGTTATGTTTAGACTTGTATCTGTTATCTAAATAATAAAATAAAATAAAACAAAATAAAATAAAATAAAATAAAATAAAATAAAATAAAATAAAATAAAATAAAATAAAATAAAATAATAAAATAAAATAAAATAAAATAAAATAAAATAAAATAAAATAAAATAAAATAATAAAATAAAATAAAATAAAATAAAATAAAATAAAATAATAAAATAAAATAAAATAAAATAAAATAAAATAATAAAATAAAATAAAATAAAATAATAAAATAAAATAAAATAAAATAAAATAAAATAAAATAAAATAAATAAAATAATAAAATAAAATAAAATAAAATAAAATAATAAAATAAAATAAAATAAAATAAAATAAAATAAAATAAAATAAAATAAAATAATGAAATGAAATGAAATGAAATGAAATGAAATGAAATGAAATGAAATAAAATAATAATAAAATAATAATAAAATAAATAATATAATACAATATAATAATATAATATAATAATATAATATAATATAATATAATAATAATATTATAATATAATATAATATAATATAATATAATATAATATAATATAATATAATATAATATAATATAATATAATATAATATAATATAATATAATATAATATAATATTATAATACAATACAATACAATACAATACAATACAATACAATATAATAATAAATAAATTAAATTAAAATAAAATTATTATTATTATTATTATTATTATTATTATTAATAATAATAATAATAATAATAATAATAATAATAATAATAATAATAATAATAATAATAATAATAATAATAATAATAATAATAATAATAATAATACCTTGAATCAAAGATAGCCCTAACAGCAGGGATGGGCAACTGTGGCAACAATACGACTTGTGGACTTCAACTCCCAGAATTCCTTAGCCAGTCCACAGGTCGTACAGTTTTTCAGTGGTATGTTTAAGGCAAACGTCCGGTCAACTTTAATGATGCTGATCATGAGCAAAACCTTCCCAAAATTGCCCTTTCTAACTATTGTCCCAGAGCTGGAGGTCTGTCTCACTTAACCCTTATAGAAACCCTTTCTAGGGAGTTTGTGAAACAGATGCATTTACCTCAGCCTGTTTTAAAGCTGCAGCTTGGTGAGTCAAGCCTGCGTGCTCTCTCTCTTGTTCTAATTGCACCTTATTGTTACCTGCTTTTGCATAAATGAAGCGCACCTGGTCCCTGAACTGGAAGAAATTAAACACATGCCAAATAGAATTCCTTTCAAAAAAAAACATTGTGTTCCTGTTTGCCGGTGGGCAGAAGGGGTTGCACGGTAATGTAGGCTAAATGGATGGCCCACTCCTCTGTCTGCCTTTGTACTTTCTTTCGGCCTTGGTATGTCTCTCATTTATCACTGAATATTCATGCCTTCTTTTCTTATATACTCAAAGTGTTTTCATATGCACAAGTTCAATCAATTCATTACAAGCGTACAAAGGTAAGTACTGTTGCTAAGATCTGACTGATTTTTAGGGTCACGGGAATTTGCATACTTTTTGTAAACTTGGAGCCAACGTGCATCTTTCTATTTGTAGTTATGTGTGCCTTGCTTACCTGTTTTTCCTTTCCTTTTTCTTCCTTCCCATTCAGAATGAAGGTTCTGTCCAAGAATATACAATCACATATCTTGTGAAAGAAGGTTCCGAGAAGGCCGACCCGTCTCAGTTTGAGCTCCTTAAAGTTCTTGGACAGGGCTCTTTTGGCAAGGTGAGGCTATATATTTCGTAGTTAAATGTAAACTGTGTGTGTTTACATTACATAGCTCCAAAACTACTTCCCATTTCTGTTTCCCCCCAAAATTCTGCTAGATATGTTGCTGTTTCTCATCTAGACCTTTTCTGCACAGGTCTTTCTTGTCAGAAAAGTCACCCCACCAGATAACGGCCTCCTCTATGCCATGAAGGTACTCAAGAAGGCAACTCTGAAAGGTGAGGGGTCTTCCTACATGCTTATGAATCTAAATTTACTGGCCAGCAGAATACACGAGGGACATTCATTAACTTGGTTTTGCTCTAGCCCAAGGGCCTCCAAACTTCACAACTTTAAGATTTGTGGACTTCAACTCCCAGAATTCCCTAGCCAGCCATGCTGGCTGGGGAATTCTGGGAGTTGAAGTCCACAAGTCTTAAAGTTGCCAAGTTTGGAGATCCCTGCTCTAGCCTCTATTTGATAATGTTCCTTTGAACAATGATTGACTCCGTGCTTCACCGATACGGCCCACAAGTTGCCAACTTTGGGTTGCATGTGGGTCTTGGGACTAGTGCTGTGCACTTTTTGAGATCTACTCCACCTGAATTGGGCTCTTCTCTGTTGATAGTGCGTGATCGTGTGAGGACCAAAATGGAAAGAGATATTCTCGTTGAAGTAAACCACCCGTTCATCGTGAAACTCCATTATGGTGAGTGCAAGACTCCCGTCTTCTTGATTTGGGGAGGAATGTAAATCACAGGCAAGTGACTTTTTTGTAGGCTACTTGGTCGGGTAGAGCAGAGTCTCTACCCTACCAAGTAGCAGAGACTGAGCAGAGTCTGAAAAGATAATTACTCAAAGTTCTCAAATAGCATGAGCATAGATGCAGCTGGTTTTCTGGATGAGGCATTTATTTATTTACAGCGGGGGTCTCCAACCGTGGCAACTTTAAGACTTGTGGACTTCAACTCCCAGAATTCCTCAGCTGCTGGGGAATTCTTGGAGTTGGAGCCCATTAAGTTGCCAAAAAGTTTGGAGACCTCTGATGTACAGTATGCGCTGTTTTCTATCAGTGTGCCCTGCTTTTTCTGCTCAAGTACACATGAACTTTAATACAATTTTTAGAAATAAAATTTAGAAAGTTAAAAGCATTAAATTAATATTCTAGGACAGTGATGGCGAACCTTTTTTCCCTCGGGTGCCGAAAGCGTGTGTGTGCGTGCTATCGCGTGTGTGTGTGTGCCCACACCCATAATTCAATGCCCCCCCCACATCCTGCCCCCTGTGCATGTGACCCCCATCCCCGCGCATGCGCACATGATCCCCCGATTCCGAACTTCCGATAGGCCTATTTTTCGCCCTCCCAGAGCCTCCACGTGCGCCCCGCACTTACCTGCATCCAAAATGGGCCGCGTGGGGACTCCTGGGAGAGGAGGGGAGGGGTGGGCAGGGCCAGCCAGGAGTCGGATTTGGGGGTTCTCCGAACTGCACAGAATCTTAGCTAGAGGTGCTCCCAAACCCCTGCGAACCCCCAGCAGCCCACCCCTGATTATACATCTGGAAGCCATCCAGTTTAGGGAAGTATGCCTCAAGTTTAGCAGATTCGGACTTCCCCAGCTTCCATGATGCAGGCCACCACTGCAGAAGGCTGCCCCAATTATGAGCCGAGGTGGAGCAGCAGTTAGAGAGCAGTACTGCAGGCTACTTTAGCTGACTGTGATCATTTGAGTTCAGCTGTTCAAATCTCACCGGCTCAGGGTTGACTCAGCCTTCCATCCTTCCGAGGTAGGTAAAATGAGGACCCAGATTGTTGGGGGCAATATGAATATACATTGCTTAATGGTGTAAACCGCTTAGAGTGCGCTTGCACTTTGAGGCGGTATATAAGTCTCACTAATAAATAAATAAATAAATAAATAAATAAATAAATAAATAAATAAATAAATAAATAAATAAATAAATAAATAAATAAATAAATAAATAAATAAATAAATAGTTTAGGGAATGCTGATCTCTGTTCTCTTCCTTGCATTTCAGCTTTCCAAACTGAAGGGAAAGTGTACCTCATCCTCGACTTTCTCAGAGGAGGGGACCTCTTCATGCGCCTTTCCAAAGAGGTGAGTGTATTTGCATGCTACTTGGCTTACTGGATGTTTATTGTATATTGGAGGTAGGATTTGCAATGTAGACATTTTGTAAGGATACTGGCATCATTGACCTAGAACAGTGTTTGATAGCCATGGCAATTTTAAGAGGAAGTAGACTTCAGCTCCCAGAATTCCCCAGGCAGCCCATTTTACATCCTTTTTAGCAGCAGTCATTAAGTGGACGCCATGTATCAACCCTGAAGCTGACCTGAGCGAGGCCATTTTGAGGCTTCAGTGTTGCCACACTGGAGCTGAGGGATAGGGAGGGGGGAATAGAGATAGCTGGGGTTTGTAGCCAAAACAAAATACTTTCTCCTGGGAACCAAGGGCATTCCCACAGGTAGTCGGAGAGAGGAAGAGTGAAGTTATCAGGCAACCAGACAACACCTTGATTGGACCATGTGACTGATTGTTTGGGAAAGGAGGAAAACGTTTACTTTTAATTAGGTGAAAACCGCGGGAACATTCAGAATCGGTTTTCACCAGCCTGTGCCAATATAATACAACCAAATAAAACTGTTCTTTGAGGAATTTACCTGATTTGGAGTTCTGTGTACTATGAGTGTATTACTTGGAACCCTGTCAGCATGGTCATGAAATGAGCCTATGATTTGATACAGGGTAGTTGTGGCCTGACACTGGAAGTAAATGCTGATTTCTGTCAAAAAAGATCATAAATCACGGCCACATGATTGTGGGGTGCTACAACAGACATACCGTATTTTTCGGAGTATAAGACGCACCTTAGTTTTTGGGGAAGAAAATAGGGGAAAACAATCTGCCTACCAGGTATTCATCTGGCTAGCATCCTTAGTCTGGTCAGCTTCAGCACATTATTTTATCCCCTGGTTAGGACTTAAAAAAACCTTCTTCTGAGAGAGTAACAATGAAAGAGCATGCAAGCCACTAAGAGCTGGGAAGATAGTTAGCATCTGGTTAGGGCTAGAAAAAAACTTATTCAGAGCAAGTAGAGCAATGAAAAAAAACCCTGCAAAGACTTTGGGCTGGAAAAACATTCTTTGGAGAGAGTAACAATGAAAAAGCCTGCAAGGTAAGAGCTGGGAAGATCTGTTAGCACCTGGTTAGGGCTGGAAAAAAACGTATTGGGAGCAGCTTCAGCACATTATTTTATCCCCTGGTTAGGACTTAAAAAAACCTTCTTCTGAGAGAATAACAATGAAAGAGCATGCAAGCCAGTAAGAGCTGGGAAGATCGTTAGCACCTGGTTAGGGCTAGAAAAAAACTTACTCGAGCAAGTAGAGCATTGAAAAAAAACCCTGCAAAGACTTAGGGCTGGAAAAACATTATTTGGAGAGAGTAACAATGAAAAAGCCTGCAAGGTAAGAGCTGGAAAGATCTGTTAGCACCTAGTTAGGGCTGGAAAAAAAAGGCTACATTCGAAGTATAAGACACCCCCAAATTTTCAGCCACTTTTAGGGAGGAAAAAGGTGCGTCTTATACTCCGAAAAATACGGTAAATAGCGGCTGATTGCTGAGCACCCAGACTGCAGTCATAAATTGGGGACTGCTTGTATTAGGGAACAACCAGAACAGCTTTTAATAAAGACTCTGCTCCCTTTACCCTGTTTCCCCCCTTCTTTCCTGCTGCTTAGCAACTTCCAACAATGCTTTTAAAATTGATGCATTCTCTGTGACCTGCTTGCAAAGTAGAGGCAAGGGAGTATACCCTGTGCCTTTAACAAAATAGATAAAAAAAAGAGATGATCTTTGACAGGGTGGGATGGGTTCTCAAATTAATCATGCTGGCAGTGGGTCCTGAGTGCAAGACACAGGTTCTGGTGAAAGAGAGCCCAGTTTCTGTAACAACAAAAACCGCTTGCATGGAAATGTTAATCTTGTGTGCCGGAAAATAGCTAGTATTCTAAGAATTCTGCCCTTCTCAGCCTGCCCCACTCCCATCCAAAAGAGATTCTTACACTGCAGAATACAATTCAGAGTACAGAGTCCTTGTTTATTCTACAGCCTTATAGTCACAGATGCAGGGTAAGAGCCGAGGTGGCGCAGTGGTTAAAATGCAGCACTGCAGTTCAGCAGTTCAGCTGTTCAAATCTCACCAGGCTCAAGGTTGACTCAGCCTTCCATCCTTCCGAGGTGGGTAAAACTCTGTAAACCGCTTAGAGAGGGCTGTAAAGCACTATGAAGTGGTATATAAGTCTAAGTGCTATTGCTATTGCTATTGCTATTGCTAAAAAGGTCTTGCGGACAACTGCAACTCTACAATGTGTATAATAAGAAAGCAGTGGGCTTTGTTCCGGCAGTCACAGCTGCCATCTTGACTTTTCTGACCCTTCCTGTATATGGTCCTGCCCACACATGCAAGCCCCTACACCTGTCAAGGTTCCAAGTAACCCAAAGCAATCAAAACCCTGAGGCCTAGAGTTTCCTCAAAGTATGAATTTATTAGGAATCTCATATTGGCACAGCTGGTGAAAACCCGACTCTGAAGGACCCGGAGTTTTCCCCACCCAAATCAAAACCCCAAGTTCTTGCTCCCAGGTCACAAGTCCATCACATGACCCAATCAGGTTGCAGTCCCAGCTCTGGCTGGCTCTTGTCCATGCCCCTCCAACACCTGGCAGAGCGTCCTTGGCACCCACGGGAAAGAATGTTATTTTGGCTACACATTCCCCCAGCTATCTCTCTATCCCCCAGTGGTGGGTTCCTACCAGTGCGGTCCAGTGCACCGTTCCGGTAGGGGCCCGCCGATTGTGCAATGTCAGCTCTAGTGCTTTCTTTGCCGGTCTGTGCGCGCCATCTTTTTTTTGAAATTTTTCGCGGTTTTTGGCACTCTGCACATGCGTGGAAGTAAAATTGTCCTTCTGCGCATGCGCAGAGACCCAAAATTGTACAAGAGGATGCACGCACGCATGTAGCGAGCACACACATGCACAACATCGCGATGCGCACCGGTAGGAGAAGGTAAGAGGAACCTGCTCCTGATCTCCCCCCTCACGTTCTCATTGCTCCAACCAGCCTCGCTGTGGCAGCCCTGAAGATGCTCCCAAAATGGCGTCAGGGCCGGCGACAATACCCTCACAGAGTACTGGTAGTCCTCCACTTATGACTACCATTGGGACCGGACTTTCCATTGCTAAGCAAGGTGGTTGTTAAATGAATCGCACCCAATTCTATGACCTTTCCCTCCCCCCCATGGTCATTAAGCCAATTATTGCAGTTGTTAAGTGAATCAGGCGGTCTTTAAGCAAATTCGGCTTTCCCCCTTGACTTTGCCTGTTGGAAGCCAGCTGGGAAGATGACAAAATCATGTGACCTGGGATGCGGCAACCAACGTAAATACCTGTCAGTTGCCAAGCACCTGAGTTTTAATCACAGGGATGCTGCGATGCTCATAAGTGTGAGGACCAGTCGTAAGTCACTTTTTTCCCTGTGCCGTTGTAACTTCGAAAAGTGGCTAAATAAATGGTTGTAAATCAAGGACTATCTGTATATAGATAGCCTTGTTTTTCTTTTTTGTATCGCTTGACCTGAACTGGCAGTTCTTTTTTCCTCTCAGGTGATGTTCACAGAGGAAGATGTGAAGTTCTACCTTGCAGAACTGGCGCTGGGACTCGGCCACTTGCATCGTTTGGGAATTGTGTACAGGGACCTCAAGCCAGAGAAGTATGCAAAGGCCAGAAGCTCATTGACTGGCTTCCTCCAGGATATCTTACTGGGTGGTGAATACTGTGGATGGGCCTACTCGGTGGGCGCTCAAGGGGCCACTAACTCATCCAAGCAACATAGCTTTACTGACAGAAGAAAATATTTGTAGTTCAGGCTTGAACTGTGGAGATTTGCTGCTCTTTGAGCTTGGTGGTTTTCTTGCAGACGTTTCATTACCAAACTAGGCAACGTCATCAGTGCTAGAAGGAATGGAAAAGAACAACATAGTTCTGTTGGGGGGTTTCGGCTTATAGTGTTAGTGGAATGTAATGCCTTACATGAGAATTGAACAACCTTAAGTCTTAACCAGCATCCCATTAATGGCACTCAAAGACCCCGAGATTACAACCCTTGTAATTTGGTCCCTAAATGCCCAATTTTGTCAATGCATTTAGTTTCCCTTTTTCAAGAAAGAAAGGTGGAAACTGGAGAAGGTAGGCCTACGGGGGCTGAGTCACACCTGTCCTACTCAGAGCTCCTCCAGGCCATAAATAATCCCCCCAAAATGGGGGCGGGGGGGGTTTCAAGGTGTTTGCGGTGATTTACTCTTTCACAGACTTCTTTTCACCCTTTACTTTTTTGGGTCTATGACTGTAGTGTATATATTTCATTTTTTAAAAACTCATCTTTATCCTCCCCCCCCCCATGCAAAAAGGTCTGAAATATTTTATTTCTGCCACTTCCAGTGGTGTCATTATTTTGGGTCTCTCTGGGAGATGTGCTGAGTAGTGGGCTCTGATCCTTTAACCATGCCCATCTCTCAAATTATGACATAGCCACTTTATTTTCAGCTCCACTGTGGCCTCAGCCTCCAGTTGCAAAACCAAAAATGTATTGGATCACCTCAGTCTGTGGTCCCAGTGAAATGCTCCATCCTGCAAGCTACAAGTGTTATAGCTCCTGCACAATTCCGCTTTCCCCAACCTTCTGCCCTCCAGCTCCGCTTCTCTCTTCTGCAAAGATTTTTGATCAGTCCTAATTATGGGCAATTTACTTCCTTGATTTATTTATGTGCTTGGTTAAATGTGTATTCCACTTTCTCATTTTCCTGGAGCTAAAGGTGGCATACATAGCACACACGCAGGTGGAAAAGGCCAGGCCTACACGTGAAGGTCCAATTAAACTGATTTATTGGTAAACAGCCTATACAGGAAGCTTCTCAACTAATGGTCAGCGCCTGGTTAAGTTAGATAAAGGTAAATGGCACTTGAGGGGTTGGACATAGTTTGTGGCTGTGTAGGGATTCTAGATTGATTCCTCTTTTAACTCCGCCTCCAAGTTCTACCATTCCTTTTCCTACACTCTCCTTTTATTTGTCCTTACAACAAATTTGGTGACATAGGCTGCAACTGACTTAAAGCATCTAGGGCAGGGGTCCCCAAACCTGGCAACTTTAAGACTTGTGGACTTCAATTCCCAGAATTCTCCAGCCAAGTTTGAAGACCTCTGATCTAGGGTTGAAAATGGTTGAAAAAAGGACTTGAACCTTGTCCCCATTCTTAGTCCAACATCTTTGCCACATTGGCTTTTGGGCTGAGGGGGAGAGGCTGGCCTGAAGTCATGCAGTGTGCCTCTATGGTTGTAAGGTGACTATAGATCGTCCTTGACAATGGGACCGGACCCTCCATTGCTAAGCAATGTGGTCATCAAGTGATTTACACTCTATTTAGCAACTCTTTTTGCAATGGTTGTTACATGAATGACACATGGGTCATTAAGCTTTCCTCATTGGTTTTGCTTATTAGAAGCACCCGTGGAAGCTCACAAGTTGTGATTGTGTGATCACAAGATTCTGCAACTGTTGCAAATACATGCTAGTTGCCAATGCCTGAGTTTTGATTACATGACCATGGGAAGCCATAGTAGTTGTTAAGTGAAAGGACTGATAATAAGTTACTTTTTTCAGCACCATCATTCCTTTGAACAGACTTTAAACAAATGGGTGTAAGTCGAGACTACCTATAGAACATAGATTTCTTTGCCTCTAGTCCGGGGGTCAGCAACCTGCGGCTCTGGAGCCGCATGTGGCTCTTTCATCCTTCTATTGCGGCTCCCTCTCGCCAGTTGCCACCACAATTTTGATAAGAGCTTCTGGTTAGGGTGGGGGGAAGCAGGGCGCGCCAGGAGGAGACTCTATGGCAAGGGGCGGGTTTTCCGGTCAGCTCCACAATTGATAGGGCTTTCGGTTAGGACAGGTAGAGGAAAAAGGCCGCCATGCTAGGAGGAGACTCTATGGTGGGGGAACCAGACTTCTGGTCGGCTCCAGAATTGAATAGGGGGCTTCCTGTTAGGACCTTTGTGGCTCTTTGAGTGTTTAAGGTTGCCGACCCCTTTCCTAGTCCAACACCTTCACAATGCACCATCTTGGCTCTTGGGCTGAGAGGGGTTAGCCCCAAATCCCCAGGAATGTGGTTGCATTTTGCTTTGGAATGTTTAGTTGATGTTTAGTTGCGTTGACTTCCTGGTTTTATTTCAGCTATTCTAGCTTATTTGTTATGTTCTATTGTGTTTTTTTTTTCTTTCACAGTATTCTCCTAGATGATGAAGGACATATCAAACTTACAGGTATACTCTCTCCTGTTTCTTGTTGATATTTCTTGTACTTGATTAAGAAAAACCTTCCACCTTTCCTTTCCCTTATTTTCGGTGCTCTTCATTCCCCCAACATCAATTTACCTTTCTCCCTCCCCAACCCTTGTCTCTCTTGTAGACTTTGGCTTAAGCAAAGAAGCCATTGACCACGAGAAGAAGGCCTACTCTTTCTGTGGAACCGTGGAGTACATGGCGCCAGAAGTAGTGAATCGCCAGGGCCACACCCAGAGTGCAGACTGGTGGTCCTACGGAGTACTAATGGTACAGTTCCCTCTGTCAGTTTGTTACTGGCTCAGATGCTCTTAAGAGAGGTGGCAGCATCTATGCCTTTAGTAAAAAAAAACCCATAGAAATAGTCTCACAGCAGGTTGAAACCATGAAGCTAAATGTACAACTAGCAAGTGCATTGGAATCAGAGAAGACAACTCTGGAGATTGTCCATTGCCACTAGGGCAGGGGTGTCAAATCAAGGCCTGCTGCTGGATTCGGCTTGTGGGATGCTTAGATCTGGCCTGCGGGGTTGGCCTGGAAACAGTAAAGGACGGCCCGCGGTGCCTCTGCTAGCGAAAATGGAGCATGCGGGCCCTCCCCATGCCCCGTTTTTGGCCTGACCACCCTCCTCAACCTTCTGCCAGCAAAAATGGAGCCAGGGGGGGGCAGCACACGGCCCTCCTCGGGCTCCGTTTTCGCTGCAGAAGGCTGGCCGGCCCATAAATGGGGCCTAGGTGGGGTCGCATGCTCCATTTTTGCTAGCAGAGGGCTATCAAAACAAACTAAAAACAAAACAAAAGGAGAAATGTTTCCCCTTTTGCATTTGAGCATGCAAGAAGGGACAGGAAAGGAGAAAGGGAAAAAGGAAAGACAAAGAAAAAGAAGGGAAGATGGGAAGAGAGAGCAAGGAAGGAAAAATAAGGAAAGAGAGGAAGGAAGAAGAAAGGAGAATGAAGAGGGAAGGAAGGAAGGAAGGAAGGAAGGAAGGAAGGAAGGAAGGAAGGAAGGAAGGCAGATTATAATGAGAGTGACGGAGGGTCTCAGGGAAGTCCTGCCTTAGCACTTGGCCACCACAGGTGCCCCCAACACAAGTCCTCTGTCACGCCCACCATAGCCACACCCCTGGCTACGCCCACTATGGCCACGCCACGTCCCCAACCCTGATGCGGTCCTCAATGAAATTGAGTTTGACACCCCTGTACTAGGGAGACACTCTCTTGGATCACTGTTTGCCGAAAAAGAGTGAAGGGAAGAGGGCTATTCAGGGAAGGTGACCCAAGCTAATTTGGTATGAAACCCAGGTTGGGAAAGAGACTGAAATGGATTGCAAATACATTGATTTCAGCCCAAGTGGGGCAGAGTTGCATAATTTTCATCTTCTCAAGCATCGACTGGTCAACAATAGGAGCATTCATCAGTGTCACAAGAGGCTTTTTTCTCTGGAAAGATTGCAGAGGCATTCGCTACTTCCCAGAGCTGGCTGGTCAATCTTTAAGTGGATTGACAAATGGATGGTCAATTGAATCCAAATTTCTCATGTCACTGATAGTTAAAATACCTATGGAAACCTTTCTGAATATTCCTTGGCAGTTAGTTGCTAGGCAAGCCGGGCCATATATTACCAAAACAATCTCTGCTGTAGGGCTTGTAATGATACAATGAGGGGCATAAACACATTGTTTTCTTTTTACTACTATCACTAACATTGTGCATTTCTTTGGACAGCCTGCTTTGCTCTTGGCTTGTCCTGTTCTGCAGTTTTTTTTAATGCTTGTTATTTCCAACTTCCTGGTAGATGATGGAGTTAACTAAATTGTAGGCCAGGTGTAGGCATCCAATGGCAGTCAAAGTCTTTGCTGTCCATCTTTCCTAGGGACTTTGGGAATTTTAGTTCAGTAAGCTCTGAGGTGCTATAACAAGAGACAGATATTTAATGCAGGTGGTCATCGACTTAAAACTATTCATTTAGCGACCATTTGAAGTTACAACCGCACTGAAAAAAAAGTGATGTGTGACCTCGCACTTATGATTGTCAAAGCTGGCTGAGGAAGTCTGGGAGTTGAAGTCCACAAGTGTTAAAGTTGCCAAGGTTGGAGACCCCTGCTCAGGGGTGGGCTGCTGGGAGTTCGCAGGGGTTCGGGAGAACCTCTAGCTAAAATTCTGTGCAGTTCGGAGAACCCTCAAATCCCACTTCTGGCTGGCCCCACCCACCTCTTCTCGCTGCTCCCAGGAGTCCCCACGTGGCCCGTTTTGGATGCAGGTAAGTACGCCGCCCTGAGTCCTACGGGAGTTGGGCGGCATATAAAAACGACCAAATAAATAAATAAATAAATAAATAAATAAATAAATAATAAATAAATAAATAAATAAATAAATAAATAAATAAATAAATAAATAAATAAATAAATAAATACAGGGCGTGTGCAGAGGCTCGGGAGGGCGAAAAACGGGCCTACCGGAAATTCGAGAAGGTCGGAAACATGCCTGTTTCCAGCCTCCAGAGGGCCTCCGGAGCCTGGGGAAGCCATTTTCGCCCTCCCGGAGGTTCGAGGAAAGCCTCCAGAGCCCGGGGAGGGCAAAAACGCCCCCTCTTCCGTGGTGCAGGAGGCCGACTAGGCCACGCCCACCATGGCCACGCCCACCCAGCAACCGGGCAGAGAACCCCTTGCTAAAAATTTTGAAGCCCACCCCTGCCCCCGCTCTGGATGGTCCTCCTGAGATCCTCCACACCACACCTGAAATCAGCTCAAACAGCAGAGCCTTGAAATCTATTGGCTTTATAAAAGCTCCTGCAATGCAAGCAAGGCTGGGTTTTAGCTGAATACGTGCTGCCCTCTTGTGGCGATTACCTGTAAAAGTGGCCTGGCTCAAAACTATCAGTTTCTCTTATTCGATTTGAATAATGGAGGACAAGCTCCTTAATACAGGTAGTCCTCGACTTGCAGCAGTTCATTTAGTGACCGTTCGGCATTACCATGGCACTGAAAAAAAGCAACTTATGACCGTTTTTCACACTTACGACCCTTGCAGCATCCCCATGGTCACATGATCAAAATTCAGACGCTTGGCAAGCGACTCTTATTAATGACGGTCGCAATGTTTTGTGCGGGTTGTGTGTGTCATGCGATCAGCTTTTGCGACCTGACAAACAAAGTCAGGGGGGAAGCCAGATTCACTTAACAACCGTGGTACTAACTTAACAACCGAAGCGATTCAATTAACAACTGCAGCAAGAAAGTTAGTAAAATGGGGGCAAAATCGACTTGACTTAAATGTTTCGCTTAACAACAGAAATTTTGGGTTCAATTGTGGTGGTAAGTCGAGGACTACCTGAAAACGGGCCTTGGTTGAGTGGAAAAGATGCTGTTCATTCACAGTTGCCCCTTTGTGCACAGACGGTCCAACCTTTAGAGATAAAGGAGACAAGTGAAATACAGCTGTTTATTGTAGCCATTCCCCCCAAATAAGAGTGATACCAGTAGGAAGTATCTACCTGCTCCTAGCCTTGGTGGATGTTGCCATTTCCTTGCAATCACACCCCTGCTTTGTTTTCCAGCCTGGCCTGATAAACAGATTGCTTCCCTCTGGCATTCTCAGGGTGCCAGCCCTTCAAGGGAGACCAGGTCAATAAAAAGACACCACCAGGATTACAGCAATGCCTCTTTATTGCTGTAGATAGAAGAACAGGATCTTGAAAACCTGTCATAATTTCTCTCTGTCTCTTCTTATACTGAAGGAAATGAAGGTGTGGTTGTTTGCGTTTCTTTTTCACACTTGCTGCAATCTCTGGACTGGGTAATTGCATCTCAAATCATTTCATTAAGAATTGCAAATAGAAAAACTAAAAGCTAATACAAACTGCAAATAGTACAAAAAAAGAGAGAGAAAAGAAAAAAAAGTAACTTCCCTCTTTCATTCCAGCAAATAAAAACTATTTTAATAGTTTATCTTTAAACGCAACATAAACTCGGTACCTCATGTCTTAATTAAAAACAAAATCCAAAAACCTCATTATTATTATTATTCTTTTGTCATTTCCTTATTTCTTCTATGGAGTAAAAGCTCAGAAAGGAAACCAGATATAATAAATTTTCTATTTTAACCTTGATCAAATAAGCCCACCTTGTATTCCTTTCCTGAAATTTTAAGAATCTTCATTTTTAACCCCTTCAAAAATAATCCCAGAGATTATTTTTAAATCCTTTTTTAAACCAAAACTATTTTAAAGCTTCTTTTTGTAAGTCCAATAAAGTAAAACCTATCCTTCCCATAAGGTACTTCAAGATCTTAACAGAGCTCTTTTATAGATTCAATAACAAAAATTTATCCAAATCATTTTTCTGGTTTAATAATTGAACATCTCCTTTCAGGAGCAAAACACCCATCGGTTTCATTTCTGTATCTAGTCATCTTTTTCCATCTTTCTCACTGCTTGACACGTTTAAGTCCACCTTCAGATTAATTTCTGAATTATCTGCTATAGCTTGTTCTTCTGTAACTTCATTTTTCTTTTTCTTTTTTCCCTCCTGCCATTTGTGGCCTTGTTGCCTAATCTCTTCCTTCCTAACCTTGCAGTAGGGGGGTCCCCTGAGAAATCCAAGGAGAGACATTCATGAAAATTTTGCAAACGGAACTGGGGTTAGATCCTTTAAAGTATTTTAAGGAGACTGGTGCTTGATGCAAATATTCCAATGGCAAACAAAGGCAATGCTACAGGCATGTTGACATGGTCTGCTTTTGTCCTGACCAATAAGAAGGATCCTTCCCATCTGGCTAGCCAGGGTGAAGTCATTTTGCTTCCTTGGGTAGCAAAAGCATGATTTTGGATGTCAAAACAAGGAAATGCACTGGTGAGACTACACTTGGAATATTCCATGCAGTTCTGGTCACTGCAATACAAAAAGATATTGAGACCCTACAAAGAATGCAGAGAAGAGCAACAAAGAAGAGCTGTCCCACAGGAGTTGGGCAGCATATAAAAACGACTAATTAAAAAAAATGACTAATAAGATAAGGGGCCTGTAGGCTAAACCATATGATAAATCAGGGGTGTCAAACTGGCAGCCCGCGGGCCGGATGCATCATGCGCAGGCCACGTCCAACCCAGCTCCATGAAGGGGGGAAACGTTGCAATACGTCACGTGACGGCAATGTGACGCGTGAGTTTGACACCAGTGTGATAGATGATTGAGGGAACTAGGTATGTCTGGTCTAATGAGAAGAACTAGGGGTGATATGATAGCAGTCTTCTAGTACTTGAGGGGCTGTCACAGAGAAGAGGACGTCAACCTATTCTCCAGAGCGCCAGAGTGCAGAATAAGAAGTATTATTTATTTATTTATTTATTTATTTATTTATTTATTTATTTATTTATTTATTTATTTATTTATTTTTTGGTTATTTATTTATTTATTTTGGTTTTCTTATCCAAGGACTCAGGGCGGCTTACAGCAGAGAAAATACAAGAATAACCAACACTAAATATTACTTAAAATCAAATATAAAAATTAAAAACTCAATATTAAAACCATCCAACAACCATACAGCAACCATACATACTCGGGGGTGAGTTCAGATGGATTAGGCTCTACCCCCAGCCTGCAGGAAGAGCCATGTCTTAACGGCTTTTCGGAAGGCCAGCAGAGTGGGGATAGTTCGGGTCTCTGGGGGAAGTTGGTTCCAGAGCGCGGGGCCCGCCACAGAGAAGGCCCTCCCCCTAGAGCCCGCCAGCCGGCATTGCTTGGCCGACGGGACCTGGAGGAGGCCAACTCTGTGGGCCCTAACCGGTCGAAGGGAAGTGTGAGGCAGAATGCGGTCCCGGAGATAACCTGGTCCTAAGCCATGAAGGGCTTTAAAGATGATGATCAACACCTTGAATTGGACCTGGAGACCGATGGGCAACCAATGCAGCTGGCGGAGTATAGGTGTCACGTGGGTGTACCTTGGCACACCCACCACAGCACGCGAGTAATGAGTAGAAGATCATTAAAGAGAGATCCAATCTAGAATTAAGGAGAAATTTCCTGACAGAACAATTAATCAGTGGAATAGCTTGCCTCCCGAAGTTGTGGCTGCTCCATTTCTGGAGGTTTTTAAAGAAGAGACCGTACAGCCACTTATCTGGAATGTTTAGAGCAGAGGTCTTCAAACTTGGCAACTTTAAGACTTGTGGACTTCAACTCCCAGAATTCTCCAGCCAGCTATGCTGGCTGGAGAATTCTGGGAATTGAAGTCCACAAGTCTTAAAGTTGCCAAGTTTGAGGACCCCTGGTTTAGAGCCTCCTGCTTGAGCAGGAGTTGGACTAGAAGACCTCCAAGGTCCCTTCTCACCCTAATATTTTATGTTCTGTGTTCTGAATAAAATAATGATGGTGAATGCTGTTGTTGGAATTCCCTGGCTCATTGATTTCCTTATGTGTTGTTCCTTGCAGTTTGAGATGCTGACAGGGTCTTTGCCGTTCCAAGGGAAGGACAGGAAGGAAACGATGACGCTCATTCTCAAGTAAGTCTCGGGATGCAGACCCTGGAGAGGGGTTGCCTCAGGTTGACCCCTGGTTGGTGAATTGCTTTGGAAAGTGTCTCTTTGGAAAGAGATGGAAGCTGATGAGGTTATCTGGTGCTTTTATACACTTACACCGATCTCCGTTGTCCCTCTGAGCTTTAATAGATGTCAAGCAGTGATTATATTGCCTGTTATATGTATATGCAGGGAGAAGCATCCCTATCTAATATAATGGTTTATTCCTGAGCACGTGATTGATATGTTCTTGTACGCATGTGTACATTCTATTCTCTCCTTCTGTTCCTGGCTTCCATTGAAGCAAGACCTATTTTTATATCAGAGATGTAGAATAATGAGGATTTATTGTTTTGTACCGAAATAAACATTTTTACTTAGACTTTTAAACTGTGGTTTCTTTTCTAATGTTTGATGTCCGAGAAAAGATCTATTTCTCCTTTGTGAGATTAATTTTCGTCTCTGACAGTTATGATCTATAGTTAAAAGAAAAAGTTGTTGACCATCCTGACTGTTGTCAAAACACCAAAAGGAAGGGTTTAAATATTTGCTTTAAAAGAAGTCACACCACACCAAATTATTTTTCCCCCAATAAATTTTATTTGTTTTTGGTCTTTCAACATCTCATGTCGTGAGCATTTGCTTTCTGAGTTTCATACATCCATACAATATTCTTAACAATATTTTTTGTTTTTTAAAATAATTACCATCCATTATCATTTCATTTTCAATACATCTCTCACATTTCTTTTCCTCTTAATATCTGTCTTTAGTCTTTCCCCCTCTTATTTTATCCCTATTTTAATTCCAACAATCAAAGATGTGGTCATTTCCCAACTTATATATTTCTAATATTAATATATTTTACTTCACTTATTTCCTAAACAATAATCAAAAATCGGCTTATGATTTCTTTATCCTCTTTTCCACATCATTACTTTTTAGTACAAACTAATTTTATCTTCTTACCCATTGATTCTATCACTATATCACATTTCTAACAACCATTCAACACTAATTTTTGTTTCTTATATCCCATACAAAACATATTTCAAAATTACTTATTTTCAATCTTCATATTTTCTTCTATTTTTCAATCTTCATCTTTTCTTATGTTATTTTATAACTTCATTTCTACATCCCACACCAAATTATTGACTGCCAACCTCATGGCCACAAAATCCAGCTGTACTAATCCACTACTCTTTAAATATGTTGAATTTCAGTTCTCGTAATGAAGAAGTAGGGACATATGGAGACCACGCTGTAATCCTTCTCCAGCTGCATGGCAGCATGGGAGAGACGTAGGCATCAGAGTGTTTATGGATGCCAGTGTGCCTTGGCATCTGCTAGACTCTGCTGTACTTGACTTTAATTTCATGAAATGTGTTTATTTACTAAAGTGAGGCTACAAAACCCTTCCAGCATCGTTTTTGTTTCTGAGAATGTGTTGGATCTCACAGACTGTATTGACATTCTTAGAAGGTAAATTTGAAAAGTGGCCTCAGCTCAGTGCTTTGAGGGGTGGTTTTTTTTTGGGGGGGGGGAGAAAAAAAAGTAGTGTAGTGATGGTAGAAGCCATCCTGGAGTTGTGAGAGAAGGGGGATGGTGAGCATCCCTACCAGTTTCTATTGTATAAATATTTATTTTATAACTGGATGCACCTGGCCATGGAAGCCATTAGGTGAATAGGTACAAGTTAGATGCGAAAGACCAGGTCCACACATGAAGGTCCAAATCAATTGATTTATTGCTCTATTCAGGAATATGCTCAACTCATGGTTAGCATCTGCTAGGAGTTTGATAAGGATCAACAGAATTCAAGGAAGGTTGGACTTAACTCACTTGTGGCTATGTAGAGGTTCTAAGCTAATCCCTCTTTTAACTCTCAGGTTCTGCCACTCTTTCCCCTAGATCAGGGGTAGGCAAAGTTGGCTCTTCTATGACTCGTGGACTTCAACTCCCAGAATTCCTAAGCTAGCATGATTGGCTCAGAAATTCTGGAAGTTGAAGTCCACGAGTCATAGAAGAGCCAACTTTACCTACCCCTGCCCTAGATCAACTCCCCACTTCAGGATAGATTTTGTGTGTGTGCAAATATAAAAAAAAACAGGCTTTCACAATTCCTGGTGGGCCCCAAAAGTTGCCTAGCTCTGATACGGTTGGAAACCATCACTTGATTCAGAGACGAATTTGTTCCAGGGGTTACAAATAGTGAGCCCTGCTTTGCATTCCTTAAAAGCCAGGCCTTTGAGGGGTATCATCTGGAGCCTCTTGGCGAGTTTGTGCCAAGTGACTGCTTTGATCCTCGAAGCAAGAGAGTCACTGGGAAGTTGAAAAATGAGGGTGCTTCAGTTTCCTCCTTTGCTGTATCATGTCTCCTTCTGCACATATATATCTATACATATATATTTTTTATTTATTTATTTATTTATTTATTTATTTATTTATTTATTTATTTATTTATTTATTTATTTATTTATTTATTTATTTATTTATTTATTTATTTATTTATTTATTTATTTATTTATTTATTTATTTATTTATTTATTTATTTTGGTTTTCTTATATGCCGCCCTACTCCCGAGGGACTCAGGGCGGCATACAGCAAAGAAAATACAAGAAACCAGCAATAAACATTAATTAAAAACAAATACAAAAAATAAAAATTCAATATTAAAAAACGGCCATCCACCAAACATACCCGGGGGAGAGCTCAGATGGATTAGTCTCTAACCCCCTGCCTGCAGGAAAAGCCATGTCTTGACGGCCTTTCGGAAGGCCAGCAGGGTGGGGATGGTTCGGGTCTCTGGGGGAAGTTGGTTCCAGAGTGCGGGGCCCCACACAGAGAAGGCTCTCCCCCTAGGGCCCGCTAGCCAGCATTGCTTGGCTGACGGGACCTGGAGGAGGCCAACTCTGTGGGCCCTAACCGGTCAAAGGGAAGTATGAGGCAGAATGCGGTCCCGGATATATATACAATATATATATATATACTGTATATCTTTTCATTTAGAGCAAAGCTGGGCATGCCCCAATTTCTAAGCTGTGAAGCTCAAAGTCTTCTGCGAGCCCTTTTCAAGAGGAACCCAATCAACAGGTTAGGTAAGACCTTTGTGCTAGTTTTGCAGCTGAGCATCCTCGCAGTGTGTGCCCATCCGTGACGCAAGGGAGTCAGATGGACTCCAGTAGGTCTTTCAGCAGGTTTTCTGCATAGCACGATACTGTTAAAACTTGTCAAAACTAAAAGCAATCAAGATGTTGAATCCTAGCACCCAAACAAATAGGATTCTGGGGTGGAGAGGCACATTCTTTATGAGGGGTGGACAACTATGGCAACTTTATGACCTGTGGACTTCAACTCCCAGAACTCCTAAATCATGAGCCAATAGGAATTCTGGGAGTTGAAGTCCACAGGTTGTCAAATTGCCATGGTTGCCCACCTTTGTTCTTTACTGTATGCATTACTATGCGGTGTGTAGAAAGAGTGCACTTTACTTTGTAGGATCTGGCCCAGATGGTGTTGAAGAAATCAAACGTCACGCTTTCTACTCTACCATTGACTGGAATGTGAGTATAGGAATTGTTTTGGTCTGCTTCCCATTTCATTTGGTACAATCTTAAAATTCCGGTTTCAGCCACAGGACAGTACAGGTAGTCCTCGACTTACGACCGTCATTGGCATCAGAAATTGTGTTGCTAAGGACGGTCCTCATTAAGTGAGTTGCACCCGATTTTACAATCTTTTGTGTCAGTTAAAACAAATCGCTGCAGTCAGAGGTGGATTGCTCCCGGTTCGGACTGGTTCTATAGAACAGGTAGCAGGAATTTCCCTGCGCTCGCCGAACCGGGAGCAGTCGCCGGTTGGCCACGCTCCCGAAGCGGCTCTAATGGCGGTGCTGTAGGCCCATCATCTTGCTTTTGCTTCTGCGCCATCTTCTTTTTGCTTCTGCTTCTTGTTTTTTTGCTTCTGCGCATGCGCAGAAGCTTAGTTTTCGGCACTGCGCATGCACGGGAGGAAGCGAACCGGCGGCGAGGTAAGTTAGAACCGACCCCTGGCTGCAGTTGTTAAGTGAATAATGTGGTTGTTCAGCGAATCCAGCTTCCCCCATTGAGTTTGCTTGTGAGACGTCAGCCAGGAAGGTTGCAAAAGCTGACCACATTATCCTGGGGCACTGCAATTGGTGTAAATCCATGGTGGTTGCCAAGTCCAACTTTTGGTCACGTGACCGTGTGGGTGTTGCTATAATCTGAAATGCAAGGATCAGTCATAAGTCACTTTTTCAGTGACATTGTAGCTTTGAATGGTGACCAAATAAACGGTTGTAAATTGAGGATTACCTGTATATAGATTTGGCCTGTTTATGGAGCAAACCAAGATAGAAGCCACTCTGGGTATGCTGGCTTGTTTCATGGAACTATAGATCTGAGCCCTCCGGGACACATGCATTTTTTTGGTTTCCAAACTTTTGCAGGTAGCCGACCAATTACAACCCAGCTTGGTGTCTTCCTGATAGCCAAACTGGTACTGCTCAAATACTTGGGCACCATTTCCATGAAAAACGAATCCTGTGACTGATTTTTTTTTCTTTGCATCTTTGGCTCTCTTGGTGCATCCATACCCTGACCCTAACCCTCTTATTTTGGTATGATTTTTCATCCTCCAGAAGCTTTTCCGTCGAGAAATCAAGCCACCATTCAAACCTGCTGTGGGCCGGCCGGACGATACTTTTTATTTTGACAAAGAATTTACCTCCCGCACACCCAAAGGTTGGTGTTTGACTTTTAATAATCTGAAGACGACGGTGTGTGTGTGTGTGTCAGGGGTGAAATGCACTTATCTTCCCTACCGGCTTGCAAATGTGCGTGCGCTGCATACTCGCTTCGCTCATATGTACCATCATCTGCGCATGTGCAAAGCCACCTGCGCATGCGCAGAACATGAAAACCGTCCCCAAAAAGGGACGTCATGACATCAGTGTGGGCGGACAGGGCTTTGCACAGTCAGCCCTACCGGCCCGTGCGAGCCAGTTAGAGCCGGCTGCATTTCACCCCTGGTGTGTGTGTGTGTACACACCTGTATTCACTTTATGGACCCTATGGACATCTGTTCATAGGACACAGAAATAGCCCTTGTCTCCCTTTTCAAATCATTTCATTCATACCCATGAGAATCAGATTCTTGCCTGTTCTTTCGCACATTTCTTTAATCTTTTCTCGTGGCTTTTGTTGCGTATATCAGGTTCAGCCAGATTTGGGATCCTGAACACTCTCTTGGGATCCAATACAGATCCAATATTTTGTCTCTGAAAAGTGGCATCACACAAAATAAATATAAAAAGATGCATTGGGACTCTCTATATCAGCGGTTCCCAACCTGGGGGTCGGGACCCCTTTGGGGGTCGAACAACCATTTCCCAGGGGTCGCCCCGGCATCCTCAGTTCCCCCCCCCCCCCATTGCCACAAGCCTGGCCATATCGTGCCCCACAACCCGCGCCCACACCGAGCTACACCCCGCTGCCACCATTTGGGTTATTTTACCATCTGCGCATGCTTTGCGCATGTGCAGAGGGTAAAAGAATCCAAATGGCGGCAGCGGGGTGGGTCACGGTGGGGGCGCGGGGGCGGGGCATGGGTCACGGCATTAGGAAGGTTGGGAACCACTGCTCTATATGATTATTTCCTTTCTGTATGTCTCAGATGAGCATTTTATATTCCTATAGTTAATGGGATTGAAGAAACAGCAGATATGGAGAACATAGGACTCTCCAGATGTTGGACTCTCACCTCCAAGCCAGCAGTGGTCAGAGGGAAAGGAGTTGGTCCAACACCACTGGGTTCCTCATCCTGGTCTTTGTGTCTAAATTTTAGAGCTGGCTCATATTTAGATACAAGTATTTTTCAAACTTGGCAAATTTTAAGATGTGCGGACTTCAACTCCCATAATTCTCCAGCCAGCTCTTGTCCTACCTCGGTCTTGGAAGTTTGGGGAAGGAATAGCCAGTGGTAAAGTTCCTGACAAGTTCCAGTGAGTTGAGTTCTAGTCTTTTTTTCCATTTTTATTCTAGATTCACCTGGAATTCCACCTAGTGCAGGAGCCCATCAGCTCTTCCGAGGATTCAGCTTTGTGGCCACTGGACTGATAGAGGATGAGAAAGCTAAATCTCCACCTATACCTTTG
Organism: Diadophis punctatus similis; assembly: GCA_023053685.1. Lineage (NCBI taxonomy): Eukaryota > Metazoa > Chordata > Lepidosauria > Squamata > Dipsadidae > Diadophis > Diadophis punctatus. The sequence continues at coordinate 4,087,715 of JALIGW010000040.1, forward strand.
CATTCCGTAGTTCAGGTAAGAAAAGACTGGAGAATTCTTGAAAAAGAATTCAAAACCTGCAGAGCTCCTTAGAATCTTTTGGGTTTCGTTCCTAAATCAAGCAAAAATTCGTATGTAATTTAAAAGCCACATCAAAGTTGTCTCTTAACTTAGCAGAAAATTGTGCATACATACATAAATATATTGTTGCCAATTTATGTATCTGTCAAAGATGATTTGTATGTGTTCTATGACATCTGTGAATGTCATCACATTTTTTGCATGTGTTGAATCTAACCTGCTCCAAAACTGCTCTTCGTCCTGTGATGTTTAGTGCCAATTTAGATTAGAGAGGAGGGGGGATTTTAATTAGGAATTCATTCTGCAACAATTGTGCATTATATGAAAATAGCATTCAGATAGTCCTTGACTTATAACCACAATCGGGACCAGAATCTCCATTGTTAAGCTGGGCAGTTGTTAAGTAAATCATGCCCAATTTTATGGCCTTTTTCCCACAGTTAAGCAAATCCCTGAAGTTGTTAAGTGAATCAGTTGGTGGTTAAGTGCACCCAACTTTCCCTGTTGACTTTGCACGCTGGCAGAAAACTGGGAAGGTTGCAAATAGTGATCATGTGATTCCTCCCTCCCCGGACACTGCAATGGTGCCTGTTGCCAAGCAACCAAATTCTGATCACATGACTGTCGGGATGCTACAACCGTTTTAAGTGTGAGCACTATTATAAGTCACTTCTTTCAGTGCTTTTGTAACATAAAACAGTCACTAAATGAACAGTTGTAAGTTAAGGATTACCTGTATATGCAACCTTACCTGGATTTCTCCACCCTGGTTCAGTTTCAGCAACTGAGAGACTTTGTGCATAGTCTAGCACAGCCTCCAACCTTGGCAACTTGACGACTTGTGGACTTCAACTCCCAGAATTCCTCAGCCAGCATGCGCTGGCTGAGGAATTCTGGGAGTTGAAGTCCACAAGTCGTCAAGTTACCAAGGTTGGAGACCCCTGTATTCTAGCAAACTTGATTTTTCCTTATTGCCTTTCCTTGTAGCAACTGCATGGGAAGAACCTCCAGTTTAATGATGGTTACTTGGTTAAAGAAGCCATCGGTGTGGGCTCTTATTCGGTATGCAAGCGGTGTATTCACAAGGCAACCAGCACAGAATACGCAGTCAAGGTCAGAGCTTCCTCTTCCTTCAAGCCTGAGAATGCGGAAATCCTTTTAAATCCCACTGTTCGTTTTAAAGAGACGCTTACTTAATGCAGGAGAGCAAGGTTGAGTTTCTGTATGCAAGGAAGTCTTAGCCTCGTGTCACTGAATTTGGAGGTTCGAACCGTATTTGCCAATCCCGGGTGTGAATTGATGTAACGCTGGGGTTGAATGAGCGCGAAAATTCTTGATTTCACATCTCGCCACTGCCGTTTGCTGACCGCACACAGGAACCTTGGGTGGGATTGTAGGTCATAATGTGTGTGTCTAGTTGTGTAAACGATGTTTTACACTCTTGCATCACACATCAGACTGTCCTCCCCATATTAAAAAAAAGGTTATTTAAAAATATATATTGTAGAGATTTTTAGAACTTTATTCTTTTATTCGGCATTTATTGCTATTTTTACGGATGCTGATTTTTATATTGATGCTCATGATTTATTAATTTATAAATTAAGCCTTTTTTATATTGGTTTAATATATATATTTTAGAGCATGTTTTAATTGCTTTGTACATGACTCAAGACTATTGGATGGGTTAGAGCCATAATGGTGAACCTATGGCACGCGTGCCACAGGTGGCAGGCAGAGCCCTCTCTGCGGGGATGCCAGCCGTCACCCCAGCCCAGCTCCACCACGCATGCGCACGTGCCTCCCACCAGCCAGCTGGTCTTCAGGTCTCTGCCACGCATGCTTGGGGGTGGGCCGCATGTGGGGGATGCACACACGCATGCATGGGGGGTGCATGCACGCCAACCTGGAAGCCAAAACGGGGTGCGGGGGCACCACGCGAGGCCCCCCTGCACCCTGTTTTGGGCCTGGAAAGCTGCCTGCACCAACCTGGAAGCCAAAAATGGCCGAGGGGGGGCAGGGAGGGAAGGCACGCATTGCATTATGGGTGCAGGCACGCGAGCGCACGCTTTCAGCACGCGACGACAAAAAGGTTAGCCATCACTGGGCTAGAGGTACAGTGAATAATTAAGTAATAAAACCTTGCACGATTATTGGAGAGATTGAAATTAAATATGTATGTCATGTTTTCAACTTTTAAATATAATCCGACACACACACACACACACCCGTCCGAAAGTAGTAAGTAGTAGTAAGTTGTACTAAGACGGCATATCCTTTTTACAGATTATTGACAAGAGTAAGCGAGATCCCTCCGAGGAAATTGAGATACTCCTACGGTACGGACAGCATCCAAACATCATCACACTGAAAGATGTGAGTGTCATAGCAAAATTGGAGCTTATCAACAGACTACGCTTGTGAGGGGAAAGCAGTTGTTCATTCATGACTAGAGCAGGACAGTGGATCAGAATATTTGTGCAGGCAGTCGTCACTTCACAACTGTTCGTTCAACAATTGTTTGAAATCACAACAGTGCTGAATAAAGCCCATGCACCCCATGCCTGATGTTATGGCCATTGCAGTGCCCCTCCAGTTACCTCAGTGTTTCCCAACCGTGGCAACTTGAAGATATCTGGACTTCAACTCCCAGAATTCCCCAGCCAGCATTCGCTGGCTGGGGAATTCTGGCAGTTGAAGTCCAGATATCTTCAAGTTGCCAAGGTTGGGAAACACTGAGTTACCTGATTGGGATCTGAGTGTTTGGCAGCCTGTCTGCACTTATGGTGAATTGCCAAGCGCCCTGTGATTATGGGAACACCATTTGTATCTTCCCTGCTGGCTTCCCCAGGAAATCAATGGGGAAGCTGGCAGGGAAATTGCCTGCCAAGAGGACTCCCTCTTCTGGGGGTTGGCTGAAAAAACATCTATCCTAAAATCCACGCAGGATTTTCCAGTCACACAGGATTTACAATGCCAGAACAGGAAGGCAGCGTAGTAAGGTAAGGAGTGGGGGGTGCCTTGGGGTGGGGGGAGGCCTGGCATAGGCCATATATGAGTTTCTTTGCATGAACCTATGCATATATGTTAAAATAGAATAACAGAGTTGGAAGGGACCTTGGAGGTCTTCTAGTCCAACCCCCTGCTTAGGTAGAAACCCTACACCACTTCAGACAAATGGTTATCCAACATCATCTTAAAAACTTCCAGTGTTGGAACATTCACAACTTCTGGAGGCAAGCTGTTCCACTGATTAATTGTTCTAACTGTCAGGAAATTTCACCTTAGTTCTAAGTTGCTTCTCTCCTTGATTAGTTTCCACCCATTGCTTCTTGTCCTGCCCTCAGGTGCTTTGGAGAATAGACTGACTCCCTCTTCATGAGATATTGGAACACTCCCTGAGATATTGGAACACTGCTATCATGTCTCCCCTAGTCCTTCTTTTCATCAAACTAGACATACTCAGTTCCTGCAACCATTCTTCATATGTTTTAGCCTCCAGTCCCCTAATCATCTTTGTTGCTCTTCTCTGCACTCTTTCTAGAGTCTCCACATCTTTTTTACATCGTGGCGACCAAAACTGGATGCAGTATTCCAAGTATTACCAAGGCATTATAAAGTAATATTAACACTTCACATGATCTTGATTCTATCCCTTTGTTTATGCAGCCTAGAACTGCGTTGGCTTTTTTGGCAGCTGCTGCACACGGCTGGCTCATATTTAAATGGTTGTCCACTAGGACTCCAAGATCCCTCTTGCAGTTACTACTGTTGAGCGAGGTACCACATATACTGTACCTGTGTATTTTGTTTTTCTTGCCTAAATGTAGGAGCTTACTTTTTTCACCATTGAATTTCATTTTGTTAGATAGCACCTTAAAAGCTATAATCCATCAGATTTCTACTGGCATGCATGTCAATTTTGATTTAGCATAATATTGCTAGAGAGAGAGACACACATACACACAACCCTCTGCTTCAGAGCTCAGACATCATACCCGACAACTCCATGGTTGTTGAGATGCTGTTTCTGTATTGTAGAAATCTTTATCCCTGTGCAGAATTACATCCTGTGCAATTTCCAGGCCTCAAGTTGGATGTACAGTATCTGAAGTTGCGAGACAGTTTGGGGAAACAAGTTAAATGGTTTTTCTCAGACCTGCTCAGAAATATCCATTTGGCAGGTGTACGATGATGGCAAACATGTTTACCTGGTGACTGAACTAATGAGAGGCGGGGAGCTGCTAGACAGGATTCTCAAGCAGAAGTGTTTTTCAGAGAGAGAAGCAAGCTCCGTCCTGCACACGATCTGCAAGACCGTGGAATATCTTCACTCCCAAGGGGTGAGTAGAAGATGCTGGCAAGGACCCTCCCGCTTCCCTGGGCCTCCCTGCCCTTTGTGCCAGGGTATATGGTTACCACATCAAAATGGCCGTTTGTTTTTTATGCATGACAAACTTTTATGTGCATTGCATGTTTTAATATGTTCTGCAAATAAAAATAAACCTGTGTGGAAGCAAAAATAAACGTCCAAAACTGGGAAAAGTCAAGGTAAATCTACTACGGTCAGGGTTCTTTTTTAAAAAATCTGGGTGTAGAAGAAGAACAAAGTAAATGTCAGAAGAGATTTCTCAGGAGAGATGGACATCAAGTATTTGGCAGGTGTTAGTACCTGATTGGTGGTGCTGTATTGAATTTGAAGGTGGTCACACACATGCCTGAATTAAAGCAAAACAGTGGCTTCTGTTTTGGCTAGAAGTTCAATTGTCACATGAGATTTGACAATTATATACAGACAATTACCGTATTTTTCGGAGTATAAGACACACTTCCTCCCCCCAAAAGAGGGTGAAACTTTGGGTGCGTCTTATACACCAAATGTAGCCAAAAACGCGAGGCACAGAGGAGGCGATGGTCTGTGGCCATCCCTGCAGCTAGGAACAGCTGATTGGGGGTATTCCCCACCTGCCAATTAGCTGCTGAATCAGGCTGAAATAATGTGCTGAAGCTGACCTGGCTGTTCGCTATTTGCTGCAAGGACTCAGAGTTTGCAGTAGCAATCACATCCAGAAAGCACACACAAGTAACTGATTCAGCAGGATTCAATAACTTCTCTTTATATATTATATAACACATGAAGTAAATATACAATACCAAAAACAGGTTTTCCAACGTGCAAAACACAAGCAGAGGAGAGGAGTTTCAGTTTTGAGCAGCAGAGTAGTTTACAGCTCAGCACAGACTCAGAACTGCATAGTTAAGCCACGCCCAGGCTCCTTGTTGTCTCCTTCCTTGTTGCTCACACAGCAAATACTGTTTCAGTTTCCAAACAGCCCTCAACTCTCTCAAACACTGACAGGACGCTAGCCAAATGAATACGATGGATGCTTGTAGGCAGAGGCAGAATTTTTTTTTCTTATTTTCCTCCCCAAAAACTAAGGTGTATCTTATACTCCGGAGCGTCTCATACTCTGAACAATACGGTATATACAAACCAGACCGAGGGGTTATTTTTCTCTGGTGGTAGCAAATCTTTAGATTCTAGAACGTCCTTGTGGTGAACATCTGTGGGTTCATCCTCAGGTTGATTGTAGTTTCCATTGCAACATTATTTTAACAATCCTTTTCTATCAACGTATTGTGACTTCTGTTTTATTGCACCCTTTTTTCTACTTTTTCTACTTATTTTTTTTTGTCATCCTTATTAGGATCTCTGTAACCTAAAAGCAGGAAAGAAACAGACTGCAGTTGTAGGATCAGAATGAAGTTTAACAGCTGGAACTGGAGCACATAGCTGTAAACTGGAAGGAAGCAGTTGCAAACTCATGACCTGCAATTTCCATTTTTGCTTTGCAGGTGGTCCATAGAGACTTGAAACCTAGCAACATCCTCTATGTAGATGAGTCCGGCAACCCGGAACGTATTCGTATTTGTGACTTTGGGTTTGCCAAGCAACTGAGGGCAGACAATGGGCTCCTCATGACCCCTTGCTATACTGCCAACTTTGTTGCTCCAGAGGTAAGCAGCTCATAAACCTGAGTTTGTTGGGGTCGAATAGGAATTCCCAACATACTTTAGTTAATTTCATTCATTTCAGGAAAAACTCTGTAATCACTTTCTCCACCCAACTGGGCTGAATTAAAGACCTGATTGATACGTTTTGTGCCTGAAAATGTGTGTAGGATAATGTACTACAATGGAATCAACTGCAACAGTTGTTCGAACACTTGGCGTATGTCCCCAAACTGAAAATAAAGTCTACTTTTTGCTCTTAGCTGAATCTTCTGAAGTCCTGGAGTTATGTTCCTCCTGCAGATTTTCCCCAGATCATCATATTAGCATGTTTGGATTGGGGATACAGGCCAACATGGAAACTGGATCTTTTCTCCTCCGATTGTTCCTAACGGCATCTGAATTTTAGTAACTATCACAAATTCTCATGGTTTCATTTCTTGTACTTTCATGGTGTCCTCTAAGTAAGAAATCCAGAATATACCTGGGATTCCAAATGCTACCTTTGTTTTATCTGATAGGCCTGGAACAGCGGTGGGTTGCTACCGGTGTGGCCTGGATCCATGAACCGGTGGCGGTGGCAGCAGAAGGCTCTGCCCACCCCGCTTCTGAGCATGCTCGCGTACTCACGCGCACAAACTGGTAGCGACGGAATTTGCAACCCATTACTTGCCCCATCAAGCAGACTCCTTCCAGATTGTTTAGGAGGATTACATCATGATCATTCTGCACTGAGGGGATGTAATCCATACCTCCTGAGAAGAGTTGATAGGAGAATGTGACAGGGGAGATGAAATGCTAGGAGGCAAGAATGGGACGTTCTGCAGTTGCAAAGACGACCTTTTTCGTATGGAATGAAGCATGTCCCATTTTAGCCTAGGAAAAAAACAACCTAGGAATCTTTGGTGTTGCAAGCTGAATTCATCGGGAACAGAGTTCCCCAACTTTTCTGGCCTTGCAGCCCGGCCAGGGAGGGGGAAGAGGGGATGGTTCCGCACGAGCAGTGGGCAAGTACGTGCACGCAGCTCCATTTGCGTGAGTGGTGGCTACGCCACTTGCGCAAACGAGTGTGCACGAGCTCGTCTGCCAGTTCTGCGGCCTGGTTCTGAATGGCTCAAGGCCCGGTAGTGGGCCACGGTCTGGGGATTGGGGATCTCTGATCTGGAAGATCCACCATGGGGAAGGTTGTGTATAGAGACTGTTATCCTCCCTGCTTGGAAACTATTCATAATTAGACCAATTGCTTTTTTTTTATAACTACACAGTATTTAAAACACCCTTGGTTAATAGCACAGCCAATGGCCGGAAATTAGTGGAATTGACTGACTTTTTCTTAAATGACACAACAGGAAATGGAAAGAGTAAAGGAAGAGTAAAGGAAAGGTAAAGAAGACCAACAAGTACTGATCATGTTCTTAACAGGATGTGCAGGAGTGATAGAGAGGAGAAACTCAAAACTGAGCTGTTTTCTACCTCATGGTTTTTCTGCAGATTTTTATATTGCTGGAGATATCCCCCTTGCCTCTTTTATTTCTTCTCTTTTTTTTCAGAGCCAAGAAAAGTATCAGGGAGCACCATCAGCTTCATCGCTTTCCCTTTTTGTCAATGTATTCTCCCATTCTTCCTACTGTTGATAATTATGTCTCTGTGTTTTCTTGTTCTAATTTAGGTTTTGAAACGCCAAGGTTACGATGAGGCCTGTGATATTTGGAGCTTAGGAATCCTTCTCTACACAATGCTAGCAGGGTAAGATGGATGTATTGTGGGAGAACAAAAATGTTGACTGTTATTTCTTTATTAAATGTTCATTCCACCCACACTCCTTCCAAAGAATGCTGGAGAGATAGGTGATTTGGAGACTGCAATTGGTGCAAAATGCAGCTGTCCGAGCTGTGGTGGGTGTGCCTAGATACACCCACGTAACACCTATCCTCCGCCAGCTGCATTGGCTGCCCATTAGTCTCCGGACCCAATTTAAGGTATTGGTTTTGACCTTTAAAGCCCTACATGGCTCAGGGCCAGGCTACCTTCGGGACCGCATCCTGCCGCATACCTCCCTACGACCGGTTAGGTCCCACAGAGTTGGTCTCCTCCAGGTCCCATCGACCAAGCAATGCCGGTTGGCGGGGCCGAGGGGGAGAGCCTTCTCTGTGGGAGTCCCTCCCTTTGGAACCAACTCCCTCCAGAGATCAGGACTATCCCCACCCTGCTGGCCTTCCATAAAGCAATAAAAACTTGGCTCTTCCGGCAGGCGGGGTGAAAGTGAGACCAATCAGATTATATTTGGGTCTTCCCCCGGTCATGAATGTTGGTTGTTTTTTTAACTTTTATAATTTTTAACTGCTATGTGATTTTATATTTCAATAATGGATTTGACATGTTGTTAGCCACCCAGAGTCCCCTGGGAGTTGGGCGGCATACAAATCTATTTAAATAAAAAATAAAAATAAATTCTCTACCTCTCCTTTTTATCTCAAGAGTAGTTCTGTGAGACAGGATAGGGCGAGACAATTCAACTGAATGAAGCCATCATATGGCTTAGTTTTGGTTTAATCTTTTATGTGAACCTAGCCATTATGGTGTCTTCATTATGAGTCATGGTCTAATGCACAATGTGAACCCAGCAACCCAAGCTTAGCAAAGAGTGTATGAACACAAGGAATAGGTATGATGACTAGCTTGAGATTGCTTGGTGAATCTCCTGTTTGAGCAAAGGGATTAGAATCTTTGGCTGGTGACATTATAGCATCTTCCAGTGTTTGAGAGGCTGTCACAAAGAAGAGGGAGACAACTTATTCTCCAAAGCACCTGAGGGCAAGACAAGAAGTAATGGCTGGAAACATATCAAAGAGAGATTCAACCTAGAACAGGGGTCGGCAACCTTAAACACTCAAAGAGGCACTTGGGCCCGTTTCCCACAGAAAACAAAACACCCAGAGCCACAAAACCTGGGTGGGCGTGGCCAACTTGATGTCACTCACTCCCACCCAGTCACATGACCCCCCCCCGGTGCCCCGTTTTGGGCCTGGAAAGCCTCCTGCACCAACCTAGAAGCCAAAAATGGGCGAGGGGGGGCAGGGCACATGTATGGAGGGTGGGGGTAGCACGTGCATGTGCGGGGGTAGCACATGCATGCGCGGGGGTAGCATGCGCATGCACGGGGCAGGGTGCACAGGGGGTGCATTATGGGCAGGGGTGGGTTCTAACTTATCTCGCCGCTGGTTTGCTTCCTCTCGCGCTGCGTGGCCGTGCCACGTGCACGCATGCACAATGCTTGAAACTCAGCTTCTGCGCATGCGCAGAAGAAAAAATCAGCAAAAAATCCTCCCCCAATTTTTTTCAAATAAAAAAAAAGATGGCTGCGTCCATGGACCGGCACCAATAGAACCGGGTCCATGACGTCACCAGCAGTTTGCTACCGGTTCTATAGAACCAGTGCAAACCAGGAGGAACCCACCTCTGATTATGGGTGCAGTTGCGTGGCTTTCGGCACGCGATGACAAAAAGGTTAGCCATCACTGCCCTATCCCAATTAGGAATTTTTTTTTTGTTCTGCTTAAGGTAGGCATTTGAAGCCCCTTTCTGCTCTTTGGGCAAGATTTGCCATAAGTTGGCTATCAATAAAATCTAGCAGGCTCATTATAACATTGCTTAAAAATGAGGAAATGCTTTTACATTTCCAAGCTGCTACAGGCATTTATTAGCAATTGCTGTTAAACTGGAGAACTGTAACAAACCGGAAGGTCAGGCTGGCCAATTCTTTGCCCCACAGCAAATCTTCCATTCCCAACCAATCATTAGCAGACTAGACCGTATGATTTAGCTCCGTAATAGGGCACTGTGACTTATTACACGCTCATAATTATAATGAATTATGAAATCTCTCAGTTCAGAGTCTGTCTCCATTTGTCTCCTGAGAATCCCGGCTTCTGCTGAGCATGTGTGTGGATTTCTGTGATTTTTTTTTTTTAACTAACCAAACCTTACAATGAAAATAATGTGTACTTAAATCTCTACCAGGAGTTGAATGGGTTTTCTGCGAATTGGATGCTGTTGAGATGGTGGTGATGAATCTCCCTCCTTTGCAGTCCTCCTGTCTTCTGTACCCATGTCTACTCTCACCCTATACTTTAGATCAGGGGTCTCCAACCGTGGCAACTTTTAAGACTTGTGGACTTCAACTCCCAGAGTTCCTCAGCCAGCTTTGCTGGCTAAGGAACTCTGGGAGTTGAAGTCCACAAGTCTTAAAAGTTGCCACAGTTGGGGACCCCTGTTTTAGATGTTCTCTTCCTCTCTTCCATCTGACATTATGGTACTGCATGTATTAAATATATGGTTATTGTCATTCTCCCTGCCCCCTTCTGCCTTTTCCAGGTATACTCCGTTTGCAAATGGGCCCAGTGATACCCCTGAAGAGATCCTTGTTCGGATAGGCGGTGGGAAGTTTTCCCTCAAAGGAGGAAATTGGAACACCGTTTCTGATGCAGCCAAAGTAAGGTTTAGTGTGTCTTAAGTTCAGGCAGTGATAAAGCAGCTTCAAGCTCGAGTCATAAAACCTGAGAGTCCTGTGCTGGCTTGGTGCTATGGCTTATCTAGTCCACTTTCATTTTCTCCAGTGGCTGGCCAGGTGGTTCTATCACATCCTCCTGTCCATGCTGCTCATGAGCATTGATACTGGAGAGTAATTTTAAACCATTCTGATACGGTTAAAAAGTTATGAATTTTGAGTTTGGGGTCATGGTTATGAGTTTTTCATAACCTCAGCATCCAGGAATGCCAAAACTGCCCAATTTAGCAGGCTTTACTTATTCTTGTGGTAACCAATCCCACGGGTTAAATTATGCTCTGCCATAACAAAACAAGTTGTTTATCTCTTAAACAATTCAGTTTCATTGAATGAGTCTAATTTTGGGAGAGAGGCCAAAGTTGTTGTCGTTTTTAAATCTTCCAGTCTGCTTTTTGCACACCCATGTATCATTTTATAAAGCTCTGTGGTTTGCCCACAAACTCATATAGTCACTCACTTTCTTTTTGGGATAGAAAACCAGAGACATTGGCTCCATTGGGATAGCATGATGGACTAAAGCCAGTGGTGGGTTCCTACTGGTGCGGTCCACTCTATAGCACCGGTAGCGGCCCGCTGGTGACGTCACAGTACCGGTGCGGTTGATTGCCGATGCCTAGGCACCGCCATTTAAAAATTTTTTTTTAAATTTTTTAAAAATTTTCTTCTGTGCATGCCCAGAAGCCGAGCTTCCGGCACTGCGCATGCGCTGCCTCCCTACCCCACAGTGAGTCCAAGCAGGGGAGGATGACTGAGGGAGCGCGTGAGACACTGAAATAACGGGTGGCAGGACCTATCTCAGTTCCCCTCCCTTCATCAGTCCAAGAAGCCACGAACGTGCAGTGATGATCCCAGGCATTTTCGCATATTTGAGGCTTCTCGAGCTGCTGAGGGGAGGGGGAACGGGCGGCAGGAGCCTAGGATCATCGAATGGGGAGAAGCATTCAGGCCGGATGGAGCCTCCTAGAAGAACCGCTGCCGCGGTCTTGCTGCTCCCGCTGCAGGGGGCTGCGTTGTGGGTGGGCAATGCCCCCCCTGCTTCTCCGGCCGCTGCCAAGCTCCCGAGGCCCACGCCCACCCGGTCACATAGCTGGCAAGCCACACCCACAAAATAAGCCACGCCCACAGAGTGGTAGTAAAAAAATTAGGAACCCACCCCTGACTAAAGCTCTTAGAACAATTGATTCAACTCCCTGATTTGCCAGTGCACGATTGGTCATTTCTGTAGGAATTCTTTTTAAAGGCCTAGCAGCTGCTCCAAAGTTTGCCTGGGTTGATCTTCTCTCCTTTTTTTTGGCAAATGAAAAAAGAAAATCAAAATGATCATCGTGGTCCAACTGGAGTGAGCATCACTGTGGTCGGATTTATGGGGTGGATTTATTCCCCTTTTTGTCCTCTTTACCCATCCCCTTGTGGCGAAAGTGGGAGATGCAAAATAAAAAGGGGTGTATAGTAAAACTCCATTTTTGCAGGTCTTGTTTGTTTCTGAAGCAGGGAAAATCAACAGTCCATTAACTCTGAGCTGGCCAGCAACTAATTCAGGCTGCAATAGCCCTGGAATTCATTCTACCTAAAACTAACTCCTCTGATTTAATTTTTGGAGTTAGTTGGCTAGGCAATAAAAAGGTTACAAGAAATAAGAGGAATGATTAATGAAGAAAATTGAGGATTCCTTAAGCTCCTGTTTTGCACCTCCTTGTGTGAATGAAAAGGATGTCAATGCCTGCCATGTGTTTGTGCTTGTTTGGCCTCTCTTGTTAGAGTGAGTACCTGAACAAATTAGAGATTCCATTTGGCGGTTTTAGAGAACAAATCCTGGCTTATGGCTGCTTTGTAAAGAAGGACAAGCCATGGATTAGATTCAGACATGATGTCCAAATGTAGAGGGAGGGATGGAGGAAGGAAGGAAGGAAGGAATTTACAAATTTATTAGTCTTGGCTAACTAGGCATTGTTGTTGCCAGATATGACAAACCTGGAAGTACCGTATTTTTCAGAATATAAGACGCACCTTTTTCCTCCCTAAAAGTGGCTGAAAATTTGGGTGCGTCTTATACTTCGAATGTAGCTTTTTTTTCCAGCCCTAACTAGGTGCTAACAGATCTTCCCAGCTCTTACCTTGCAGGCTTTTTCATTGTTACTCTCTCCAAAGAATGTTTTTCCAGCCCTAAGTCTTTGCAGAATTTTTTTCCATTGCTCTACTTGCTCTGAATAAGTTTTTTTCTAGCCCTAACCAGGTGCTAACTATCTTCCCAGCTCTTACTGGCTTGCATGCTCTTTCATTGTTATTCTCTCAGAAGAAGGTTTTTTTAAGTCCTAACCAGGGGATAAAATAATGTGCTGAAGCTGACCAAACTAAGGACGCTAGCCAGATGAATACCTAGTAGGCAGATTGTTTTCCCCTATTTTCCTCCCCAAAAACTAAGGTGCGTCTTATACTCCGAAAAATACGGTAACTTTCAAATTAACCAAGAAGCAGCACTGTCTCCTTCATTGTAGCCAAGAAACTGGCAAGGGGGAAAAAGATATTCAGCAGCTATGTTTTCTGAATACTTACTGCAGGGTTTAGTATCCAAGATGCTCCATGTTGATCCGCATCAGCGTTTGACTGCTAAACAGGTACTCCAACACCCGTGGATAACCCAGAAGGACAAGTTGCCTCAGAGCCAATTAAGTCACCAGGATGTACAGCTTGTAAAGGTATGAAGAGATTTGCATACTTCCTGCCATATTCTGTCATACAGCCCTAGTTTTCTCTCAGTAACCTTGGGTCAGTGAGGAAAAAGAGTAACATGGGAGAGAGTGGCTGGCACAAACTCAGATTACATGTGGGAAATCCATGATCCATTTGCGGCATCTCCTGTTTGAAAAGAAGGAAAAAAACAAGACAAGCGCCGCCAAAGCAGACAATACTAGTCTGGCTGAAGAAGTCCTTTGAAGTTGGCACTTCTGTGTTCCTACACCCTACTTGATAGTACTTTAAAAATAATTAAAACACTAGAGCAGGGGTAGGCAAAGTTGGCTCTTCTATGACTCGTGGACTTCAACTCCCGAGAGCCGAGATGGTGCAGTGGTTAAATGCAGCACTGCAGGCTACTGCTAGTTCAGCAGTTCAGCTGTTCAAATCTCACCGGCTCAAGGTTGACTCAGCCTTCCATCCTTCCGAGGTGGGTAAAATGAGGACCCAGATTGTTGGGGGCAATATGCTGAACTCTGTAAACCGCTTAGAGAGGGCTGTAAAGCACTATGAAGCGGTATATAAGTGTAAGTGCTATTGCTATTGCTAACTCCCAGAATTCCTGAGCTAGCATGATTGGCTCAGAAAGTCTGGGAGTTGAAGTCCATGAGTCATAGAAGAGCCAGCTTTGCCTACCCCTGCACTAGAGTAACCTCATCGGGATAGGAGTAGCAAGCCTCTCTCTCCCTGTCCCATGTAGGTGCATGTACCTGATGGAAATCCTTAGGAAATCCTTCTTCAGATACTGTATTCTAAGCTGCTTCAGATTGTTTAGGTTAAAACTTCCACATACAGCTTTTGCTAGGGGAAATGTTTCCCAATTGGCAAAATCTGCTACGTCTAGCAGGAAAACACCAGTCAGAGAGAGAGAGGGAATTCTAGACTGAAGGCAGAGAGCGCCAATTTGGTACACAAAGTTTTCAGGCTAGTCCTGCCTTAGGTACAAAGCCAGCTGGGTGACCTTGGGCCAGTCAAACACACTCAGCCCTAGGAAGGAGGCAATGGCAAACCACTTCGGAAAATCTTGTCAAGAAAACTGCAGTGATTTGTCCAGGCAGTTGCTAGAGTTAATATTGACTTGAAAGCATTAAAATAAAAAGGCTGCACTCCTTTCAGCAGCTTTAACCGTTACATTTCTTTAAGAACAAGTCAGGCTGTTTCACACAGTAAATGGTTCTCCTACCCCAAATACATTCTGTGGGGAAACTGCAGTTAGTTTTGACTCCCAGAGAAGTGGACTTCATTACTCCATGGATGTCTGCAAACATTCTGGCTCCATTCTTGTTTTTACCGGTATTTGCCTGAAGAAACCAACACATAAGTGATCATTGTTTTCTTTCAAGATCTTGATTTGTTTCCTTAAGCAGGGTTAAATTGCTCTATATCTCAGTTGAGGGTTAGCACTAGTAAAATTGTTCATCTTGGGCAATGAGATTTCCATGGATAGTGAAACAGATAATGATAACCTTTGAGATTAATAAGAGCCTCTGAACTAGCAAAGGCGAGTCTATCAGTTGTCCCTATCTTCATTGCTTGTTGAGCTGGGACCTTGGGGGAGCACACTTTGGAGTGATACATCGAAGCCACCTTCCCCAACTGATGCCTCCAGATACCAGCAGGAAAAGGTTTGATTCTTGAGAATGCATAAATGAATGAATAACAGAATAAGAAGAGTTGGACCTTGGAGTTCTTCTAGTCCAGGGGTCGGCAACCTTAAACACTCAAAGAGCCACAACGGTCCTAACTGGAAGCCCCCCGTTCAATTCTGGAGCAGACCGGAAGTCCAGTTCCCCCACCATAGAGTCTCCTCCTAGCGCGGCGTCCTTTTTTCTCTGCTGACCGGAAGTTGGTTCTCCCACCGTAAAGTCTCCTCCTAGCGCGGCATCCTTTTTCCTCTACTTGTCCTAACCGAAAGCCCTATCAATTGTGAAGCCGACCAGTGACAGGGAGCTACAGCAGAGGGATGAAAGAGCCACATGCGGCTCCAGAGCCACGGGTTGCTGACCCCTGTTCTAGTCCAACACCCTGCTCAAGCAGGAAACCCTGTACCATTTCAGACAAATGGTTGTCCAAACTCTTCTTAAAAACTTCTGGTTTTGGAGTACCCACAACTTCTGGAGGCAAGTTGTTCCATTGATTAATTGTTCTAACGGTCAGGAAATTTCTCCTTAGTTCTAGGTTGGAATGAAAATGCTATGTCTCCAAACAGCATGGCTAGATAGGAGTGAATGGTTTAGTGCTTTGGGGTCAGCAAATGATCAGTTTTTTTGTAGTGATGTCAACCTTGGTGCCCATGCAACTTATACATGTCTGTCTCTTAAGCAAACTCCTGTGGCTCATCTCTCTTCCAGGGTGCCATGGCTGCCACGTACTCCGCACTGAACAACTCGAAGCCAAGTCCCCAACTGAAGCCTATTGAAGCCTCTTTCTTGGCACAAAGGCGGGTTAAGAAGCTCCCATCTACCACTCTGTGATATGGGAATACAGGGTAATTCTCCACCACCCCAAGTCGTGACTCTGCACAAACTCCCCTGGTATCTCCAGGGGCACAGGAAAGTGTCACCCCACCAAGAAGTCCATCAGGGCCAAGTGCCTTCAGAAAGATTAGCTCTTGTTCTCCTCATGGATGTCTTTTGTTGTTGTTGTTGTTGTTATGTGTTGTTCTTAAATGAACAGAGAGTCTATTTAAAAAAGGAATCGATGTAGATGTAGGTAAGAAGATGAACATGCAATAATCTTCCTGCAAAACACCTCTACCTGCAAATGGCCATGCCTTAGACAAGTGGATAACTCAGCAACTCAAACCTGGTAACAGCTGAAAGTGTGCTTTCACTGCTTCTCTCATCAAGATCACTCCAGTGGAGGTTTTTTTTTTTTTAAAGGGCCCCTCTGTACAGACACACACTTTTTACATGATTTGTGAGTTCTCGTGTGCCCAAGCTGAACTTCCTGCTCCTTATCATTCAAGCCAGGTGGCTGTTACTCAAGATGGTTTTGAACCACTCTGATTCACCTCTTCCCTCTTTCCCTTTTCAACATCGTGTGATTGAAGACAACTCCATCCGACTGGTTGGAATTACATACTACTTTTTCTAAATCCTCAAATCCTGTGGACTCTTGAAATCTATGCCAGATTGTATCTAGCTTTTAAATGTGTAATGAGCCTGCAAGAAAATGCTTTTTCAATGGTGAAAATGTCCACATTTTCTAGATGGAGAAAGGGGAGAGGGTTTCTGTTTGTTTGTTTGTTTATTTGTTTGTTTTAAATTCTGCCAAACAGCAAAATCCAGAATCTCCATGATGCTAAGTGCAACCAAAAAAAAAAGGTCTTTGTTGCTCTTTTCCTTTTCCTTTTTTTAATTTAACTGATTGTGTAGCTGGTAACTCAGGGTTTCTGTCTTAATTTTGAAATAAATCATATCATGCAGCTTGAAGTTACTTTTTCTGAATAACCTTGCATTTCCCTGTCTGGATGGTTATTTGTGCTACTGGGATCTCTATATTAATATACTATTTTATGTACATGGTCATATTCTTATGGTTTCCATTTATGGTCCCTGTGTATCATGTGTCAATTGTAAATCACACTGCTTAATGACAATTCAATTGAAAATGAAGCATGTCCCAAAAGATTTTTTTTCCAACATGGCCTAAACTAGAAAAGATAGAGAAATATGCTTTGTTTAATTGTGTGGCTGTCTAATTTGCTTACAAATGGGACAGAATCTGTTATCTTATATATATCTAGATCTAGATCTAGATCTATAGATAGATGATATATATATATATATATATATATATATATATATATATATATATATATATATATATATACACACATATACATATACATCATATACATATACATCATATACATATACATACATACATACATACATACATACATACATACATACATACATATATATATATATACTGGTTTTTATTTGGCAGAAGGGAAGTTATCAGCAACAGCTGTCTTGTCACCATTGATTTTTAAATGGAACTAGACAAGCCCTCTTGGCTCATTCCTTTCAGAGATATTTCCTTAACAGATTCCTCATTGCCTTCAATGATGACAAAACTTCGAATGTACTGTCTTCACTGGAAAATTTGGGATACAGTCAGAGGTGTATCTGCCTTGAAAGTAGCACAGTCAAACATCAACACAGGAAGTTTTATGACCTATTGGGTCATAAACTGCTTCGTGATATTTATGTCATAAAATGTTTTATCAAATTTTCCAAATTTCAACTCCAGGGAATCGTGGGTCTCAGATTTTGGATGCCTTCTGTAAGTTGGCGCATTTGAAATACCTTGGTTCAAAAATAAAATTGCCCGATGGTGCAGTTTCAACCAGTTATCAGTTACAGGAGCCAGAATTTTAGCAGTATAGAGATTGTTTCTACCTTACCTACATTTACTGAATACTCTGCTGTTGCTGTTGACACTATTTTTTTTCTATCCCTCCTCCTCTTTCTCTATCCATCTGTTTAGCTTTCTTTATTCTGGATTTGCTGATATAAGTTATCAGAGAATTTTAATTCTCTGTTGAAGAAAATAAATCAGAAGCTCTCACAGTCGACTGCATTTAGCTGATTCAAATAACTTCTTTATAATCATATCAAAATATTTACAGTACCATACATTCTTCTTTACAGCAAGTTGAAAGCATACTTCTTACAGAGACCTCGTGGAGAGACACACATAATGGAGACTGGAAACCACACCCAGCCCCAAGCTCAGTTCTTTGCACATGCTCAGTAGCACTTTACTCTCATTGGCTGACTGAGTTACCACATGACTCTTCCAGCTTATGAATATTCCAACATAGGTTTACCACAATATGAACTTACGTTTGGAGTAGGGAATATTGAGGAAAGCTTGCTGATCCTCCCCAGTTTATTATCACTAGGAAAGCACGTACCCTGACTGCAGTGGGGTGGCAGCTAAAATTTTATAATGTGTCAGTGTATCCTACTTCTCCCTCAAATAACCCGCCTAATGGGACAGAACACATTTTACATAGAAATGGAAAATACGGTATGTAATATAAATCGTCTTGTGATTATTCAGAAAAGCCCTTTTTACATAGTACGAATAGAAGACTTTGATAAACAGACTCCCAACAACAATTTTCCCCTTGAAAAACATTTTCCTGTATAATAGTCATCAGTGGCTTAACTGATGTTTAAGGTTTTCAAGTATGTAATGCTGATTTGTTTGATGTCAACTGTAAGCATTTGGGTGGCTGGTTTAACTCTTACTAAATTGGGGAACTCTTAATAGTTGATCTACCCCAATCTTTATGGACAGTTTCCAGCATGGAACGCAGTACAAATAAATCATGGAAAGCATTAAAGCAGATGAACCGAGAGATTTTACTACTTGCTTATCTGGGGTATTTCAAGATATGAGGAACAGTTGAATGTTTAAGCTTTGGGGTGCAGAAAATCAAGGGGAGAAATGCTACTAAATTTCCAAATGGCCGACACAGGAGATTGTTTTCCCTTTCCTCCATAAACAATGCATGGAAATCGTTGGAAAGCAGAATTCAGGTAAGTGTAAAAGAAATTTCTAAGAATTGCTTAACAGTAGATTAATTAATCTGACTTTGGAAACTGGAGATTCTCCAATGGGAAATAGAGATTAGAGGACCATCATCTGAATGTAGTTAACATTCTTCAATTGAAGATTTTGCACTGTGCAGATGATTGGACCATACACTCTTTAATTTCCTGCCAAGCTGATGATCCTTTCATGTAATAATTTTGGGTATTCAACAGGCGCAACTCATGGAAGCCATGCAGCTTCTGAAGTCTTTGTGCCGATTCCAGAACACAAAATCCTAATAAACCCCAAGGGTAACTAGAAGCTTTTATGACAGTAGGAGCCATTTTAATAGGGGGAACTCAAAGGGGAAGTGTAAGCTACTTCCATTTAGGAAAAAAAGAAGCATAACTGATAAGTGTGGCTTAGTGTCTGGCCACCAGGAATGCATAGGTGACTGCTCCGGAGCAGGACAGGTGGGAATTCATCACTCTGAAAGAGAAATTTTTTTTTTGCAAATGAAACAACTACCACGCAACAGTGATTTTCTGAATTCTGGAGTCTTATTTTTACTAATTGTCAACTGGATACCTTTGGCTCTGCTGACATGGAATTCTGGGAGCTGTAGTCCAGGGATGTCAATCTCGCGTCGTCATGTGACATATGACTCCCCCCCCTTCGCTAAACCGGGGGTGGGCGTGGCCAGCGCGTGACACATCTGGCCTGCAAGTTTGACACCCCTGCTGTAGTCCAAATAAAACTGGAGGTATTTAAATAATAGTTATTTTATATTCCATGCCTCACATTTTACTGGCATTGCCACCTAAAAAAGAATTGCTCATTTTAATGCCTGCTTTGAAAACATTTTTATAATAAATGCTACTATTCAAATCCAAAATGATGTTTTTACAGTTTGTGCTCTCTTGACAGGTGTTTTGTGTTTGTTAAACAACAATTATGTGGCTTACTTTAAATTGTTGTAAATCTGCTTGAGTTAGATTTTGTTCTGTTTGATGGGCTATAAAATTTTATTTCAGAACACATCAGTGTTTCCACAAGCAGAGAAACTTTCCTCGTATCTCAGCGGGATTACACGGAGATATTACAACAAAAATGTGTAGATGGGACTCCATACTATGCTAGTTGAACTCCATATTATGTATTATTATTTTCACTTTTTTAAGTCCAAAAAATTGGAAAGATAGGCTGATAAAATACACTAAATGACGTACATAGATTAAGCCATAACAGAAAAATTAAAATGTGCTTGTTTATATATATACTCAAAATCTATTGACTAAATGATTGCTATTTTTACTCAGAATCTGCTAATTGACTACATGATTGCCATCCTTGTCTCATTACTTTGGGCCAGTGATGGCTAACCTTTTTGTCGTCGCATGCTGAAAGCACCCTCGCACCTGCACCCATGATGCAATGCGCGCATGACCCCCCCGTGCCTCGCCCCCGTGCATGCACGCAGAACCCTCCGTGCGCCCTGCCCCATGTATGCAACCTTCCCCACGCTTCCCCACTCCACACCTGCCTGCGCAACCCCCCACATGCGCCCTACCCCCTCGCCCATTTTTGGCTTCCAGGTTGGTGCAGGAGGCATTCCAGGCCCAAAACGGGCACTCCGAGCCCCATTTTGGGCCTGGAACGCCTCCTGCATCAACCTGGAAGCCAAAACGGGTGCGGGGGTGCTGCACGAGCCCCCAAAATACCAATAGCAATAGCACTTAGACTTATATACCGCTTCATAGTGCTTTACAGCCCTCTCTAAGCGGTTTACAGAGTTCAGCATATTGCCCCCAACAATCTGGGTCCTCATTTTACCGACCTCAGAAGGATGGAAGGCTGAGTCAACCTTGAGCCGGTGAGATTTGAACAGCTGAACTGCTGAACTAGCAGTAGCCTGCAGTGCTGCATTTTACCACTGCACCATCTCGGCTCTTGCCGAGATGCAATGCGAGCGCCCCGTGCATGCACCCCATCCCCCGCACATGTCTGCACATGCCCTCTGCCCCCCGCGCATGCGTGGCAGAGCCCCGAAGACCAGCTTCCCAGCGGGAGGCACGCGAGTGTGTGTGGTGGGGCAGGGCTGGGGTGACAGCTGGTGTGCCCGCAGAGAGGGCTCGCGTGCCATAGGTTCGCCATCACGGCTTTGGGCTATTTCCTTGATATCCCAAAGTAGTGCTCCCTTTTCGGCACTCGGTCCCAAAAAGATTCACCATCACTGTGCTAATATATAAGCTAATAATGAGAACATCCTATATTAGTTTCATATTAAAGATTATTAAATATTGTCAAGTAGTTTGGACATGCCAGAAAGACTGTACTAGCCAGCATTTTAATTCTTTCGATTACCAAACTGTATTTTGGATGCTTTTGGTCTTTGAGGCTGCACAGATAGCCTTGCCTATGAAACCTCTGTCAATCTTACTCTATTGTAAAATACATTGCAAATAAACTGGTGGGTGTGGGTGAGTGTTTACAATTGTTACAAAGTGATTTAATAGCAACAGTACCTCTATCTTTTCTGTAGCAATATTTCCTCTTGGCTTTCCATTTCTTTCTCCATCAGGACACCTGCTCCCATTCTCTATTCCATCAATCCAGTGGCTCAGTTGCTGAATTATATCAATTAGAGATTTTGGTGCTCTTTTGCGGAAATGAAATGGCTTTCCTCCATTGTTAGAATTGGAATGCTAACTGTGGATGAGTTATTGACTAGTTTTTGTTAGTTTGCAAATTTAAAAAAAAAACAGTTTCCATGGAACTAATGACAGGCAGTGCTGTTTGGAAAATAACAGTGACAAATATTTTTATACCTTTTAAATTTTATGAGTTTTTCAAGTCCAGGTACATAAAAAATATGTTGTTGTGACCTTGTTACTCTGCAATCTCTTTAACTTAAAATACAGCAAGGAAATTGATTTTTAGTTAATACTCTTTCTGTGCCTTGTATTTTACTCATTTATTTCCCCGTGAGTCTGTTTTCAAGGTAGGACGATGTATTACAATAATTCTAATGGCAGTTTAGAACGTGGATTATTACATCCAAGATTTTTTCCCCAAATATAGACATAACTAGGATACTCACCAAAGTGGTTTAAAAACATTCTGTATTAACAGGAGTTGTTTAGAATTTCAGGGGTCTCCAACCTTGGCAACTTTAAGACTTGTGGACTTCAACTCCCAGAATTCATCAGCCAGCAAAGCTGGCTGATGAATTCTGGGAATTGAAGTCCACAAGTCTTAAAGTTGCCAAGATTGGAGACCCCTGGTTTAGATCACTAATGACTTATTAACCTAACTACCACCAAGTTTTAAATGCACCCCCCCAACTAAAGTCACCCACCTGCACCAAGAAGCCACTTAACTGATAGTATCTTCATGTTCTTTGAATTGAGCTTTAGTTTGGTAGGCCTTATCCAAGGATCTATCAGAAGATCTCCAGCACCACCACCACCTGTAAATTAGGATAAGCAACACACCACAAGGCAGTCCCACATTTTCCTAATATGGCTTACGGTTCCAGGATACCATTGATACGTGACAGTGAGGATGGCTTTTACTTTATGGATGGAAGTCCTTAGTCTTTAAAACTTACTATAAGACTCTCTCCGCTTTCAAGCATTTCCTATCTCAACAATTTGCAACAATTATCAAAGGCACAGCATAGGGCTGTAATATGGACTTGAAGAGCCTCAAGTTGATGATCCCTGCACTAACAGGGCAAGTAGAATGGTCGGTGTTGCATCTTTCTGTCTTTCCCTAGTAATAGTTTTCCCACTGGGCAAACAAAATTAACAGAAGAGAATTTTGAAGAGAATCAAATCCACTATCATATTAAGCACTTTGCTTAAGAAAGGGGGCTTGGCACTGATTTATAATTAATAAATTTTGCTTGGTTCCACCATGTTTGATTCCAGCATGGCTGTTCTATTGGTCCCTTTGAAAAGATGGGACAGCTCCCTCTTTTAAATAGGAATGTTTTAACCTTCTGGTCTCAGCCATTGGTCTTCTCACAATCAGATGTTAAGCATCAGAAGCAAGGATCAGGTGGAAACCTGACTTGCACTTTGTAGTCATTCCCAGCCCCCCAAATTAAAATTAATCCAATAAAATAGGATTAGTTAGACCTCTAGATACTTCCTAGAGATTGACCAATACCAAATGCAGAATTAAAGTCACAACAAATATCACTGTACCTTCAAAATTTCATACAAAGTTCCCTTCCTAGAAAGAATGGTGGACTGAAGATAGCTCTGCAAAAAGCAGAGCTGATATTTGTGCTAAGAATGGGCAGCTAACAAATAGATTAGCTCCTTTAAACCTCTTTGGACAAAGACAGGATGTGAGATCACCCAATCTGTGCTCCATATGGTTGTTTCTCATGAGTAGACTACAAAGTTGTGATCTCTGGAAGTTGGGAGAACCAGGGTCGAAGAAATATATTTGCTTCAGTTGCAAATTAAGCCTTTTACAGCACACTAAGTTCGCATTTCCCTTGCTAATTATTTTCTGCAATTGCCTATTAATTGCTTTAAGACGTTAGACACCTTCAAAATGACAAGGCTGGAAACACCAGGTGAGTGGTTTCAATCCTGTATACAGTATAAGAAAATGAAGATATATCTTTGTAACGTTTCAGAATTTAAAACAAACAGCAAAAAGCAAGATAAGGTTTTAGCTATAGAAAGTTTTAAACAGATTAGGGGCTCAGAAAATGTTGGAATATTGGATTTTGAATACTAAACTTTGAAATTAATTTTATAGAGTAAGTATTTTGCTGGAAAAGAAAAACATCTCTTGATATTGGAGACATAAGAAGACAAACAATTTATAATGGCATTCAGAGATATTTTTGAAGAACTGCATTGGGACTTCAAATCAATAACGTTAACCATGTTGTGTCTTCTTGGGAAAAGTCTGTTCCCAGAAGAAGATGCAAATAGGCAACAAAGTCTTATCTGAGAATAAGAAGAATAATTAAGAAGGAATTAAAAATGACAATCCCAGTGAGCAACTGGATATTTTTTTTGCTGGATTTACAAAAGAGGCTGTTTGAACTATTAAAGAAGTTCAAAACATGGATCAACAACTATCTGAATGAAAAGAACAAGATTGTTTTATGCAAAAAGGAGCACAAAGTCAGTTTATTTGATCAGGGTTAAAATGGGACATGTTCTTTTGAATAGTTCCTTTTGGATTTGCTAATATGAATACTGGAACTACTTTATGTCTCTAAATATGGATTTGATTAAATATGAGATATGGAATGTTTCTTTGAAAGGGATATGTTGTTATTTGGGGTGGTTCTTTTCAGATTTGCTGATATCTACACTGGAAAAATGTATATTGAATTTGTTTACAGTTAACATTTTACACCTTTTTCCTTAATTACTTTATATATTCTAATCTTGTCAGCACTTAAATGACTGTATTTAATTGTCTTTTCACTTAAGGTACACTAACAAATGTTTGTGATCTTGTTCTCTTAAAAGAGAAATTGTCTCTCATGTTAAACTTTAGTCTTTTGTTCACAATAGGATAATGGGACTGATTTATGGCTTTTAAATGCGAATTTCCTTACAAAGTTGAGATGTGGAGTGTTGAGTTTAATATGTTAATTAATTATACTATTTTAGGGCTCTGGACTTTTGCTGGATTAGAAAGGGCATTACTTATTGGATGTTCCTAGAGTTAAGATGAACAATGGGATGAAGAGTTTTATATCTGTTAAATAAGAGAAGTTGAAGAGATAGTAAAATTATTCATATCTATCGCTTTCTTAAGGTTTTTTCCTCTATTTTTTTCTTCTTTGCTTTCCTGCACCTTATTTTTTTTCTCGGGAACTTTTAAAAATTTATTTTCTAAGCTTTCGTCAGCTGCTGACATTGTCAGAATGTAAAATCACCATTGGAGAAACACATACTGTATATATAATTTATTTACCCATTTGAGACCTGTGTGCTGCTGCGTGGCAGGGTGAGCTCCTGTCATTCGCTCCAGCTCCTGATGCGGACATGAATGGAGCTCCATGGGCATCCACTGGCAACAATGATGTCACCAATCCTTTCAGCCCGGAGCCGTCTTTAACAATGCTTCCAACACAAACAGGATTTATTTATTTATTTATTTGTTATTCTTATATGCCGCCCAACTCCCGAAGGACTCAGGATGGGAAAAGGTCTAATAAAACTATTTTTTAAAAAAACAAAATTTCATACAAAGTGTTCCCAGGTATAACTGAGAAAACATTAGCCATTAGCTAATATAATTATTCTTGAATAAGATAATACTGTCATTTTACTTCTCTCTCACAGCAAGGTGAAGGTGAGAAATTCACGGGGAGGCAACACTGTACACTGTGAACTGCGAGGAGATATCTAAGGCCTCCTAGTGTCCTTAGCAGGTAACAACGCTTAGGTGTGCATAAAAAAGCTAAACACATTCAGAACTTAATTCTTAAGATGGGAATCTACCAGGAAATCTTAGGGATGTATGCAACACAGGTAAGTTGGAATTTTTTTTGAAGATGGTGGCATTGAATTGCTGAATTGCTCTTGACATCTATTGTCATGGATATACTAGGAATTAATCTTGATTTTGGATTTTTTTTCACATCTGGGATATATAGTTGGCTATTCCAAGCTCAGACGACTTTCACATCCTTCAAATATTTAGGATTGTTGCTACTACAGGTACCTCTCAACTTACAACAGTTCATTTAGTGACAAATGTTGCAACGGCTCTGAAAAAAGTGACTTATCATTTTTCACGCTTAAAGACTATTGCAGCATCCCCATGGTCGCATGTTCAATATTCAGATGCTTGGCAAGTGACTCATGATGGTTGCAGTGTCCCTTGGTCACGTGATCACCTTTTGTGACCTTCTGACAAGCAAAGTCAACAAGAAGCCAGATTCACTAAACAACCATGTTACTAACTTAACAACTGCTAGGATTCACTTAACAATTGTGGCAAGAAGATCATGCAATGGGACAAAATTCACTTAAGTGTCTCACTTAGCAACAGAAATTTGTGGCTCAATTGTCATAAGTTGAGGACTACCTGTACAGTATCTAATCACTACCCACAGTGACGGAGGAGTTCCAGAACATTTTAGAGCTGATTGAAAATATTAAAAAAGCACCAGTTGTTTATGTCTTGGCTATTTTGCACTAGAAATTGAAGGCTGGGGAAATAAATACATTTTGAGCTCCTTTCTAATCTGTAGTCAGGATGAGCCTGTCTTCAATTTAAAATATGTTTGAGAGAAAAATACATTCTAAGACAATGTTAAATCACCTCAAGCCACTTTAAAGGTACACAAATAACCTTTAACAGATTATTTAAAGCTAACCGCATTATAGTATTGTCTCGTTCCCTTTCATTAAAATCTTTTCTTTCTCCAAATGTAGCCCACTAACTTCATTTGACTCTGGTATTTAAGGAGCACAATCTGGTTAATAAAAAATGTTTTGCCGTATCTACTTTTGTGACACACACACTCCCGCTTTGACCAACCTTACAAGCGCTGTTTCTTCAGAGAAACATGAGACTAGACAGCTATGTTTCCGAGCTGATGGGTAACAATTTTCTGGTTTCAAATTAAAGAGAAAATGAAATTAGTAGATTAATTGTTTGCCGTGTTTTGCTAGGTGTTGTGTCAGCTGTCTTAAGTCTAGCAGCCAATTGAAACCTCAACCTGAGCCATCCTGTCTAGGAGGCGGAGCTTCATGTTGGACTTTGCTATCCATTGAATGTCAATCACATTAATTTTAAATTACTGCTGTACAGCCTGGTGTCAAAATGATTAAAGCATGAAGTAGAAAGCAGAGAGATACACATTTACCTTGCAATTACAACAAGGACATTTAATTTCTTTCATCCTGCTTCAGCCTTCACTCTGGAAATCTTAAAACATTTTTTCCCCCTGGTGCACATTTAAGAGATCAAAGTTCTAAGATCAGATAGAAACAAATCCTACTTTAGAATGCATCAGTAATATTCCATGCACCGAATTCAATTGTCTTGCACGTTCAGCCTAAATTGAGGGAGTATAAAGGCAAGAATAAAGAGCAATCTTTATGTCTTGCAATATCATACTAGGCTAAGCATGTTGGATGTGTATGTGTACCTACGGTATGTATTTGCATTTGAAGCTGAAGAGAGAAGGATGTAATGTATTACACTGTTTTTTTACAAAGTCCCTCCCCTAAATTGAAGTATGCTTCTGTGACTGAAGGGGAAGCTCCTGCAGCTTAATCATTTTGTTGACTAGATATCAGCAGTTTATCAAGTCCTCTTATTTTGACAGAGAAAATCGGTTTAACAATGTAATATGTGTACATATGTATTCTATTGCCTAAAAAAAATACTGAGGCAATGGAAAGTGTGTTTGAAAAAGACAAGCTAATACAGAGTGTAAATATTACAACGTATGTATAAATAGTAAATTTACTCTGAGTGTATATGTAGCTGGAGTGGTTAAATTTATACTGTATATGAGGGATGTACTAAAAAGTTTAGAGGAGCTCAGAATTCCAGTGATATAAAAATATCAGGAAATAAATTTTAAAGGAAGATGGTTGGGATTGAAAATATTTAATGACCACAGAGAAAACTTGGGGAGCATATAATGATATACACACAAAAAAAAGCATGGCTAGTAACTATGCAAGTAGGAGCCAAGCCTATAGGGCAGTGATGGCGAACCTTTATGGTTCGCGTGCCAAAAGGGGGGGAGGAATGCGGGGGATCACGTGTGTGCGTGCCCACAATCATAATTCCATGCACCCCCGCACATGCACGAATGACCCCCCTGCTCCCAGCATGCAATGGCACGCCCATTTTTCGCTCTCCCCAGGCTCCAGAGCCTTTCTAGGAGCCTGGGGAGGGCGAAAACGGCCTTCCCCACCCCCTCTGGAGGCTGGAAACAGCCTGTTTCCCGACTCCCAGTGGGCCCAGAAGGCCCGAAAATTAGCCGGCTGGTGCACACATGCACGCCGGACCTGAGTTCGTGTGCCCACCGATATGGCTCCGCGTGCCACTTGTGGCACCCGTGCCATAGGTTCGCCATCACGGCTATAGGGCTTTATCAATTACACCAGCACTCTGGCTGGACGTCCACTGGTAACCAAGGCCAACTATGAGTTACTGTGAGTTAAGGTAAAGGTAAAGGTTCCCCTCGCACATGTGCTAGAGCTAGTCGTTCCCGACTCTAGGGGATGGTGCTCATCTCCGTTTCAAAGCCGAAGAGCCAGCGCTGTCCGAAGACGTCTCCGTAGTCATGTGGCCGGCATGACTAAACGCCTGAGGCGCACAAAGGGCTGTCACCACCTCACCAAAGGTGGTCCCTATTTTTCTACTTGCATTTTTTATGTGCTTTCGAACTGCTAGGTTGGCAGCTGGGACAAGTAACGGGAGCTCACCCCGTTACGCGGCACTAGGGATTCGAACCGCTGAACTGCTGACTTTTCGATCGACAAGCTCAGCGTCTTAGCCACTGAGCCACCGCGTCCCATTACTGTGAGTAACTGCACTATTTGGACCTAAAGCAGGCAAATGTGCACTGGATCCAGTGTGATGCAAGATATTGAAGCACCTTTGCCCAAATATTGAACACCTTTTCGTATTTATTTGTCATTTATACAAAATGATCAATGAGACACTACATATTCCATTGCACAAGAATGTGTGTGTGTGTATTAATACAGTATATATTACTAATTCCTTTTTTTCCCTTTGTTTTAGGGAAACTACTTGAAAGTAATAGCAACTTAGCATACTAAATGTAGGATGTACTGAAGCTGGAATGACTTAAGCTAGATTTTTTTTTCTCTTCATGAATCTTTTTATAGTACTTGTCCTCTACTTGGACTAGGGCTTCTGGTTTATATCCAGGCAATGAAGGAGGGATGACCCATTTGTAACAGCTTTTACCGGAACTTATTTTCTATGGTAAATTCCAGAATCCTTCCCTAACAGTAGCTGTGAGCATATAGTATGCTTATTTCATTGACTGAACCAAAGTTCCTGTGTTTGCACAACATACTGGAACTGGGTTTGCACAATGTATCTACCTAAAATATAGCTGGCTGATCTGCAGACCAGTATGCTCTGCTGTAGGTTTTTTTAGGTAAAATAGACAAAGAACAAGATATACTATTCTGGATCATGCTGGATAACTAGGAAACCAAATAATACCCAAAAGAAAAATGTGCTTCACTGATTACGGAAAGGCCTTGGATTGTGTCAACAGTGTAAAATGCCTTTCGGCAAATGGGAATCTCATCCCAAACCTATACATGGGACAGAAAGCCATAATCCAGATTCACAACCTATATGCTGAATATGCATTGAGGGAGGCTGGAGTGGAAGACGAGCATGGTCTTAAACATGGAGGAAGAAATATCAATAACCTCTGTTGTGCTGATTACACTATTCTGATAGCTGAAAATGCAAATGACCTACTAATGAAAGGCAAGGAGCACAGTGGGGAAAAAATGGCATTAAGGTTAAATATGAAGACGACCAAACTACTTACTCCCAATGGGTCAGCAACTAATCTTAACAGTGACAACAAAGAAGTTGAAGTTTGAATGGTTTCTGCTTTTTAGGGTCAATTATTAGTGGTTGGTTATCTATACTACCTTGAGTTGTAAAAAGAATAAAGATGGGATATAAATCAAATAAACAAACAAACAATAAAGGAATCAGCAGTCTGCAAACTAGCACTTGGTAAGCTAGCAATCAAGGCCTTGGAAAAGATGCCATGACATGTTTATCATTAATATCTTTATTGTTTTAATGATTAATTCTGGATTTTCTTCAATGTCTGTAGCCGCCTTCAGTGAGATTTGCAGCAGCACAAGTTTTGACAAAGATCTTTCAAATATCAGAAATACATAAGCAATGATTTTGTGACACCTTACGAAACTGAAAGCAAGACTTTGAAGAAGCAGAACAGAAACAGTACTGATGCTTTTGAATGTTGGTGTTGGACAATGTGTTAAGAGGGCAAAAGATCAGATTCATCCTTTAAAAATTATGGACACCAGCAAAGGAATACTGGAGTGCCAATCAGCTGTTTGGCAACTAGAGATGTGGCAGCAGCACTGGAACTGGCAGTGTCCATGAGACTTGCAGAAGTTGGCGGTGCTGTCTTTTGGAGTGGAAGCAGCTGCCAAAACCTTATCTGTGGTGGATCCTTCCTGGTTGTGGTGAAATCTGCTGGCAATGGATTATTTTTCAAGAAACACCAATTGGTCACACAAGGCTACTTGGTAGACCGGAGGATGTAAGGCTCGTTCCTGAGAATATTATGGATAGACAGGAAAGATGAAAGGAAATAGAAATATACAACCAGCAGCCAAGTGAATGAACTGAATTACAGGGAGACCTTAAAGTACAAGCCGGGAAACTCATGCCGGAAAAGGTCCATCTATGTTGATGCTAAGAATTGATTCTGGGTAGACACGTAATCAATCAATGCCTTGCCCACACAGCCCCCTGAATAACCGTGGAGTCTCTGACCTTCCACTTTCACAACCTTCCATTTGCTTTTTCCTTGCCTAATTCAACTCCTCATCCAAACTCCACAGATAAAGCCTTCAGGGAATTAAAAACCTACAAAACAGAAATGTAAAATAGTGAGAGATGCAGTCTGTGCCAGCAAACTTCATCTGAACTGGAGCTAACCTCCTTGCCTTCCAAAAACATACATCTATGCAAAGGAACTGTATTTCAATCCAAATAGCCTTCCACCCACCCCACCAAAGCCAAAAAGAAAGCGCCACACCCCCTTGCCTGCTTCCCCCCGTTTAGGTACCCATTATTACTGTACCCATTTTTCGCTTCCTTTTGGCAAGATCTGGCACCAGAGGGCAGCAAAGGGAGAGTTTTCCCTTCCCTCCTTGCAGTTGGGCCGTTTTCCCTCTCGGTTGTGCTAAATGCTTCTGTACCGATGTTTCCATTTGCAAAGGCGGCCTCCCCTCCCCCAGCGCTGTTCTCTGCCATTAACCCTCTGCAGTTTGCAGCCAGCTTCTTCCCCACCTCCCAGCTGACATGCAGCTTGGTGATGGGATAAATTGAAGGTCTCTGAAAGGAGAGGGGGGGGAGTGCGTGCGTGTGGGGGGGGGCAGGGAGAGCTAGCAAACTCAACGTAGAGAGAAGCGGGGAGGGCGCTTTCAAAAGCTTTTTTTTTTTTTTGCGCTCCTGCGCTCGATTTCCAAATCCGCAGGAAGCGGGGCTGCTGCTGCTTCTCCTCCTCCCCGGTTTTTTTTTCCCCGGGGGTGGGTGGGGGGAGGCTGTTTGCTTGCTTAACTCTTTTGGGGATGGAGGCGCGCGTGGAAAAGTTGCATCCCCTCGTTGGGAAGGGCGATCCAGCCTGCTTGGGGGGGGGGGGGTGTCAGCAGGAAGGGCTCCTTCGCTTGGCTGATCTGGGGTTCAGGCTTACTTTCCCCCCACCCTCTTTTTAATCTTGGAAACGGGGGGGGGCTCCCCCACCCCAGGGGGGAGGGGCAGTTCTGTGCTGAAGCCAAGCTTCTCTAGACTTCTTGGGGGGGGGGGCGACGTGCCGCTCCACACGCCTTTTGCCGGGGGGGGAGTAGGGAGGGGGGGGTCTTTGTGCGCTCCTCTTTGGAGGATAGGAGATCAGCGCCGCTGTTCTCTCTGGGGCTGGATTTCTTTGAGGGGGGGTGTCAACCGTGTCCCCTTCAAAATGGAGGGGGTCGCTTTTCTGCCCCCCCCATATACTCCCAAGGCGGCGGGGCCCCGTAGGACAAGCACACGCTTGGTTACTTCGGAGCTCCGTCCTCGGCCCGGGGCTGAGTTTCACCTTCACCTGACGGACTACCCGCCCACTCCTCTCACAGGGCAGGACGTTCTCCCCGCCCCCGCGCCTGACGGCCCCACCCGCTCCTAAGCGGGAGTTTCCAGGAAGCGCCGAGCGGCGGTATCGCTCAGCCGCCTCTTCTTCGCCAGAACCCTCCGCCGAGCCTGTGGCAACCACGTCAAAGAGTTCCCGAGACCCAACTCGTCTTTTTTTTTGCTTTGCTCCCCTCCCGCGACTCCAGCTGAGGAAAAAAGCCCGCTTGGGAGTCCGGACTGGCCTTTGGCGCGCCCTCCAAGCCGGCCTTTTGCTGGGGGGAATATGCGCCCGTTTTAGATTTGAGGGAGGGGGGAGGGGAAATAACGAGTCCCGGGCGCGGCGGAAGCATCCGGAGGCCCGCGAGGGAGGGGGGGCTCGTGAGAGAGCGAGAGCCGAAGAGCTCGTTTAGCGAGCGGGAAAACGCGGCTCGGAGCTGGGAACAGCCTCCCTTCCCCCCCCCCTCCGCTCCCTCGCCGGGGGCGCTTCTCAGCGAGTTTCAGAGACGCCAAGCCCAGCCGAGGCAGCGAGCTCCGGTGACGAGCCTGCCTTCCTCTTCGCCCAGAGGCGGGGGGGGGGGGCGGCCTCGTTCCTCCTCGCCACGAGCCCCAGGGTGGGCCGCTTCCAGGCAGCCCTCCCCGCACCCCGCGTGCCTCCCGCTTTCGGGCAAGGAGGCCTCGCCTCGGAGGGCCACTATCTGATGCGCGTGGAAATAACGAGCTATGCAGCTCGCCACGGTGGACCTGCGGGCTATTTTACACCCCGCCCGGGGGTGTTTCCTTCGCCTGGAGTAGTTTTTATGATAAGCTTTTTTAAAATAATAATAATAAAAATCACCTCTCCCCCCATTCTATGCATTCACTCGCGAAACACCTGATCGCAGAGCGCAAACATTGGCATAACGTCAGAGTTGCCCCATAGATTGAAACAAACGTGTTTTTCCTCCTTAGGATGAGACGTTTCACACGGCCGGAGCTTCTCTGGAAGTGAGTCAGGGTAGACACACTTCCGATCCGAGAAGGGGTGGGGGGAAGCGCCTAGTGCTTTTTTTCAGGCGCTTTCTTTCCCTGTGTACCGACGTTTGTAACACTCCACGTTGTCCAGCAGCAAGGTCGCCCTGTTGCAAAAGCGACGGTCGTTGTGTAGAAGGAAAAAGCATTGAAATGACGCCCAGGCAGGGAGGAGGTGAAAAGTTAGGAAAAAGGTGGGGGGGGACCCTTGTTTGTAGCAGAATGAAGCAGGGAGGGGTTCCCTAAAATGGAGGGGGGGACCTTGGTCTGGAGGGGAATGTGAGAAAATAGGAAGCCACGAGAAGGAACCGATGGGAATAATCTCACCTGGGGCTATTTTTCTGCCTTGGATACGGGGCAAATTAGGTTTTAAAAGTCGCAATCGAACACGCAGGCTGAGTTCGCAGCTGACATATATATAGACGAAACGATTCGGGATTTCGTCTTAAGTCGAAACAGCGGTGAATTTGGGAAAACCTGGTTCAGTTGAACAGAACCCAGCCAGAAAAAGTGAAGGTGCGGGGAAGGGGTTTGAAAGAGGAAGAACCTAGGCATATTTCGGGAAACAAAAGTCCTACAGAATTCAGGTAGGAGTTTATTTGCTTATGGCCAAATTTCCAAAGAGATTCGGTGACTTCCCCTGAACCCGTTTTCACCACCAGCCAAGCGGGGAAGATACTTTTTGCATTGTTCCCACAGAGGCTTCTTTGGCAGAGCCCGTTTTTTAGGTGTGTCAGTGGCTCATTACTGTTTCCCTGTATCTTGGCTAAGTGAACAGCAACTGAGATACATAATAAAGGGAGCGTTTTGAGTTTACAGCTGCCCAGAACTGTAAGCTATTGGCCTATTGCTCAGCTTTGGCGAAGGTGGCTGAAATGCTTAAGAGTCTTCAGATTCAGAGGTGTTTTGTGGGACAAAAGCTGGAAAACTTTATAAAAGGGTAAAATTTGGCTTTCTAGATTTTCACTTAACCACACTTTTCTAAAACATAGTCCTGTTTTTAAAGACTTGCAGACATAGTTAATGTATAAGAATGAGGCTTTGTTCACAAGGTGCGCTTGAACTGTAATCCATGGTTTTACAAATCACAACAGCTGAGCAAAATGCATTGAATCACAGTAATTAATCACATTTTAGCCAAGCACTTTGTGCAGAGATAGTATATTTACATGTTATGTGAACTCCGGAAATTAGGTTTAGTAAAATCTAAGTACTATAAGCCTGTGATTAACATACCATACAAACATACTTATAGCTTAGTATTTGTGTGAATCTGGCCCTAATGCTTATTTTGATTTATCATGTTGTAAAAACACAACCATTGTAAATTGTTGACTAGTTTATGGTTATTTAATGTATTTTGCGGTTCCTCTTGAGCATACCTTTCTTCCCATTAATTCTGCAGAAAAAAACTCATAGGTTTATATTTCTGCTTTCTTCATTAAATTCCAGTTTAAACAGGCAAGTCTAATCTTGTCATATTTGAAATAGTTTCATGGAATTCTTTTACGGGAATCAAGCTACGGTAAATTAAAATTATACATACTGATTTCTTTGATCAAAATCTTGGATTTAATTAATTTCCCTTTCCTAATAAAATTATCTGATACCACTTCCTGCTGGATATTTTATTCCCATTGACAATTATATGTTGAGTCTGCTTCCCAGGTAAAGAAAATTAAGATCGTTCAGGCCCATTGCATAGCACTAGGACTCCACAAATCCTAACTCTGGATTTTTACCAGAATTTCATGTCCTCCAATTAAACTAGCTAGGAGATGGGCAAAGGAAATGATTGGAAGATTTGTTTTCGACTGATTTAGTATGTCTTATTTACTCTATTAACCCTGAGAAATAGGGCAAACCCCCTAAGAATGTTCAAGTTGATTCTTGCTGGTTTTCCTCCTCCCATTTGTAGCTACAAAGGTTTCACATCTTCCTGTTAGTCCTGCTGAACAGAGGAGAGGACTGAGGATAATTCTCAGGCCTTGCTCTGCATTTCCCCCTCCCCCTCCACTCTTCCCATCCCCCAGCAAGGCTCCCATGACTTGCCTCTCTCCCATTAGTCCTGAAAAGAAGGCTCCCAGCTTTTTCTATGTTTGGTTTTCTCTCCACCAGCCAAAAACTCCCAGACCCACGGCTGATTTTGTTGTCACATCTAACAGCTCACTACACACACAACTGCTCACCGCTTTGGAAAACAAGCATATAGTTGCTTCATAACAATTAGCAATGGTGGTTCTTCATTTGTATCGAATGTGTTGTTCCTGAAATATACTGTTAATGTATAGAATACCCTTGCTAAAAAGTTCCGCCTTTGCAATTATCTTTATAATTTCTTCTGGTTCACCAAACATTTAACCTTTTCTTTTAAAAAAAATAATCTGTCAGAAATAGGAGATAGGCTTTT
This sequence comes from Diadophis punctatus similis, assembly GCA_023053685.1. NCBI lineage: Eukaryota > Metazoa > Chordata > Lepidosauria > Squamata > Dipsadidae > Diadophis > Diadophis punctatus. The sequence continues at coordinate 4,122,937 of JALIGW010000040.1, forward strand.
TGTTTCTTAATGCATATTTGGTATATTTCAATTATTTCCCCTTCCCCCATCTGTTGAAGCACAGAAGTTATTTCAACACAGATTAGAATCATAAATGTTAATGAAATGCTTGCAGGTTATGTATGCGTAGCTAGAGAGAATGTTTAACCAGTTTTGCGTTTTCTCTCAGCAGACAGATTACACTTGGTAACACTTGAGATTCCATTCATGCCATTAATGTTCATGTGGACACATACATTCTATCAATTTTTTAATCACCATTGGAGCTGCAATTATAAACCCCTTATTGGAAAGTAAATCCCAGTGAATTCAGTGAGGCTATTTTTGAGAAAAGATATAAGGAATTGCACTGTAAAATAGTTTTGGTAATACAGTTGTTATTTGCTGAAACAAACCTCGTTAATATCTTCAAGATGAATATGATAGAAATTGTAGTGTATTTGAATGTTATATAGATAGGATCTATTTATATATGTTAAACTATGCAAGGATCAAGCAACTGCATATTAAGCATTAATATTCATTTTGGTTTTGTCTGTTTTTAAGATTTAGTATGTTGTGCAATCTCAGCCTGCTTTAATTTGCGGTTCAGTGAGTTGAGCAAACCAAGAAAATTGGTTAATTCAATAACCAGGTGAAATATATCATGAATGGAGCTCTATACTAAAATTACCTCAGATGGGTGTCAAACTGGTGGCCTGCGGGCCGGATGCGTCAAGTGCAGGCCATGCCCACCCCAGCTCCGCAAAGGGAAAAAATGTCACGAAACATCACATGATGGCAACGTGATGCCGCAAGTTTGACATCCGTGACCTAAGAGATACAATAGTTTTTATAAGACCCTAACTACAATTTTGAAGTCTGAGGTGAATCTAGTTTCTTGTTATGTTAAACCATTGTTAGCTTAACTATGGTTTGTTAACCCACAGTTGTTTGGTTTCACATAAATCAAACTGGCTTACAAAGCACAATGGCTAAATCTACACAATTTGCTAAACCTAGTAAACATTATTGCTTAATATTATCCATGTGAACCTTGTCACTGATGTCACTCTTCTGTGTGACTTTTCAGAACTGAGTTGAAAATGAGTTTCCTCTAGTTACGCATATAAATTAGTTTTATTTATATATTTGTCATATTTAAGAACTGCCCATCTCCCTTACACAGGGATTGGGCAGTGTGCAATAAAATATTAAAAGCATAAAAACAGTATGTAAAATTTAAAAGAGACAAGGAATTGATTGAAAAAGAAGCGGGAAGGCTTTTTAGGGCACCAACCAGCCCTACATTAAGCCTAGCAAGATTGGGTTTTACTAAACAGTCATAGGAGTGATTGAACATTTGACCAAATGCACTGAGGCTTTACAGTTACATAAGAGCATTTTGCAGAATTGTTTGTTTTAATGACATTTAAAAAAAATTGACTATTAGTATTGTTAGAAAAGCTTTTTCTCATAGTGCATCCCAATTAGATAAAATTTTGATGGTGGAGTGAGTGTCAGAAATACAATAAGAGGGCAAATGGTCTATAAAAGTTTCTCTTCAAAAAGTATTAATGAGCAACATATTTCAGTTCATCAGTACTTTTTGTACATTCTGATTTTAATTTTTATACATCAAAGAAAAATGGTTAACCACAGTTTGATGGTTAGTTGTAATAATTTAATACACATATTTAAGGATAGGAGTGACAAAATCATCACAAAGATCATCATATTTTCTTACAGGCAATTTAAGAGAATGCAAAGAAATACATATGGGACCAAGTGGGTCCATAGATGATTTTGCCCCATCACCAGTTTACAGCTGGGTAATAAGGACTAGATAGTTTAAAATTAAGAGATCTGAGATTTAAAATGAGACACATAGGAATCTTTGGTTAGGACGAGAGGGAGAAGAAGATAGTGGTGTGGCCCGCCAGCGGCCAGCAGAGCTGGTGGCAGACTCGGACAGTGAGGAGGTTGGGGAGGAACATGGGCCAGTCCTGGAGTCTGGGGAAGGCTCTGATGAGTGCTCTGCATCCAAGGCAGAGATGGAGCCAGGGCTGTCAGTCAGTTATCAGCTACCTTCGGAGTCGGAGATAAGTGGGGCTGAAGAACAGCTGGAGCCTGTTCCCAATATGCGCATGCGCAGAGCTGTCAGGAGAAGGGAACAATTAAGGAACAGAGGTTGACTTGGGAGTAAAACACAAGGGGACGCTGAATGGCCCCTCCCATAGGAAATAAATAGCGAAAGGGGAGTGGTGTTTGCAGGAGACAATTAGTTCGTTAGTGTGAAGATTTGCTTATCTGAGAGACTCTTTGCCAAGTATTTCCTTGTACAGTGTTGCCTCAAGAAACTATCGGCCTGGCAACTATCCAAGGACTGATAAGGTCTGTGTTTGCAATTCACCCTTGAAAGACTGTTTGCCGGGACTTTGCTGGATGCGAATTCTAGGAATTCACATTAGTCAAATAAAAGGTTTTTTTCGGGACACGGAGTCTGTTTCGTGATTTGGTGAAGTCTAGGTCAGAACAGGTAGAAAGAGGAGAAGATGATACATACTCTGCGACAATCTAATGGAAAAGGGAAGTGAGGTAATAATCTTAATTGTTTTGTGATTTGAGAGTCAGTGAATATGCTAATATCGTATTCTAGTTAATCTTGTCCATGTTTTAGAAGAAGATTTAGGGAGAATATGGATAAAATATTCCATGGCAGAATGCTGATTGAACATTTATAGTGAGAGACCATTACTTCCTTTAACATTTATACATCACCAGAATCCCAGCAACTCTGGGCTTAATTACTTAATGCAGTGATGTTTATGTCTGTTATGAGAATCTTGTGTTGTTTTGGCTTTTCTAGTTTGAAAATTAAACTAAGAAATTAATTATATATTTACGTGCAGTAAAAACTGAGATCGTAGAAGAAAAGTGCAGATGGCAGATAGATTAATATACTTTAATTGATTCAGGATTATTTGCAGTTGATTGGTTTGAATCCAAATGTTTTACCAAAACAACCTCAAAATAACTTTCCTACCCCAAATATACATGCAGGCATTAAGAGTTGGGCTTAATTTACAAGTATCTTTACCTCAGGTATAAAGTCACACTTAGATTTCCTACATTCTGTCATTACAAAATGGTAGGATTAAAGGTTACTTTGAACTCAGTTGCTTCGTTGATACCAAATTTACAGTTCATCTGCATGATCTAGTTTTAGCTATGGGGTGCCTCAGAGCTGAATGTTACTTCGATTTCCATAACCACAGTGAGTGAGTGCGCACCCACACCCATAATGCAATGCCCTCCCCCCATGCATGTGCACAACCCCCACGCTGCCCCCCATGCATGCGCACAACACCCCCCCGCGCTGCCTCCCTGCGCATGCGCACAGGCCTCACTGAAGTCTCTGGACTTCCGGTAGGCTCATTGGGCTGTTTTTCGCCGTCCCCAGGGTTCAGGAAAGCCTCCTAAAACCTGGGGATGGCGAAAAACAGCTCAATGAGCAACTGGAAGTTCATTTCCGAACTTCCAATTGGGCCGTTTTTTGCTCTCCCCAGGGTTTAGGAGGCTTTCCTGAAGCCTGGGGAGAGCGAAAATAGCTGAAAAGAAGCCCAAAAATCAGCTGGCCAGCATGCACATGAGCGCTGGAGCTGACATAGGGCAACGCCTCACTTGCCCTCAGATATGGCTTCGCGTGCCACAGGTTCGTCATCCCTGATATAGCATCTACATGAGGCTGCAATGGGCAAGAACATTTGCTAGCAGCAGCTAGGTATCATCAGTCTATTGCAGGGATGTCAAACTCAAGGCCCAGGGGCTGGATCTGGCCCACGGGGTGCTTAGATCTGGCCCACGGGGCCACCCTGGAAACAGCGAAGGACTGGCCCGTGGTGGCTCTGCCAGTAAAAACATAGCTTGGGAGCATCACACGTGGCCCTCCCGAGCTCTGTTTTTGCTGGTAGAGGGTTACAGGAGGCCGTTGCAGCCAAAAACGGAGCTCAGGAGCCCGTTTTGTCTGGCAGAGCACTCGGGTCACCACAGGTGCCCCCGATACAAGTGACATTGAGCTTGCCACGCCCACTCTGGCCCCCAAGGTCAAACACAGCCCTGATGTAGCGCTCAATGAAACCGAGCTTGACACCCCTGGTCTACTGTATCAACCCTGGACTGAGCAAGTAACAATGTCAAGGCCCTGTCTTAGTGTCTGATGGCTGTGGGAGTCTGGATGGAAATAAACAGGTTTTTCCTTAGCAAGACTGAATGGCTGGGGATGTGAGCTACCCAAATCCAGAACACTTTCATCATTGGTTCCTGATCAGATTGCAGGATTGGTATATAATCTGAAGATCCACCTAGGCTGTTTGGATCCTGTAAAAAGAGCAAGTAACACTTGTGGCTAAGAGGGTCTTTGCAGAAATTAGACTTGTCAGTTGTGTTTGTTCCTGTGCTGGTCACCCACACTCACAGTCATTCTTTACTTATCTCTTATCTTGACTCCTGCAGCATTCTGTACATGGGGCTGCACCTGAAGACCACTCAGAAACTACAACTGATCCAATACAGACTTACGACCACAACTGAGCTCAAAATTTATGTTGTTAAGCGAGACATTTGTTCAGTGAGTTTTGCCCCATTTTACGAACATTCTTGCCACAGTTGTTAAGTGAATCATAGCAGTTAATTAGCACAGTTATTAAGTAAAACTGGCTTCTCCATTGACTTTGCTTGTCAGAAGGGGATGACATGACTCCGGGACATTGCAACTGTCATAAATCGGAACCACTTGCCAAGCATCTGGATTTTGATCATGTGACCAAGGGGATAATGCAATGGTCATGAGTGTGAAAAATGATCATAAGTCACTTTTTTCAGTGCCATTGTAACTTTGAACGGTCATTTGATGAACTGCTGTAATTCAAGGATTACCTGTAGCTATGGTATACCTCAAAATGCCCATGTAACATTGCTACTCTGTGAGTTGCACTTGTTACCAATGTTCTGGGTACAATTCAAACTCCTGTTCATTTTTTATAAAACCCTTCATGGCATAGGGCAGGGGTGTCAAACTCAAGGCCCGGGGGCCAGATCCGGCCTGCGGGGTGCTTAGATTTGGCCTGCGGGGCCACCCTGGAAACAGCGAAGGACTGGCCCACAGTGCCTCTGCCAGTGAAAACGGAGCTTGAAAGGGCTGTGGGCCAGTCCTTCCCTGTTTCCCGAGCTCTGTTTTCATTGGCAGAGGGTTGCAGGAAGCCGCCGCAGCCGAAAACTGAGCTCAGGAGCCCATTTTTGCTGGCAGAGTGCTCGGGCCTCCACAGGTGCCCCACATATGAGTGACATTGAGCTGACCACGCCCACCCTGGGCCCCCAAGGTTAAACAGCCCTGATGCAGCCCTCAATGAAATCGGCATAGGGCATGAATATTTCTGGCATCATTTACCTCTGCTTGTCCTATATGATCCAACACAGTTGGCATGCTCTGGCTCCCATCAGTTAGACAGTGTGCCCTTATGAGACCTTGGAGGCATGTCTTCTCTATTGCCGTGCTTTATCTGTGGAATGGCCGCCTCCCAAAAATTGAGTTGGCCTTTGAGAAGGTTATGAAGACTTGACTTCCCAGCTGTATATCTGGCCAGTATCTGGGGAAAAAGCAGAGTTATATGTACCTCGTAGTAAGAGTTGTGCGTCTGGCCCCCAGGGTATTTTATTACTTTATCCTTTTCCTTTGTATGTTGTGTTTTTAAGCTTTGCTAGCTGCCCAGAGTTGCCTTTTGAGTGGGTGGCCATGTAAATCGAATACATAACAGTTTCCTACTCCATGCCTAGCATATGTTGAAGGCGTCTCTGTTACATTTGTTCCTGTACTTGAAAAAGAACTCATTTTTCTATAGTAAACTTGATCCATTTGTGAAAGCCTTCAAAGGTAGATCTCACCTTCCTGGAGGGCAAACTTTCTTTTAAGTATTGTAAGGTTTATTGAGTTCCCACTTATGGGGAAACTGGAGGTTGCAAAGTGCCACTCTCTTGTTTACTGGCAACACAAGATTTTAGGATTTTAATTTGTAACAGTGGTATTTGTTGGGATATATTATTTGTTTTGTACTGAACTGTGTTTTTGGCTGATCTTTGATCATAATGAAATGAAACAAACTTTTACACCAACAAGGATTTAAACTGATTTTCTCCCCCTTTTGCACCGTTATCCTTTTTCAGATATCAGCCTAAAACATGAGCAGATTTCCAAAAGCCTTCATCGAAGAATAGCATGGGAAGCCTGCTATGGTGGGAGGGCAAAACATGAGTGGATCAGCTGCACTTAAAACTCTCCTTTTGATTCAGAATGTTAATTTCTTTCCATCTGAAATTATGTTTTGTCTCAAAGTATCATAATGTTTTGACTTAAAACACTGGAATGTTTCAATTCAAAATCTATTTCAGATTGTTGAATCGTATCAATTTAATTTTTGGAATGATTTAGAAAATACATTTTTGCATAGAGCCCAGCTATTCAGAATAACCCAATCAAGAAGTTGTGTGGATTGTTCTGGGACAGTCAAGATCTAATCTTTTCTGGAATCTATCCTCTGGTCTAGACAGGATAACAAGCTAGTCCAGGATATTAACAGAGGTTTGAATATTGTACAAAGAACATACTAATCTTATGACAATATGATCAAGTTGTGTAGTGTAATTCTTGCAGAAATAGCATAGCACTTCCTCATACTTGTCAGTACTCATGGCCCTGATGTGCCTCTTTGCCTGTTATCCTAATCACTGTGTTAATATGTAATAATAAAAATGCCAAATTCAGTCTAAATATCTGGCTGGCTGCACAGTGAACCATGATAAATAAATAATAAATTGGAGAGCCAGTTTGGTATAATGATTAAGGTGCTTGCTTAGAAACCAGGAAATTGTGAATTCTATTCCCACCTTTGGCATGAAAGTCGACTGGGTGACCGTGGACTAGTTACTCACACTCAGCCCAACCCACCTCACAGGGATGTTGTGGAGAAAATAAGCAGGAGTATTGTATATGATTGCCACCTTGAGTTACTTACAGTAAATGTGGGATAAAAATCTAATAAATATTATAGGCCATGTATAATTAACATATTGCATATTATGTAACAGTTACGGGCTTCAGTTTATGTGTTTCAGGCATTTAATTTCTGCACATATCCTTTCTGGAACATAATCTGATTCTCCAACACACCTCTTTGTGTATCACATTTCTCAAATGTAACTTATTTGGATGTTCTTTTTTATTGTTAAAAATTAATATCTTATTGCGCATTACAAGTATATTTTAATGTGCTTATTGTGCAAAACTGAATATTATTTAATAATAGTGTTTGGTAAAGTCTGTGGTAAAATAAGATCCATAATTGCTTATTGAATCTATCCTGACTCAACACGTTTGATAATATCTTTAGAAACTGCATTGGCAATTCTAATGTAAATGCAAAAATCTGCAGTGAAATAATTTCCTTTTTGTGTATTTGTGTATTAATAGATTTGACCAGATACAAATGAGGATAAGCTTCTGCAGCTTTACTCCATGTAGAAAAGACAATAGTAGGAAACTAAAGTTAAAGAGAAACTACTGTATTCTCTGAATTTGGCCACCCCTCATGCTTAAGTTATCTTAATATCTTGTCCATTTTTTAATATATATATTTCAGTTATACTCTTGTTTTACCTGTACTATATCTTTTCATAATCAATAAAATATTTAGCAGTTGCAGGATATTCATACCACATTTTATAGCACAACTTTTACAAGCCTGATAATACAATCTTGAGCAACTGTAACGAGATAACTAACTTCTATGAGTTCAGTGGGATGTAAGTGCATATGTTTAGTATTATGGCCGGATTCTGTAATCAAATGGAATAACTTGCTTGTTAGTTCCAACTAGACTGGCTCTAGTTCATATTCCAAAAATGTACTATCTATGTTTATAAAATATTCCTGATTCTTTTTTATTACTTAGTATGCTGAAGTTAGCAAGATACGAGGAAGCAAAAGTGACATAAAAATGTTGTCCTGCCATGATCTCCATCAAAGAGCAACTATTGCACTGTCCAGCAACTGGGGGGGGGGGGATTGGATATGCACCTGGAGCATGTTAGAGGCAGTGTGAAAATGTACCCTCATCTTTTTATATATCCGACTTGTTAGAAAAAAATGGTGATGGTGTGCAAACCTCCCATGGCATAGCAATTTCTCTTCAATTGCAATTAATGGAAGGGGCACAGCTACCCCCATGGTACCCAAAGCAGAACAACAGTGCAATAGAATTGCTGACGCTATGTCAGGACAATAGGTTGTCCTGCAGGGGATTTCTCCATCCTCCTGCACTTCATCAATGCGGAAAGATTGTTCTCCTCAGCTGAAATCCAGCACACCCTTATTTGGAAGTAATTCTCATTGAACCCAAGGGAGTCTGTGTTTGAGTGGATATGTATAATATATAGCCCAAGTGGTAAAAGCAGACTCTCTTTAAATATCAGCCATTTGCTGGGGAATTCAGTCTTATATATCCTGCTTGCGGACTTCCTATAGGCATTTGGTTTAGCCACGGGGTGGGGGGAAATTATATATGTATACAGTAAGCTTTTAGTCTGAGCCTAAACAATTCTGTCCATAGCAGAGATCAGAATTAAAAAATAATTGTCAGGGAAATAGCATAAGGTAACACAAAGATACTAAATACTGGGTTAATAAAAATAGGCAGCTGAGTAAAATATTTTTTAAAAATCACATGGAAATGAAAGTATATCCATGAAAAAATGTCAAGGGAGAAGGTATTATCTTTTTGTTGCATTGTGTTTTTAACTGTATGCCATCCAGTCCCTATGAGTTGGGAGGTCTAAATATAAGCCATTGATTACCAGTTCAATTCTTACCGTCCTACACTAAATCAGGTACCAATGAATTCACTGTGGTATAGTATTGCAGCCTTAAGCAGCATGTTACCTCATGTTCAAAGGGCACTTAAGCCCAATTGCTGAGGTAATTTGTTTATTTAAAATATTTATAAATACAGTTTTGGGTAAATATATTTAGGAATTTAGGTTTGTGGTAAGGAACATTTGGTTCTTTCACTGTCTCCCATTTTTAATTTACCCATAATGAGCAATTGCACTAGATTTGACAGGTTGAGAACTTGCTTTGTGATGGATGGATGGATGGATGTCTCAGAAGATATACCCATAGGAGTATACTCAATAAGCACACAGGCCAGTTTCCCCCCCAGTGATGATTATGAAAAGTGGGATTTGATATTTAGACAGTTCTATTTATGAGGAACAGACAAATCATTTTTAATAATGCATTACATTAAATTTGGCCTTAAATGCCTGAAGTTTCAACTTTTTCCAATTTTTTTTGGCACTGTGGTGCTCAGATTTCATTAGAGTGGCAGCTTACTATATCACACAAAAACATGTCCGTATTCTAGGAATAAGTCAGCTAGGAATAGCTAGCACTCACTTTGTGTATTCTGTGATTCTTTGCACTCTTGTAATTTAGTTGGATTTATGGAGAGCAACAATATATTTTGGTTTGATTTTGTACCATTTCTGCATCTTTGTTATGTTTCAGCTGTATCATAACACTATAGTAATTATGTAATGAATTACTTTAAACCAAAGTAATTGGCTCTTCCATTAATACATCTGTTATCTTTTGAAATAGAGCATTTTCTGTTAGAATAGAATAGAATTTTTTATTGACCAAGTGTGATTGGACACACAAGGAATTTGTCTTGGTGCATATGCTCTCAGTGTACATAAAAGAAAAGATACATTCATCAAGAATCATAAGGTACAACATTTAATGATAGTCTCGGTACAAATAAGCAATAAAATCATATTAGGAACCAGTCAATATAAATCGTAAGGATACAAGCAACAAAGTTACAGTCATACAGTCATTAATGGGAGGAGATGGGTGATGGGAACAATGAGAAGATTGATAGTAGTGCAGACTTAGTAAATAGTTTGTAGTTTTGAGGGAATTATTTGTTTAGCAGAGTGATGGCATTCGGGAAAAAACTGTTCTTGTGTCTAGTTGTTCTCGTGTGCAGTGCTCTATAGCGTCGTTTTGAGGGTAGGAGTTGAAACAGTTTGTGTCCAGGATGTGAGTGGTCTGTAAATATTTTCACAGCCCTCTTTTTGACTCGTGCAATATACAGGTCCTCAATGGAAGGCAGGCTGGTAGCAATTGTTTTTTCTACAGTTCTAATTATCCTCTGAAGTCTGTGTCTGTCTTGTTGGGTTGCAGAACCAAACCAGACAGTTATAGAGATGCAGATGACAGACTCAATAATTCCTCTGTAGAACTGTATCAGCAGCTCCTTGGTCAGTTTGAGCTTTCTGAGTTGGCACAGAAAGAACATTCTTTGTTGTGCTTTTTTAATGACGTTTTTGATGTTAAGTGTCCATTTTAGATCTTGCAATATAGTAGAACCTAGAAATTTGAAGGTCTCTACTGTTGATACTGTGTTGTCTAGTATTGTAAGAGGTGGAAGTATGGGCGGGTTTCTCCTAAAGTCTACCACCATTTCTACGTGTTTGAGAGTGTTCAGTTCCAGATTGTTGCGGTCGCACCACAAGATTAGTTGTTCAACCTCCCGTCTGTATGCGGATTCATCATTGTCTCGAATGAGGCCGATCACTGTTGTGTCATCTGTGAACTTCAGTAGTTTAACAGATGGATTGTTAGAGATGCAGTCATTGGTATATAGAGAGAAGTGGAGAGAGCACACAGCTTTGGGGGGGGGGCTGTGCTAATTGTACAGGTATCTGATGTGATTCTGCTTAGCTTCACCTGCTGCTTCCTGTTTGTTAGGAACAGGAAGCAGCAGGTGAAGCTAAGCAGAATTACATGTTGATATAACAATTGCAATATGTTGATTGATTATAAATATCTTGTATATTGTCACTTATAGCTAATTAATATTTTAACTGCATTTAAACAATTCCATAGGTTAATCTTTATAGGAAGCAAGCATTATACTAAGCCTGGGTCTCTAGTAAGGTGCCCTAGGATGCCAAGGTGCTTACAAACATCTCCTTTTTTTCTGTTCCACCCAACTTCTACTTCATTAAAAATTATTGTAATTTAAGAAACTGGAAATGAATACACCACAAAGCAATGTGACAGCCTATATAGTTTCCATTTTTATTTTCAAGAATTCTTTAAATTCCTACTTGGGCCCAAAAGTTTTCTTAACATATTAAAATGATGAATACCTGTAGCCCAGTGCTTTGTTTGAAAATACACCCATGTGTCCAGGAAAAGATCAAAGGCAAGCAGGAAAGTAGAAAATGTTTTTCAGGAGGAGTAGTTTAGAGGAAATGCAGGTAGCATTCTGACAAAGAGGTGCTTTGTAACTAATTATGGCTGCCATTCTGTGAATGGGAAAAGCCATTCCCCAGAACCATTTTTGCAGGAGTGCCAAGAACATGTGAAACATGGACCTCTATGCTAATAGATAACACTTTTCTAACTATAGTAGTTGGATTGACAGAGTTTTAAACCAAGCTGAATTATAATTTGGTTCAATGTATGAACTGAGCATTAATGCCTTGGTAAGGCCACACTTGGAATACTGCATTCATTTTTGATAGCCACGATGTAAAAAAGATGTTGAGAGACTAGAAAGAGTGCAGAGAAGAGCAACAAAGATGATTAGGGGACTGGAGGCTAAAATAGAATAAACAGAGTTGAAAGTCTTCTAGTCCAACCCCCTACTTAGGCAGGGAACCTTATACCACTTCAGACAAATGGTTGTCCAGCATCTAATTAAAAACTTCCAGTGTTGGAGCATTTACAACTTCTGGAGGCAAGTGATTCCACTGATAATTGTTCTGTCAGGAAATTTCTCCTTAGTTCTAAGTTGCTTCTCTCCTTGATTAGTTTCCACCCATTGCTTCTTGTTCTACCCTCAGGTGCTTTGGAGAATAGCTTGACTCCCTCTTCTTTGTGGCAGCCCCTGAGATATTGGAACACTGCTATCATGTCTCCCCTGATCCTTCTTTTCATTAAACTAGACATACCCAATTCCTGCAACCGTTCTTCATATGTTCTATTCATTACTTCCTTTTAATGTTGTGATTTTGGGCAAAGAAATCACTGTTGCTTTCTTGCCCCTTCCTTTCCTCCTTGCTTTGCTTATCTTGTTTACTTTTTTCTGGTTTATGAGACTACATTTTCCTATGATATCTGAACTGGAAAACTGGCTTAACCACTGCATAAAACTGGAATATTAAAGATTCATTTTGAGGGAGTTTTATCAATAAGACAAGCATTTCACTTACAAAACGCAAGAGCGCATTTTCCAGTCCAGGGATGTGCAATTTCCCCAAGGGACCACTTGAGAAACTGGGACTGTTACGGAGGGCCAAAACAGTAGGGCCATGTAGGTGCATAGGCATGGACGCATGAACATACATAAATTGAAAACAGTCGCTTTCAAAATAAAACCAACCCACAGATAGGGACAGCCAAAAGGCCAGATGTGGCACAGGGCCCATAAAAGAGGTGCTCCAATCCAACCTATCCTTCAGCCACCATTTTCTCACAACTCGTTTGTCATTGAAGGTGCTCTTCCAGGACCAAACTCTGTTCAAATGTTTGATTCTGTCAATTTTTCTTACAAGATTCTGCTAGACTAGAGGAAAAAGTATATTACATTTTCTGATAGAATCATCCTTTGATTTTTTTTTCCAACTGACATTGTGAACTAAGAAATTAAGAAATTGATTATTTAGTGTGGTAAAATTAACTGACCAATTGGCAGAAAAGAAAGAAAGGACTGATGCAAACAAAACCTACCCAAATGTTCAGAAATAAAAGAATGGTGTATTAATCCTGATTTTCAGACAAAATTACAAAACCTTTGGAAACTTGAACCTGTAGTGCTGTTGCTTACCAAAAGTACTGTATATCCCCTACTTCGCACCTTTTTTCCACTGTTAGAAAATGTGTACCCCTCCTCATATAGTAAAAACTTTGGTTATTGTTTGCATTGTTTGTTATGTACATGCTAGAAAGTAGCAATTGACTTTTGGAAAACTGGCACCAATGCAGGGAATCCAAGTGTCATCTTGCTGATTTTCCTACATTGTAGGCAATGCAGTTCAGACATCTCCAGAAATAATGTCATATAAATAAAAGGACCAAAAAGTGGTAAGGGACATTCAGATGCCATCCTATTGGATTGGCTCAAGAAGCCAAGTTGCAAATTGGGGGTAATTATGATATTTTCCTGAATTAGGACTCCAAATCTCCTTGTTTTCAATAACATAGCATCTGGATTTCCCGTAGGAAGAAGTAATACTTTGTTTACTCAACCTATTTGCCATATGTATATGATGTTATGTATACATGACCTTATCACTTAAACCTTTAAATAATTTATGATAGCTTTTCAATCCTATTCTGTGCATGCTTTTTGGAAGTAAATTCTGCTATGTCCGAGGGTGTTTAACTGACAGGCAATGGGCATTAGGACCATTATATTCAGAGCTCTTTAAATTGTTCCTGTTTTTTAAAGGTTGTTCTCAATGAAATTAGGTTGCAGCTCAGTTGTGAACCAGGTTGATTATTCATTCCTTTTATTACTGATCGTAGCCTCCTTTAATTATTGCTGAATAAGGAATTATGCCAGTTTAATCTGTATAAATACAAATTTGCCTTGCGTTATCCTGTTCAGATTTTTTTTCATATTCCGGGATAGTTTTTGCTTGCTCTCTTCAGAAATTGGAGCCAGCCCTTTTGTATTACAATTACTGTATATTTAATGGCAATATAGAACAGGACATTTTCATAGAAGGGAGTTTGCCATATTATAGCTTTATAGAAATATGAAAAACTCAGGATCCATCACAAATCAAACCTTTTAAACATTATATCATTGCATTTTATATCTCTAATGTCTTGCAAAATTTTATATATAGGAAATCTGTAGTAAGTAAATAAGAAGTGACTCTGGTGAGAGTCTCTTCCTTAAAATATGTCTTTCCTTAATCCAGATTCTGATAACATTCTTACTCCTTTTCACTGTGTGCAGTTTTTAAAAAATATGATAGCAGATAAGGCTTTTCACTATCATTCTAGTCATAGAATTTTACAGGATATCCAGTCAATGATATTTTTAATTTGCTTGTGTGGTTTTCTACTTTATTTTTCCTTGTTTCTGACTCAAAAAATATTTAAAGATTAAAGCTGCATTTGTTAAATAAGTAGTACTAAGTTCCTTTCTTGTGGAAGAACCTGTAGCTGTAGGAATAACTAAATGAAAAAAACCTGAATGTTTAAGCCAAACTATAATCATTGAATGTTAGAATTTGCACATTTTGACATAGACTCACTTTTTCTCATAGTGCTAAAGATTTGGACTTTAAAAAAAATTGATTAGTGAATAGGAGGGATGGCTTAATCCTTTCCGCCTCTTTGATAATTTTGTACTGCAAATATGTCTTTGTCCACCTACCCACCCCCAAACCATATTTTAACTTGTTTTCTCTTTATGACATTTCAGAAAGCATGGTTGGGATAAAGTTTAACTTAAAAAGCCAGAAGATGGATTGACATCAAGTGGCCAAAGCACCCAAATCTTTTCCTTTATGATTATTCCTTAAATTTATACCTTTGTGTTCTGGAATTTGCACCTGCAACCTATCTTCCTATATTGTTAATTTGTATGAATACATAATTTCAAAACCTTTTCCCTTCGGGCCAGTCTATGTACATAGTAACTCCTATGGAAAAGTTCACACTTCCTTTTAATGACTTTTGAAACCAAAACATTCCCATTCACTTCATACATCCGATCAGTGGTGGGTTCCTACCAGTGCGGTCCACTCTATAGCACCGGTAGCGGCCCGCTGGTGACGTCACAGTACCGGTGCGGTCGGTTGCCGGTGCCTGGGCAACGCCATTTTTTAAAAAAAAAATTAATTTTTTTTAAAAATTTCTTCTGCGCATGCCCAGAAGCCGAGTTTCTGGCACTGCTCATGCGCTGCCTTCCTACCCCACAGTGAGTCCAAGCAGGGGAGGATGGCTGAGGGAGCGCGTCAGACGCTGAAAGAACAGGTGGCAGGAGCTATCTCCATTCCCCTCCCTTCAGCAGTCTGAGAAGCCACGAACGCGCAGTGATGATCCTAGGTATTTTCGCACGTTTGAGGCTTCTCGAGCTGCTGAGGGGAGGCGGAATAGGCAGCAGGACCTATCTCAGTTCCCCTCCCTTCAGCAGTCTGAGAAGCCACGCCCACCCGGTCACATGGCTGAACAAAATAAGCCACGCCCACAGAGTGGTAGTAAAAAAATTAGGAACCCGCCCCTGAGCACTTAGACTTATATACCGCTTCATAGTGCTTTACAGCCCTCTCTAAGCGGTTTACAGAGTTCAGCATATTGCCCCCAACAATCTGGGTCCTCATTTTACCCACCTCAGAAGGATGGAAGGCTGAGTCAACCTTGAGCCGGTGAGATTTGAACAGCTGAACTGCTGAACTGCAGTGTTGCATTTTAACCACTGCGCCACCTCTGCTCTTAATACCTCAAGTACTAAATTTGTTATTAATGTTTTGAATCCAGGTGTTTTTTCACATGGTACAGTTCTAAATACACTAAGTAAATCTGAATATAGTAGTATTGTGTAAAAATTCTCTTCCCCAATGTTCCATTCCTGTTATCTCCTTGTCCATATTTTCTGTCTGCTTCATTTTGTTTGGAATATGGCAAAGTAGAATGTGTTTGGTATAACCTTAATCCTGACCAACATCTGGGCTCTTCTTTTTTTAAAAAAAGCTTGTAACAGAGGCCTCTGTATACATTTACATGGTTAAAGACTGAACTATTTTATGATCCAGAATAAAACATGACTTTGCTTTATCATAAAACAATATATTCAGATATAAATGATTATTTTTTTCTAGTAATGTAAATGCATTATCTCTGTAATTGATAAGATATGATTAAACTGCTCTTCCATCAGTTCAGAAGATGATAAAACTACATTTTTATGTATAATTCTGTTTGGAAATTTGTGTGCACTTTTTGGGAATAAGCCTGTTGAACACAGTGGGACTTATTTTTAAGCAAATAAGCATATATTATATTGTTAGTCACTGAGATCCTTTTCTAAACTGTTAGTGCCATGTTTAATATTTCTATAAAACAGAAACAGCAAGAGAGCATTTATTTTTTAAAAAAATAAAAGGTTGTATTGACATCATAAATTGGATTAACAGTATAATCTGCAGCATATCTTCTAGTCAATAAATTCCATTGACTGAATTTATACTACAGAAAGGCGTGGTTTGTTTAGCAGTTGCAGTCACACAATATAGGAAGCTTCTTAGTTTTAACTTTGGCTGGGTTTGTGTTGTGTGCGTGTGGTTTTAGCTTGTTGAATGAACCTATTTCATTTGTGTAGCTTATGAATCAGTGCATTGTGTAAACCTAATAGTGAGCGAGTTCAGTAATCAAGTTAAGCCTGTTGCTGTTTACATCTGTATTTTTCTGTCCATGGCTTTTTGAGCCAGTTGCTACTTTTGTATGCAAAGTGTCCTTTTTCCATCCCCAGGACCACCCCTTGTGAACTTTAAATGTGAGAAATTTGAGGCCAAGGAAAGAGAATATATGTAACATTAAACTATAATCTGAGTTATGATTTACATATGAAGACAGTACTAGTAACTAGTATAAGCTGTGAGCTGCTGCACAGTTGCTATGTCATGAAAAGGTGGTGAGTCAAGAATCAATATAGAGTGGGCTATTTTCCCCTTCTCACTTAAATCAATTGGGGTAACATTTCCACTATTAAGGTGAAAAAAGGCACTAGTCATTGCTGACTACCATGTTTCCCCAAAAATAAGACCCTTTTATTCCCCCAAAATAAGACCCTTTTATTTTTTTGAACCCCGAAATAAGCGTTTCGCCTTATTTTGGGGGAGGCCTTATTATTTTGGGGCACATGAAGCAAGACGGGGCTCCTCTTGCCATTTTACCTGATTTCCAGCTCTGTCTCCCTAACCCTAATAGAGGAAATGGCGGGGACCGGCTGCGCATGCAGTTAAATATTTTCATGGGAGGGCTTATTTTTGGAGAAGGGTTTATTTTTGGAGGAGGGCTTATTGTCGGGGGATGTCGTATTTTTGGGAAAACAGAATAGGGAGTGGTGCTAATCTTCGTTTCAAGGCCATTGAGCCAGTGCAGTCCGAAGACATTTCCACAGTCATGTGGCCAGCATGACATCACGAGCACTGTTACTGTTAAGATATTCATGAACTGGGAGAGCCAATGTTAACAAGGTCAGCCAATGAATATGCATAGCAACTAAGTCAGCCAATGGGAGCTAAACACATCTGAGTTTGTGCAGAGAATCGAAACTGAAAACAGAAGCTTAAGACTGGGCGTGGCTCAGTCCACTCTGTACTCTCAGCCCACTGTGTACTCTGTCCACTCTGTGCTTGTTTGCTCTGCTGAAATGAAACTAACTCTCCTGCTTGTGTTTACTTGAAGAAATAATCTTGTGGTATTGTATATAGTTATGTTTATAAAGAAGTTAATGAATCCAGCTGAATCTGTCATCTGTGTGTGCTTCTGGAAATTGATTTTTCTGCAACAAACTCTAATGGTTACCTTCCCACCAAAGTGGCACCAGTGGTGGTATTCATCCGGTTCTATCCGGATCGGGCGAACCGGTAGTGCTGACTGCGGGTGGCGCTGCCCACCCACCCGGACGTAAGCACATCGCATTTATCCACGTTTTTGAGGCTGTGCGCATGCGCAGAAGGCTTTGTGCATGCGTGGAGGTGGCGCGTGCGCTCACATTTGTGAACTGATAGGGAAGGGAAGTGAATATCACCCGAGTGGGACCTATTTACTCACATTTACATGCTTTCAAACTGCTGGGTTGGCAGGAGCTAGAGCAGTGGTTCTCAACCTTCCTAATGCCACGACCCATGCCCCGCTGCTGCGCCCGGCGCCGCAACCACCACCCCGCCGCCGCCATTTGGGTTCTTTTACCCTCTGCGCATGCGCAAAGTGTTCTGCGCATGCGCAGAGGGTAAAAGAACCCAAATGGCGGTGTCCGGGCAAAGTCTCCTGACCCCTGTGAAAGAGTCGTTCGACCCCCAAAGGGGTCGCGACCCCCAGGTTGAGAACCGCTGAGCTAGAGTGAGGCACTCTGGTCTCAAACCTAGGCTGTCAGCTTTCCAGCCGACAAGCCCAGCATCTTAACAGCTAAGCCACCGGTGTGGTTCTAGTATGATGGCTGGCAACAAATAGACATAGTTTGAAAAGATAAAATATTTGACATATATTCCCCTTCAAGATGCTCCGCTCCAATTTGAAATAACATAACTATCTTTTAATATCTTCATTAATCTTTTGAAAGTAGTAAAAAAGCAAACTTGATGTGTTCGCTTGGGGAAAGGCGTTCTATCACCACAAAGGCCTGATGTGTTGTGCTCTCGGTTGATGTGTTTGTTCAAGATGATACCAAGCATTTATAATTTACATAGCATTTTCTTTGACATGCATTGTGATCTGAGGCCTTTTCAAAGACTTCTACATCAAAACTAGTATTTTGAATTGCACTCAGGATGAAATTGAGTGCTTAAAGTTGAGTGTAGTTCTATGTAGTCTCTATTTCTGACACGCTTCTGACATGTTCCTGTTTCATAGCTTACCCGGTGTTTTTTGGCTCTCAACTCAGTCCAGCTCAAAAGTCTCAGATACCCATTAAAATAAATCAAAGAATTATAAGCAATTCCTCTGCATTGCTATGTGCATACATACCTACATACCTACATACACCATTAGAACATAAAGTTTGTATAATATCCTTTGCGTCAAGCAAAGAGATATTTTAGAATTATTTCATTTCATTATTTCATTTCATTTGGATAATATTTTTTTATTTTTATAATATGAAATCTTATGTATTAGAGACAGGAGAGGAGAGGAGAGGAGAGAGGGAGGGAGGGAGGGAGGGGGAGAGAGAGAGATGCTCTTTCATTCAGATAAAATGATCTCATAACTCTCACTTTGGCATGTATTGTCAGGAGCACAAAATTTAATCATAAGTGCATGCTTTGATCAGAAAGCTAATTTTTATTACTGTTGCATTTGCAAATGGTTGCCCACTGAGGTCGCTGTATGAGGTGTGGATATATTTGGAAGAATTTTGCGTATAAAATTACTTTCACCAAGATTCACCAAGGTTCAGTGGAGAAACTTCAAACCTGTTGAAGGTTTAATTTTCAATATTAACATTAAAAGTACAGTATATCCATCTGAAAAAAATACATGACTTTTCCTATTCCACTAAAAGCAAAATGTGGAAGACTAATTAATGTTTTCACTTTCAGTTGGGAAGCTTTGACCTAATCCATTTAATAGGCTGATTATGAGGATAAAAATTAAAACTAGGTGGCACAGTTTCTCTGCATGTTCAATCAAGGCAATGCAAAATTACCTCCCAAATGTGTACAGACTGAACATTATTAGTTACCGTAATTACACTGCTCTATATATTTGGTATGAAAATGGCCATAGTGTGGTTTGTTTTGGAATCCATACATTGCCATTTGTAAACCATAGTTTATACCTTAGTATCACATCACAAATAGTATAAAAGTAGTCAATACTGCCTTAAACCAACATGGTTTAGTGTGTGTGAAATTGTTCAGCACTTCAATCTGCAGCAAGTCTGCTTTCAAGCAGATTTCAAATTGGTGTCTCATTTTACAAAGTAATGCTAGTTTTCATCTATTATTAGACATTCCATTAAGCAACAACTGTCTTTCTTATAACTGAAAATACACTTTATTTTTTCTGGATGTTCACATATGTAGTATGTAGTGTAAATGGAAAAAAAAAGTGGTGAAATACAGTCAGTTTAGTTTAAGAGTGCAGCATATAGTGTGGGTTGGGTTTCTTCTTCATTGTCTTCTGTTCAAATGGATGTTTATACACTGTGCTTCAAAAGCAATGTTGAAAGAGGAAATTGAGTGAGCCAATATGTTAAGAGTCCAGATCAGATACTGAGTTGGCCAAAATATTGGTAGGGAAGATGAAGGTTGGCTATTCTATCATAATTTATTCTTATTTGTCAATGACTATCATCACTCAGTGCTGGGGTTCAGGCTTTTTTTAATTGCATGAATTAATCTTGGGGGAGGGGAATCCTTTCTTGCAAACATATTCAAATGTGGCAAAAGAAAACATTAAAAAACCCCTCTGGTGGACACCAGCTGTATTTTTCTTAATTTGCGTGGCTTTATTGACAATTGCATCTTCTCCTTGGTTTCATGTTACATTTGCATTTGCTTTTAAAAACTGAAAGCCATCTAAATGACTTTGGCTATTGGATGGTATATAAAGAATGATAATACAGATTCCCCCACCTCTCTAAGTGTTTGTTAAGTTGGGAATGTGACAGTCATTCAGTCAACTCTATTGATATGTTGGGATCATACAATAACACTTTCAACATTGCTTCGTATTGTATTAAGGCACCGTTTAATGACCACTTGCAGCATACACTGTAATGGTTTTAGTCGCCAATAATGCTAAGCTACAAATTATGAATTACAAACCATAACAGGTGGATTTATCGATTGTTCTAAAATAATCAAATAGCATTTTGATTTAGCATGATGTATGAATTGGGTAACTTTTTAAAAACCCAAGTATGAACTGGAGTTGTGTCATATTAAGCTATAATATATTTTGATAAGTTGGGTTTAAAGTACTTTGTCTAATCATTGGATTTTAAGGACATGGTTTAATGTAAGAATTGAGACAATTCTAGTTTATTTAGTAACCATGACTAAATCATGACTTAAAAAGTGCAATCATAGTCATATGAACCAACTATTGTGTTTTTAATATGTGGCTTACAGCTTTGTGTAGTGTCTTATCCCAACTATTTGTAGTACATATAGTCAAACCATTTTTAATACTACGCGGCTTAATGTGTATTTTTTTGAATATGGTTTCTACCATCAGTTCTGTTAATGGAAGTCAGCAATTGGAGTTAAGTTGGAACCTTACATATTTCAGTGTATAAAATTTACAAATACTAAATATTATGCTTTATCTTACGTTAAAGTGCAACAGAACATATACTTCTTTTTTCTAAAGAATTCAAATTTACATTCACAAACCACCTTAGTTATATTATTGTACAGGTTACTTATTGCATATAAGTAGCCAGTTGCCTACAGATACAAAATTTGCAAATGAAATGAAAGTAATTATTTGAAAATAAAAAGGTTCTCCTTCTGACACAAAGTAGTGGACATCAATAACAGTAAGAAGAAATACCAATGTACTGAAAATGATGAAAGACTTTCATTTAGTTAAAGGTTTTCAGGATATATGGATAAATCGCATTCTGGTGAGAGATAAGTTTTTATTTATTAGTTTGTCAAACATGTAGAAGATAGCAGGTATAAATATGAACATGGACATGAATGAAGGAAATGAATACAAATAAATGGGGACAGTAGGAAAGGGACGGTAGGCACGCTGGTGCGCTATGCACGCCCCCTTTACGGACCTTTTAGGAATGGGGTGAGGTCTATGGTAGACAGTTTACGGTTGAAGCTGTGAGGGTTTGAGGATGTAACAACGGAGTCGGGTAGAGCATTCCAGGCGTTGACCACTCTGTTGCTGAAGTCGTATTTTCTGCAATCGAGTTTGGAGTGGTTTACCTTGAGTTTGTATCGATTGTTTGCCCGTGTATTATTGAGGTTGAAGCTGAAGAAGTCGTTGACAGGTAAGACGACGTAGCAGACAATTTTGTGTACTATGCTTAGATCAGACAGCAGGCGGTGCAGTTCCAGATTGTCCAAGCCCAAAATTTCAAGCCTGGTGGCATAAGGGATTCTATTGTGAGTAGAGGACTGGAGTACTCTTCTGGTGAAATACCTCTGGACCCGCTCAATCATATTAATGTCCGATATACAGTGTGGATTCCAGGCAGACGAGCTGTATTCAAGAATTGGTCTGGCAAAGGTTTTGTATGCCCTAGTCAGCAATACAATGTTACCGGAGAAGAAGCTTCGCAAAATTAGTTTAACAATAAGTTCCCTGAGGATGGGATCCAGCACGAGTCCAAAAGCTCCAAAGACTAAACCTCTGGTCCCAGTGACAGATCCAGATTGTGGATCCTACTATATGGATAAAGTACAGGTAGTCCTCCACTTACAACCACAATTGGGACTAGAATTTTCATTGCTAACCAAGGCAGATGCTAAGTGAGCCATGCCCAAGTTTACAACCTTTTTTCCTGTGGTGGTGAAGCCGAATCACTGCAGTTAAAACAAATCGTGGCTGTTAAGCAAATCCGGCTTACCCCATTGACTTTGCTTGTCAGAAGACAGCTGGGAAGCTTCCTGATGACATGGCCCTGGGATGCTGCAATCGTCATCAACACAGGCTGGTTGCCAACTCCCAAATTTTGATCATGTGGTTCTGGGGCTACTGCAACGATTGTAACTGCGAAGACTGGTTGTAAATGACTTTCAGTTGCTAAATAAATGGCTGTAAGTGGAAGACTACCTGTACTCTAAGTGTGCCCAGCTGTACTTGCACTTGCATGTAACAAAGCATGTATGTGCTGTGACAACTGTGTCTCAATGAAGTAGCCTTCAACTCATCCTTTGTCTTTGAGTATTCATGTTGAATCCTCTTATTAATATACCATTCAAGAGCAGATATCAACTTGCATCAAATAGGTTAGGCTTGATTATCCATTATCTTGGAGGGTCATCGGGGGGCTGGAATAGACAGTAGAGCAGTGTTTCCCAACCTTGGCAAGTTGAAGATGTCTGGACTTCAACTCCCAGAATTCCCCAGCCAGCATTCGCTGGCTGGGGAATTCTGGGAGTTGAAGTCCAGACATCTTCAACTTGCCAAGGTTGGGAAACACTGCAGTAGAGGCAGGATAGCAAGGGGGATAGCAAATTTCATTTCAAGACTGGATGGAGAACACTAATTCTTCAGTAGGAAAATGCCCTAAGAAAGTTGCAGGTTATATTATTATTTTAGTGTTTCATCTCTTCCCTTTCTGTTTTTCTTGTTTTGAAGTTATGTAAACACTTTGGGAGAAAGATCTGTTATTCTGCATGCTTAGACTGAGATCAGATTTATAGCATTTTATTAACAAAATGCACCAGTAAGGGCACAGATGTCAAACCTGATTGTGTCATGTGACATATCGTGACCTTTTTTTGCCTTTGCTGAACCGGGGTGGGCGTGGCCTGTGTGAGACGCATCTGGCCCGCAGGCCGGCAGTTTGACAGGCCTGAGTAAGGGAGACTCTTGTATACCATATGTGCATGGTTGAAAGTAATGGTTTATAACTCATGGTATGGGATTCCATGGCAGCTGATGGTCCCCAGGATTGATGGTGGTTGAAGCTACTGGATGGTGATGTGAGACTCCCAAGTTCTAACAGAATAGTGTTTGGGACAGGTGCGTGGTACGCTTGTAAGAAAAACGTGGTCCAAAATATTGTAAAGACTGTATTCTGCACCTAATAAATAAATACACCACCACAAATATGAGGCAAGCTAGGAGAAATATTAAATCCAGATTTTTTTAAAAAAACGTTAAAGTGTTCATTTGCTGATCCAAAGCACCAGTTTTGTAAATCTTGGAATATGTCATAGTAAAAAAAAAAAGTGCTGCATGTGCATATTTTGTGTGCTTGTAGTGTCAAAAAGCAAAATTTAAATTAACCAGCTGTATAGTTTGCTCTTTAAAATTCAGAATATTTTCCAAGTCCGCTCTTGGTCCTGTATTCACTGTTCTAAACAGGTTTATCATTCTGTGAAATGTCGAAGTTGCCCTTTTTCTCCAGGTTCATTGGTTTCAGATCTAGGTGTTTACTATACATGCTTTTGCACTGATCTTATTTCTGAACAACTAACATCAAGAATATCCAGAAGGCCACAAAACCATATATAACAGTGTTTGGAAAAAAGAGTTTCTCACATTTGGTCCAAGATCTCTTCTATTACTTTTCTCCTTCCTTTTCCTTTGCATTCCCTTTTTAAACCCCTGCAGGTTGAGATTTATATTACAGGAACAGAATGTGCTGTACCTTAGGTTCCATTCCATCTGTCTTTACTGTGATCCGTTCCAGGTTTTGACGCTCTCAAGTCTAGGACTGGTAAAATAATAGATTTCCTTGACTTCGGCTCAGTCCACTTTCTTGTCTTTTAATATGCAGCCTAAAGTTTTGGAAGTCAGTCACTGTAAAATCTTAATCAAATACCGGTATTCCTTTGAACCCTCTGACAGGTCTTTAAGTTGGTCTCTTTCCCCAAACCCTCTTGTTAATTTTCAGGGGCAGCACTGCCCTCACCTTGAAAATCCATGTCACTCTTTGAGCATTACAGTTTGCGTTCCACAAATGGATCGTTGCCTTATGTTCAAACTCCACATCAGTTTGCACTGTTAAAAATTTCTCATCCTGCCCCTCCCCCCAAACGCAGCCCTGTATCAACGTGCGGAGAGAAGGCAGGTTGAAAAATCCTGGATGGTGGTGGGGGGGAGGACTTAGCCCCAAAAGAAACACAAGGCTGGCAGCTGCTGTTGCCCAGTGGAGAATACATTCCATGTTACTTGCTCACTAGTCTGGTCTTTCCCAGCAAGATGAGAAGCATATTGGAAAAAAAAGAAAGAATTAAGAGTCATAATTCTAGTAATGAAGAAAGGAAATGCACAAAACAAACCATTGGAAACAGCATTATTATCTGAAGCTCAGCACTTTGCCATTCCCCCACCCCACCAAGTATTTTGGATTAGTACATAATCCAAGTGAGCCTGGACTCCATTCCACATTTTGTAAGTCACTCTATTCTAAATAATAGATGGCTCTCCTCCTCAGTGCTGCTGCTATCTCAGAATGCTGTGCCTTTGAGTAACACACACACACACACACACACACACACACACACAAACCACTCTCCTAAGTATACCTCTCTAGTTTTCTTCCTTCTCTTCCCTCCTTCCACGCCCCCCACTCCTCTTCATAACCTTCTTTAATACTGTATTTTTCCCCTCCTCTTGTTTTCAGGGTTAGAAGCATTTATTTCTGAAACCCTATTCCTAGTAAGGATTCCATGCCATGTTTGCAGCCTGCTTAGAGGCCAGGGATAATTCTAACTCTGTGTATGTGTGTGTGTTTGTACCAGGGCTTGTGCTTGTCCCTCTGCCCACACTGAAGGAGGGAGTCAGCAGTGTGTTCCAATCCCGTTTCCATGTCAACGATTCAGTCCACATTTGCCATCACACATTTGGCAAAATGTGTTTTAAGAGAGAAACCCTATTCCTCTCTTTTTTAGCACCTTAATCTAGACCAGGTTTCCTAAACTGCCTTGATGCTGTGTTAAGTGGCAGGACCACTTTCATGAAACTCAACTTTAATAGGAGCCAACCTAGTGGTGGTGGCCTGTATTGCCATCTGGGAGTCACAAGCTAACTGAACTGTGGTATCAAAAGCAAGCAGGAGCTGGCATTGCTCTGGAGGCCATGTGCTCAGTATCCAATGAAAGGAGAGGAGAACGAAGTGCCTTGCATTCAGGACCTGGCTGTCCTAAGAAAGGAGGAGCCACAGCCTTCAATATCTTTCGCATCTGCTCTTTAAGCTGCTGGCTTTTCCCACTCAAATTGTCTGAAGTATTTCTAAACCCCTTTTAACCCAAAATGCAATTGGCATAAGTTTTTAATAATGTACTCTAGCAAAAACAAAAATGCAGCCCACCAAAGCCAAAAATAAGTCTTAAAAGATACAAATCATCGTACATTCAGCCTGGGACTGGTACCTTGGAAAGCCATAATCAGTGTTGACCCTGGGTCTTCACTGGTGGGTCAGGACAACTAAGTATAGCCTGATGCCCTTTTGTTTCAGATACTTTGGACTCTGTGTCTTAGAAGTACATCTCACTAGTTAGGTTCACAGGGGCTTATTGGCCTGTAGATGGAAGAATCTAGAATTTCAGTGTTTCCCAACCTTGGCAACTTGAAGATGTCTGGACTTCAACTCCCAGAATTCCCCAGCCAGCGAATGCTGGCTGGGGAATTCTGGGAGTTGAAGTCCAGACATCTTCAAGTTGCCAAGGTTGGGAAACACTGATCTAGATAGATTATTTTGTATAGTTGGATTATGGTACAACCTGATCTAAGTTAGGCTACATACCAGTATATTGACCATGTAGTTCCAAGATACATATTTAGGTTGAAGCTAAGCCCCACAAATTTTAAGGTTTAATACCATCAAAGTAGATATTGTGAATACAGAAGTAACTGCATCAAGAACTTATATCAGTGAGTTCATGAAGTAATGAACTATAGTTAATAAATCTATGAGTGAATTCATACAACACAGAGACAAAAAATCAGGAGTGAAATCCAGCAGGTTCTGACAGGTTCTGGAGAACTGGTAGCGGAAATTTTGAGTAGTTCGGGGAACTGGTAGCGGAAATGTTGAGTAGTTCGAAGAACCCGCAAATACCACCTCAGGCTGGCCCCAGAGTGGGGTGGGAATGGGGATTTTGCAGTATCCTTCCCCTGCCACACCCAACAAGCCTGCACACATGCTAGGTGCCCACCTGGCAGGACATGGACCTTTCTTGCTGCTGTCCCTCAACTGTTATTCAGAGGTGCCAGGTCTCTGATTTTGGTGGTTATAGCTATTGTTGCAGGCGCTTGTCAATACATGACATCAAACTCCTGTTCCATCATATATTTTTTCCTGGAATTGTCTCGCTGCTTGGGTCTGGAGAAACAGAAGCTTATCGCTGAACATCAGGTAAGAGTTAACTTTCCCAAAATAGAAAGGATGGTCTTGCACCACAGTGGACCACAGTTGCTTCATACTTACCAATATTATCCTAGCAAGTTAGCTTCCCAAGGTTTCCTATAATCCTATTTTCCCTGATGTGAGATGGATTTGCCTAGCTTCCCATACAACACATGGGTTAACCATGATTTGTTAAGTAAGTCACGGTTAGTTAGCTGGGTTCACAATCCCTTCTTAGCTGTAAACCATACCAAGCCCAAATCAAATAAACCACATTATGCCGTAGCACCCAGCCTTTGTGTGCAAAGCATGTGCTTTGACACTGAACCCCAGTCCTTGCTGGGTTAGAAATTTGGGAAGTGCCATTGTCTGCAGATGGAGGAATGCCCCAGGAAGGAAGAAGCAGCCTGTTCCTCAGGTTGGTAAGGTACTGCTTGAAAAATAAGCCCTGGGGAAAGTAAGAATTACTAATTGTAGGATTTCAAGTGCAAAAAAAAAAAAATAGAACAAAAGATTAACCAGTTATTTGTTTACAGCTTATAAAAAAGATATTAAAGATAATATGCATGAGGCTTTGAGAGAGCTGAGTAGAATACAACTTTTACATTCTAGAATGTGATGAAAGTATCTTAGATCCCTGGCTTGATAGCTTATCTAAAGAATGAAGAATGAAAGGGGACTTGGGGAAAGATCTGAATCTACTAACATTTAAACAAGACTACAAAATATAGAGACTTATGGAGTGTCAGTAGATAGCCAAGCCCACTTACTTGATGAAAACAGAGTTCTGAAGCATTAATAGAAGTTCTGATTAGAGTGGTATGATTGTTGGTTTGTCAGCTGATCAGAAACATCAATTAATGCTATCATGGCAATTCTCAAGAAGTTTGGTAATATTCATTCTGAAGGTGGGCTCATTTCCTAATTTTCTTCTGGATGGTAATTTTATTTTGATACCTGTGTCATCCCACTGTTGTTTTTACATTTCTAAATCTCTCTCCATTACCACCAATTCTCCAGCGAACTCAACTGTGAGCCTCTGGCTGATGCTCTGCTGCTAGTAAGGCAGTTCTAATAGGGAATATGGGTGCACAAGTGTTGAAGGGATGTACAGCATTGGCAAGCTCCTTATGACATCACTAGAGCAGTGCATCTCCTCCCATCCCCATGACAATGGTTATGTCTATTACCACCAAAGATCTTAAGACTGCCTACTCCTGAACAACAATTGCTGGGGAATAAGAGTAGGGAGGGAGTGTTGCCTTTATGTCGTGCTTATGGATGGGCATCTGGTGAGGGGCATCATTGTAGAAAACAAGATGGGCACTGTAGGCCCTTGGTTTGATTTGCCAATTCTCCTCTTAAGTTCTTGTCCTGATGTTTATGCTATCTATTTCTACACACACACACACACACACACACACACACACAGCTCTGTTGTCACTCTCTGCATGCATGTGTATGAAATCAAGAGTTTTGAAAAGGGAAAACCAAAAACCTTGACTAGTCAATTTGTGTATGCTTTCCCAATGTTGTTTTAGGATTTTCGAATCCTACAGTTTACATATTTGCATGAAAGGAATGGATTGGGCAGGTGGAAGAGATAATTTTACTTGAATATAAGATGATCGGGCTGTTAATTTGACACAGCCACAAAACAAATGAGAACTTAGGAAATTGTTTTGTGTATGTGGTCTATTGTGTCCACCTCTAGGCTACTAAAATCAAACGTGTGGAAAGTCCTTCAGGGTTGCAATTCAAACCTGACATTTAAAAGGAGTCAAGTTACAATATTTTCACTCATAAAGAAGATAATGGGTACAAGAACGAACATCTGGAATTACTTGCACAGGTCATAGTATTTCAGGCATGTGGCTAATAAAATGTGATTCATAAACTGAATAGTTAGAAATTATAAAAAATGAAGTAGGCCACAAAGATAGAATGCAAGATAAAGAATGATAAATAAAACAGTAAGCACTTTTGAGGCCAAAACTGGAAATAACACCTAATGGGTTGGTGGATTTGATTTGGGAAACTTAATGAAAGGATATTGGTTTCATGTTTATTGCATTGTTTGGTAGTTTAAATGGAATTTGCATATCGACACATTAAACATTGTTATGTGTATTACCTTTTTCTTTTCTGCCACCAGTATGCTTGCTAGAATCATTGGAATTTTTTTTTTATTTATTGTAAATTTTACATCTGCATATTTCTGCTATTCATCACAGAGGCTGTGTTCATACAATGAGCTAACCCGTGAATCACTGAATCTTGGTGGACTGAATGCCTAGTTGGTGGAAACCAAGGCAATCAGATCCAACTTTTTAGGTTTGTATGTTGCTGCAAGTTCAGCCAAAATCTGTACATGGCATATAAGTAATCTAATAAAGAGATCAGTAGGTGCAGGGTCCTGCTTCAGCACAAGGGTACACATTTGGGCATCAAGCACCAGCTAAGAACACATGGACCTCACATGTTGCTTCTGGCACTGCACATAATTGAGTTTTATAGTCATTATTCTGTTGTCCTCTGGACCCCCATACTGCTCAGGTGAAAGAAACTTAGGCAGCACAAGGCATGCTCCCTGCAGCATTAAAGATAGTCACAAGAAATGTAAATTCATTTCTTGGTGTGTTTACTTGAATTAAAACCTTGACCATTGTTCCCTAAGATCCGTTTGCCACATACGCTGGAAGTTAACGTTTTTGGCTCTGGCTGTTGGTGTGAACTTGCCCCCTATGATTAATTGAAGTTCACTCTTTCTTGCGAATTATACAAATGAACACCAGTGGCCAAAAAGATATTAATTGCACTACTAAAATCCATCCTCTTTTGAACATGCTCGACGCCTGCCGCCTTTTCTGAAGGAACAGTGCCACCCATCACCCGGTTTTCCCAAGTTATTACAGTGAGCATCACAACTAAGAGTGAACTTTCCCACTCCAGCTCCATCCAGCAGGGCTCTAGTTGAAGTTTTGATCTATTCTGGCAGTTCATCTCTCCGGCCTTTATGCGGCGTCTCTTAATCCCTCCTGCCCTTAAAGCTACCAAGTCCTGGACTTTCCTAGCGACGGGAGGCTTTGTGCGCTTTGCAAAAAAAAGAGAGCAAGCGGCTGCCGCTTCCCTCTGGGGGTTACTGGGAGCGGGCGGGCCCGGAGCTGCCTCCGCTGTCCTCCGAAGCGAAGGTTCCCCCGGTCCATCTTGGCTGTTTTGTCAGCAGCGAAGCTTCCTTTTGTGGCTTCGAAAAGCTGGAGTTCGGCTCCTCCGCCGGCAATCCCTATCGGGTTTTGCGAGCAGCCGGCGGCTGTTCGCTTCCAGCTTCAGCCGTGCTGAGTTGAAAGCGTCCAGGGCCTGGCAGCTCCTCCTTTGTGAGGGGGGAGGGGAAAGGGCGCTCCGCTCCGCGCCAGATTCCACTCCGGGTTTGGCAAGTTGCCGCGGCGCTGGGTAAAATGGCAGTGCTGAGCCTCGTGTCGGAGTGAGCAGGACTCGGCGGACGAGAGTCGGAAGCCGCCGCCACTCGGCTTGCCTCGGTCTCGCCTCTCGGCCCGGCTCCGCGCAAGGGGCTCCGTCCGGCGTCTCCTCGCCCGCTGTGCCCCCCTTCCCTTTCTCCTCTACCCCACCGGGAGCCCCGTCCTGCTCCCCTCCCCCTTTCCTCCTCCTCCTCTCCCCTTTCTTCGCCGGCTGCAACTGAGCGAGGAGGCACCGCGGGGCCAGGCCCCTCGCACCCGCGTCCAGCCCGCTGGAGCTCGCCGCGCCGGGGGAGGAATGAGACCCCGTTGTCCCGCGGAACCCGCCGCCGCTTGAGCGGGGAGGACGAGGAGGAGGAGAAGAGCGGTGAGGCCTTGTGCCGGCCGGCCGGCCAGGCGGGGAGTAGGTCGGGCGGGGGGGTGGGCTGGCTGGCTGGGGAGGGGGGATCATGGCCGCTCAGGTGGCCCCCGCCGCCTCCGCCAGCAGCTTGGGTGCCCCGGCTCCGTCCGAGCTGAAGAAAGCGGAGGCGCAACAGCGGGATTGTTCGTCGGAGGAGGCGGGGGGCGAGGCGGCGGAGCGCGGCGGCGAGAAGCAGTCGGAAAGTGAAGGTCCCCCGGGAAAGGAACTGCAGGACGGGGCCGAGAGCAATGGCGGGGGCGCTGGGGCCGAGCCCGACCTGAAGAGCCCCAACGGGAACCCGGGCCCTAGGCCCGTCGCCACCCTGAACAATAACCTCCCGGAGCCGCCCGGTAGTGGTGGCGGCGGCGGCAGCAGTAGCAACAGCAGCGACGGGGTGGGGACGCCGCAGCCACAGCAGCAGCAGCAACCGCCGCCCCCGACTCATCCGGCCGCCTTAGCCCCGCCAGCCTACGGGTTCGGGCAACCCTACGGTCGAGGCGCCCAGGCGGCTGCGGCCGTCGTCGCGGCCGCTGCTTTCCACCAACATGGCGGACAACAAAGCCCTGGCATGGCAGCGCTGCAGAGCGGGGGCCTGGAGCAGCCGTACTCGGGGCCCGCGGGGGCCCCCCAGGGGCCGCCCCCTCCCCAGAACTCGCATGGCGTCGGCAGCGCGGAGCACGGCTTCCCCAACCACCAGTACAACAACTACTACCCCGCCGCCGGGCGCAGCGCCGGCGCCTACCCGCCTCCCCCTCAGGCCTACGCCCTGAGCTCCCCCCGGGGAAACGCTCAAAGCCCCGCTCAAGCCGGGCCGAAACCGCCGGCCTCGGTTTTCCAGCAGCAGCGGTTCGGGGCCATGGGGCCCTCGGCCAGCGGCGCAGGAGGCGGCAGCGTCGGGGGCCCTTCCCCGCAACCCACGTCGACCCCCACCCTCAACCAGCTGCTCACTTCCCCTAGCTCGACTAGGGGCTATCAAGGGTACCCAGGGGCCGATTACGGGAGCGGGCCTCAGGACGGCGGAGCGACGGCCAAGGCCCCGGCCGCACCGGACATTGCTTCTCAGTACAGCGGGGGCACCGGCCAGGGCTGGGCGGCAGCCGGCCCGGGAAGCCAACAAAGGAGCCACCACGCGCCCATGAGCCCCGGGAGCAGCAGCGCCGCCGGGGGACAGTCGCTCGCCAGGAGCCAACAGGTAAAACTCGGGCGCGGGGAAAGGGGGTGCTGGGGCGCCCCTGGGCCGTCGGTCGGGGGGGCGGCTGGAGAGGGCCGAGAGCGAAAGCAGGAGGGGAACCTGCCGCTCTGCTGGACTGGGGGCCGCTTCCGTGGGGCCGGGCTCGTCTGGGCTTTCCCAGGCCCACATCGCTAGCGAGCTGCCATTGTCTGCCTCTCTTTCCTCTGTCTCTAAAATGGCTGCCTCTCTGCCTTCCCTTCCTCCCTTCTCCAGCCTTAGTGGCAGGTCTTTATGAGGGGGCCCTTCTGTTCGGTTGTTTCCCTTCCTCGCCGCGAGCCTGTCGGGGGGGTTCCTGGGGGTGGGGGGGAGGCAAGGCTGGCCGCCGCCACCTCTGGGGGTGGGAGGGGTGGGGTGGCAAAAAATAGCTCCCTGTTGCTGCCTTGGGGGAAAAAAAGAGGGTGTGGGGAGCGGCTCGGGGCTGGCGAAGTCCGTGGGGCTCATCTCCCTCTTTCCCCCCTTGGGGTGGGTCGGCTTGAGCGTCCTGCGAGGTGCCAGGGGGTAAGAAGAGGGCAAGGGACCTCCTTGGACACTCTTCTCTTGTCCAGGCTGGCCGGAGCCATTTTCTGGATAACGTTTTTAGATCCCCAGGTGCCTTCAGCTTTTGCCTGGCAGTGCTGGTAAACAGTTCAGTGATTGGAGTAGTAAGTGCAGATTGCTTTGGTTTGGGATTTGAATTATGGAGGTAAAATCCTTCTGTCAAAGCCAGGAGACAGTTGGTCTTAGGTTGACATCCTATCTGTGATCTGATTGGCTCCCCATCTCCTGCTCTTGGCCATTTATAATTGCCTCTGATGTAATGGTACAACAATCCTGATGAGCTCATAAACTTTTACACTCTGCTTTTCCTACCAGCCCTAACCCAGCACATCCCTGCCACTTTTGACTTTTTTTATTTTTATTATTATTTTTATTCTTATCCGGATTCCACAGCTGAAATTGGCTGTGACCTTGAGGAGGTTCAGCAGGAGCAGATCATCTCGCAGACCGGCTGCCCTAGATGCATTGTGCCTTGAAACAAAAGAGGCAGAGGTGCATTTTGTGCTAACACGAATTTATTTTGCTGGTTAAGCCTGAAGTCGATTCTGTGGACACAATACTGTGTGCCGTGTAATTTTCCCCCTGTCAGACAAATTCATTTATTTTGTTTCTGTGACTCCTGGAGAATAAGTGATTCTTTTCAAGTTTGACACACAGCTCCTGTTTCCAACAGGACCTGACCTTTTTCATCTTGAATCATTGGCTGCACAAACAAATACAACAATTATAATTCATTATTTTCAAAATTCATATTGCTTAAACAGTCCATTTTCTACAAGACAAATAAATAAAATCATTTTCTTGAAAGAGAAAGTTGAATATCTGCTTTAGTATAGGGACATTTAATAAAAACGTGTTATGTGTAATAACAGAAATTGAGGGAATGATAGTTCAATTTACCTTAATTATAACTGGAATTTGTAGTTTTATTTTTAAAATGTAGGTAATAAACACGTATTAAGCTGTACTGTTGATTTGGTATTTGCTATATGTTAGTCTATTAAAAGGTAAATGTATTTCATTTATCTGCTGAGTTCTTACTACTTTAGACTTTTCATCAGTGTTTGTAATATTTTAATTTGATAGTTTTGCACTAGGAGCAAAAAGAGATTAACTACTTGAACTTTATTTCTTAAAAATGCATGTATATTATTATAAAAATTATCAAATATACATTTTATGCAATGTTGCTAGCATACCTGCTGCTATAGTATAAATAATCTGTTTAAATGGGTTTACAATTCTAGGAAGATGGTAGACAGACAAGAGGAGAATAGGACAAATAGAAATAAGCTGACATTTACATTAATTCTTCTGAAATAGAACTGTAATTTTTTTTCCAAATTTGATTCAACTTGGAGCAGATTGTAACAATTCTGTATATTTAGGTGAAACTGCACAGATTTCTTAGAGCTGCTAATACACTGAAAGGTATGCTCATCAGAGAGCTATAATTGGTCTTGGTAACCTGAAATACCTGGGTAATGTATGTTTGCATTACACTTCACACTTGTAAAGATGCTCACCATACAGCAGGTGTTAACTTAAAAATTGAAAATGCTTTCCATATTAGTTCGCATATGTTTTTGCTGCAAAAACCAATCACTCTTTAGCATTTTTGCATTTCATTAATAGCGGAGACTAATTATCTTATTGAAAAGTTTATGACAACAATTAGGAGCAAGTATATGCAAATTATAGTAGGGTGTGTGTGTATACACACACACACACATACATACATACATACATACATGAGAGAGTACCTCCTTTAGGGATAATGAAACACTATAAAATACTACATTATTTTTCACATTTCTATACTGGCCATTTCTAAGAGGGACATACTTAAGATGTATGTAAATAAAAATGATTTTTGAATTCAGGTAATTGATATGGATGTCAGCATATTGAAATGGAGGAGAAGGGATTGGATTAGGATTAGATTCAGATTCAGACCACACGTTCCCCCATTCTGTCAAGATTGGAAAAATAAAGATGAGAGTAACATTTTTAAAATTGTATTTATTTGTAAGGCTTCGCTTTATTATTTATCTTATCTAATTCTAGGTTCAAGTGATAAATGACTGGGATGTTTAGAAAGGAATGCTAGTACAAAAAAGAAGAAATGAAATAGATTAATTCCTGTTTTCATATAGCATTGCGTTGCATAATTTGTTTGGTTCCCATTGCTAGGCCTGACCTAGAGACTTAGAAGAATGTCTGATTAACTTGGCAGTATTTGTGGTTACTCATTAGTTTATCTGTCTCATGCTAAAGAAACCAAGTTCACTACCTTTAATGTGCAATTTACTATAGAAGCATTACACAGTTTAATGACTGTTGTGTGGGGCAAGGAAGGCGACAATAGACTTAAAAGTAATTAACAAAACTCTAAAAAGATAATACAAAAAATTCACAAAAAATTCGTTAATAATGTAGAGTGGTTTTTGCTTACTTTAACGTGTGTATTTAACAATTGTGATGTACAAATTGTGGTTTATAGTTTAGCAGTATGCATGAATCCAATATGTGACTAGGTTTGTTTTTTCACATTTATCTCTAAAGTGCTTGGTTCTTGGCTTAGTCAAAGTAGCAGTTGTGGTTTATAACCTGGTGAATGGCTTAGGCTTTAGTTCAGGTGTGTCAAACTTTATTTCATTGAGGGCCGCATCAGGGTTATGTTTGACCGCGGAGGGGGGGGGGCGTGGCCAGCTTCGCTTCACTTGTGTCAGGGGCATTTTATTTATTTATTTATTTTATTTATTTTGCGATTCTTATAGGCCGCCCTACTCCCTGGGGACTCAGGGAGGCGTACAACATATTTGTGGTGGCCCGAGCGCTCTGGCAGCGAAAATGGGCTCCCGAGCTCCATTTTCAGCCGCAACGGCCTTCTGTCGCCCTCTGCCAGTGAAAATGGAGGTGGGGTGGGGTGAGGCTGTTGCAGCCAAAAAGGGAGCCTGGGAGGGCCATGCGTGGCCCTCCTGAGCTCCTTTTTTGCTGGCAGAGGCACTGCGGACCGGTCCTTTGCTGTTTCTAGGGCAGTCCCATGGGCCAGATCTAAACACCCCACGGGACAGATCTGGCTCCCGGGCCTTGAGTTTGACACCCCTGCTTTAGTTTATTCTCTGAGCCTGATGGCTCAGTGCAGTACCTGAACCTGGTCTATGAATGCTTACCTACTCTTGCATGCAATATTGATATCACATACCATGGGATTTCTTGGTTGGAAGTATCAACATCAGTAACAATAGCAGACTTTTAGGCTTGACGTACAGGGCCAAATTTAGAACTCTAGAAATTTAGAGTTCTTGATCAATTCTTGCATGGTTTTCACTGAAATTGTAGGGCATCTAGAAAAAATAATTTCAGAATGAATAGTTAATACAAACAGTTCTATAGTAGGTCATATCTCGTAACTTTTTAAATAGCATTTGATAAACAGAATTTACAAAACTGGCTGCTATTAGCTTAGAATTCATTTAAAATGATGCTTTAATAAAACATGCATTTTAGACTCAATACTTGTTCTGTATTATTAGTGTTGAGGCTAAACTTAATAAGGGAAACATGGAAATGTTTAAAAGTGAATCGAATGAAATTGGTACTAAGTGTGCCTGTACTACTAATAAGCACTGATCTTTTAGAATTAGAAATTGTGTCTGAAATGATAATAGGATTTTATTGAGTTTTTAAATCCTTATTTTCATTACATTGGTATTAGGTTACATAGGCTGCCGGCAGAGTAGTAACTTTGGTATAACTTTTGCATTTAAAGTTAGAAGATTCTCAGAATTGGTCTGTGTTGATAGGTACTTGGCTTTTGACTAATAAACATATAATTATTCTTTAAAAAAATCAAATAACCACATATTATGATCATAGTCTCATTTGGGTGCTACTAGACCCTATGATTCTAATGCCATGTGATCAAAATGTTACTGTATTTCATTGGAAAAACGGTTTCCATAATTTTAATGCTTTACATATTTTTGAGCCTATCTTCACAAAGATTGAAGAGTGTTAACTATGGTACAAGCACTGATGACTCCTTGCTGCCTTTAAAAAACTTCAGGTTGGTGTC
This sequence comes from Diadophis punctatus similis, assembly GCA_023053685.1. Lineage (NCBI taxonomy): Eukaryota > Metazoa > Chordata > Lepidosauria > Squamata > Dipsadidae > Diadophis > Diadophis punctatus. The sequence continues at coordinate 4,159,490 of JALIGW010000040.1, forward strand.
TGGAAAAACCTCAGAGCAGAGTTGTACCTGTGCTAAAAACATTGCTGGGGATTATCTTGAAAGCTGTGTATGGCTTGCATTTGGACTTCCTGAATGAACACAGTGCCCTGCGCACACCTGCCAATATCCACTCATTGAGATCATTTGAGGAAGTTTGCTATGACTTGAAAACAAGCCTTCTCTATTGCTAGCTCAGTTCTTTGGAATGCCAGCTTTGCTGAGTTAAAAGGAGCTGACCTCTTCGTTGGTTTTTTAAAAAAGCATGAAAACACATCATCTAAACAAGTTTGTAATTACTGATATTCTTTTAAGTATTGCTTTAAATTGTTTTAATATCTTAGATTTTAATTTTGATTTTAAATGGAAATTGCCAAGAGACCTTAGTGTATTTACTAAATATCTGGGTCAGGAAAATTATATGAGATTCTGAATGCTAGAACAAGGCTTTTAGAAACCTCGCATCATTGAAATCTTGTTGATTAAAATATACAGACTGAACACAGGGCTATATAGGGACCCCAAAAGTCTGAGATGTAATATTCTGTGACCTTTAAAAACTGGCAGCCTGATTTAGTTTTTAATGTGCCATAATAGGTGACCGAGGAGTAATAATGTATATTTAACTCCCTTAATTTTGAAAATGAAATAATTTTATTTTTTGTCCTAATTCCATCCACTTTATTAAATGTGCCCCTTTCTGAACACGCCTGAAAAATATTGGATATTCATGTCATAGACCAGCGGTTCTCAACCTGTGGGTCGCAACCCCTTTGGGGGTCAAACGACCCTTTCACAGGGGTCGCCTAAGACCATCGGTAAACACATATTTCCGATGGTCTTAGGAACCGATACACCGCTCCTCTATCCGTCTCCAGGCGGGTCCACCCACATGCAAATAGACTACTGCAAAAAAAAATCTGTACAATGGGAACTTCTGAGCATGCGCAGAAGCCGAATTTCCGGCACCGCATGCATTGCCATTTTGTTTTCGGCTTTTTTTTTTTTGCAATTTTTTTTTAAAATGGCACTATGCATGCGCGCGCAAAGCGCATGTGCGCCCATGAGGCACGGCCATGCAGTGCAGGATGAAGCGAACCGGCAGCGAGGTAAGTTAGAACCCACACCTGAGTTTCCTAATAATTTTATTATTTTATGTTTGGGGGTCACCACAACATGAGGAACTGTATTAAAGCGTTGCGGCATTAGGAAGGTTGAGAACCACTGTCATGGACCATTCCTCTTATATAGGAGAAGCTCTTTACTAATAAGATGTTGAAAAAAATATGCTTGTAGAATTTCCATGGGTAAGGTGACTTTGATTCTATACAGTGCTAGGAACAAATTACCAGTGCAGAATAGGACAATCTAACTGTGTCTATAAGTGAAAATACTGTAAATTTGGAAAGTTGCATTTAAATGAATACTTCATTCACATATAACCATATAATCTTCATTGACATTCTTAAACTCAGTTCTAGATTCATGGCATCGTATGATTAATTTTGGCTTAGCCTAATACATGAAATTAGCTATTGTGATTTCTAAATTTTAAACTGATGGGGTAACTCATTTCTCAGTCAATTTTTCAGAATAATTTGCTGGTGCCATATTGTGGATGGGGCTGACAGAAACCATGGCTGTAGCCAGAGCTAAAATTATTGTTTGAGTAGCCTGTTTTCTCATAGCTAAAGCTATGGAAAGAACAGTTATCAGAGATGTGACCTGACCTCTTGCATTGATGTTTTGCCCACATGTTTAGCATTTTATGTGAAACAGGTCACTGTCACTGTGGTTGAACATGGTTCAGTTAAAGCCTATTGGCTTAGTGATATGTATGGGTCCAGGCAACATTTCATTACTACAGACACCTTTTAAGACAGTTATCTTTATATAGTTTGCAGTTACGTGTGTACTCTTTTTTTTTTTAGTTTTTAATGTAACTCATTTTAAGTTATACAGAGAAATTGTGATGTACATTACAAATGAAATCATGATTTGAACAAATGCCATTTTATAGACCCATATTAGAGGAGCTTTTGAAACTGGGGAAAAAAACACTTTGACATTGATTTGTATGAGCTGTATTATTGTCATATCTGACTTCTCAGATAAGAGTTTGAGCTGCTGTGCTTCACTTCAAACTGCTGTGCCATGAAGTAGGAACCCGTTTAGGGAGCTAAGTACTTGAATGGTAGGCTGGAATCTTAAGCCATGGAAACAATTCTTATCTGTGGTTAGAAAAATACAGTTTGGCACGATTTCTGATCATCGCAGTGATTATTCCGAGTTCGTTAGAAAAATTGAAAACCATTTCTTCTAAATTGATTGAAAGATTGTAGATGTAGAAGTTGACAATGATGCAGGAATATTTTTCTTTAAAAAGATAGGGCTGCTTTTTAACTTTCCTTTTGTTCCATGTTCATGTTATACCTTCCTTATATATACAGCATGAAGTTTTTCTTGTTGTGAAGAGAAGATGTTCATATGTGAGGGTTCTTAATAAATGTAGAAGCTTTATGTTGCTTGTCCTGGAATTCAATCTTAAAAATAACATGCTATATATTAAAACATAGTCTATAATGCATTGTCTTGCACATGCTGATTTTTTTTTCTTAGTGCGAGCTGTTCCCTTCCGTGTGTTAATTTATATAGTAAGTCTTATCATAATATTATGTCAAGGCTCTTGATTGAGTTATGTACTGAGGAGCCAATGGGACTGTTTCTTTATGAACCATTTCTGGTCTGACTCTCCTGCCAATTTTCTAAGCTAATCAGTCTCCACTGTCATTTCATCTTTTTTTTTAAACTTAATGTCAATGGTAATGTTATAATAGTTCATTCACAAATTGTGACTAGTGCTGAGAGATCTCTCTGGCATCAGAAGTTCTTAAATTTGTTGGAGAAAAGAAAAAAAAACCCTTTTTGTATTTTCAAACCACTTGAATTCAAATTAGAACATGAGGTTTCTTTTACTTGTAGAGAGCAACAACCTTAAGGACTTGCAGTTGTCATGTTTCACAGTTGCCTGCCCATCAGAAACAAGGCATTTTGTAAAATTTATTTATTTATTGTTCTTATAAGCCGCCCAATCCCGTAGGACTCATAATAATTTAGTAATTGTAATCATAAAGAATAAAGAGGCCAGAAAACTTAATTTTAGGTACCCTTACAGATTAGTATTACCTGACTTTTGTGATCTCAACAAATGCCTTGAAGAAGTCATTGTTTCTTCTATCAGTCATTTGATGATGCATATGTTATCCCATAAAAACTAAATTGTGTACTATCAGATTTAACTACAATTTTTCTTTATTCATGATCCAAGCCAGAATCTGTTGTCACTGGTGCAGGCAAAACAATCTTAAAAAGAGGAAGAAAGCCAATGGCATTCTTTTCAACTGTATCTGGGATTAAACGGGAGCGAATACGATGTGTACTGGATTAATACTTTGCTCAAGATTTGTGTTAGAATTGGAATGGAAACAGAGTGTCACTTATTTTCAAAACAAATTCATATCAAACCTTTAAGATAAGATTGTTGCATACTGACACGTGGAGGAAACCACTTTATAAAACACACTCATCTATTTGCAAGATGAATAAGTAGCATTTCCTAGTGGGTGTAAGGGAGCTTTTTATAAACTGGAAGATAATTTTTTTTGAAGTCACTTAAAGCCTTGGGATTTATTTATTTTTTGAAAGGATAAAAAGTATGCTTCTCGGCTCTATCCCCACCAAATAAATTGCACTGCTTTTAAAGTTCATTCTGATTTGTGGGAATGAAATGAGGCACTCTCCTAAGGTTAGTTTTTAAAATTCATTATAATAGCAAGTCCAAGAATAGACTGTTGCCACATTCAGTCTGATCTGTGTCCCCATCTTCATGTTTGAATTCTGAAAGGTGCAGTTACAGGTAGTCCTCGACTTATGATCACAATTGAGCCCAAAATTTCTGTTGCTAAATGAGACAGTTGCTGAGTTTTGCCCTATTTTACGACCTTTCTTGCCACGGTTGTCACTGCACTTATTGAGTTAATAACATGGTTGTTAAGTGAATCTCGCTTCCCCACTGACTTTGTTGGTCAGAAGATCGCAAAAGGTGATCACATGACCTTCGGGCACTGCAACCGTCATAAATACGAGTCAGTTGCCAAGTGTCAGAATTTTGATCATGTCGTCATGGTGCTGCAATGGTCATAAGTGTGAAAAACGGTCATAGGTCACTTTTTTCAGTGCCATTGTAACTTTGAACGGTCACTAAATAAACTGCTGTAAGTCGAGGATTATCTGTATTTAAGAATCTTTTATAGAGCCATCATTTTGAATGAGATTCTATTCCTTTTGCAGATAGGGATATATTTAATATATGTAATGTATTCCACGAAACACACTGTTAAGTTTTGATGAAAGATGATCTTGGGCTAAATGCTAATGTTACATGTTTTGGGAGGTATTTAAATTTGTTTTGTCTTTCTGTTTTTGCTTTCTGATCTGATACTGCCCAATCACTACCTTATTCCACTTTTCTGTATTAATGATAAGAAAATGTGATTGTTGAGCTCCACATTGACTCTTATCTGCATGTGAAACTCATTAATGGTAATTGTGCTTTTCATATGCTTATTAAAACTGAGGTGGAGGAAGGGAGAAAAACTCAGGTTTATTTTTATATAATAGAATGGTCACAGATACGTGTAAACCTATTGTTTTTACTTAAAAAGATGTTTCCTGTCTTCTAGTGCAATTCAAAAAATGTCATGTAAATAAGAACCCATAAAATTGTAATTAAAAATAAAAAAGCAGCCACAAGCAGTAATAGGAACCAATAATATGTTAACTTCAGAAGCAGCAGCACTGCCATATTGTCCTAGCTTTTCAACTGACATGGAAAAAATAACTTCCTAACTAAAATGAGTGTTAGTTAGACCCCTTAAGGGCCAGATGACAGGTACTACGCCAGTGATGGCAAACCTTTTTTTCCTTAGGGTGCCAAAAGTGCCCACGCGCCCACACCCATAATGCAATGCCCCCCCGCATATGTGTGTGCGACCCCCGCATTCCCCCACACTTGCGCACACAACACCCCCCCCCCCGTGCTCCATTTTGGGCCTAGCAGGCCTCCCTGAAGCCTCCGGAGGCGGGAAACTGCCCGTTTCCGGACTTACGGTAGGCCCATTTTTCACCCTCCCCATGCTCCGGAGGCTTTCCTGGAGCCTAGGGAGGGCGAAAATGGCCTCCTAAGGCTGGAGCTGACCTAGGGAAATGGCTCGCGTGCCCCCAGAGATGACTCCACATGCCACCTGTGGCACGCCTGCCATAGGTTCGCCATCATGGTACTAGGCGTTATAATTCAGAAGGCTGCTTTCTAACTCTTTCTCCTCAAGAGTTATGCACTTGTAAAATGGCCTTCAACGATACACTAAATACATGAGCAAAATCATGTAGATTTATAGGTTACCTTTGACATCTGGATCTGGGTCGTATGATGGTTAAGACCCATGTTCTGTATTGTTCCTAAATATGCATTGGAAGCTTCCGTAGCTTGTTTATACCTTTTAGATTGCTCCATGAGGCTAGTTCTAATTAATGGCTTAATCTGTGTTTCTCAACCCTTGGCGACTTGAAGATGGGTGGACTTCATCTCCCAGAATTCCTCAACCAGCTGTTGAAGTTGGGAGTTGAAGGCCATCCATCTTCAAGTCGCCAAGGTTGAGAAACACTGGCTTATATAATGTACCAGCCAATATTTAATGATAGTTTTCCAAAGAACCCAACTTTCTCTAAAACAAGGGTCTCCAACCTTGGCAACTTTAAGACTTTTTTTGCTGGCTGAGGAACTCTGGGAGTTGAAGTCCACAAGTTGCCAAGGTTGGAGACCCCTGCTCTAAAATATACAGTACACTGATTTAGTTTGCATGTAATGGTAGTTTAGTGCTCTTTATGTAGAAGAAAATAGGTAGATCTACCAAAAAGGGGAAAATATGTTTTGTGTCACTAGTGATGTGCAGTGTAAAACAATAACAACGAAATGAAACGGCCAATCTAAACTATGAGTCTGCTAAAAGGAAATGCATTGCCATTCAGAACAGGATGAATATTACAATTTTAATTTCCTTGTGTCCTGAAAACTTGTAGCTGTTAAAAGGAAAGCCACGGCACACTAGGCATTGAGATACGCATAATGCATTCTGCAAGGAGTTTAATAACTCTTGTTATTGGTAAATATACATATTTACAATTCTGGAATTTTTGAACTTCAATAGTGAGTCTTTAACATAGCTAAAGTGCACCAAATGCAACAGGAAGTATGACAAGTTTGGGGAAACTTGAAGGTTTTCAGAAGTGAGAAAATAAATCCCTGTGCTACTCTGAAAACTCAGTGAGCATGTTCAGTTGCCACATGTTGCTGGGTAGCTAAAAACCAAAAAAAAAAAAAAAAAATCAAGTTTTAAAGATATAAACTATTCTGGAGGAAAGCAAGGCTAAGAGAAACTATAATAGGAGTACCGTATATACTCGAGTATAGGCCGACCCGAATATAAGCCGAGGCACCTAATTTTACCACAAAAAACTGGAAAAGTTATTGACTCGAGTATAAGCCTAGGGTGGGAAATGCAGCAGCTACCGGTAAATTTCAAAAATAAAAATAGATACCAATAATGTTTTTGAATATTTATTTCAAAGAAAAACAGTAAATATGTTCTTGTGTTTCTTCTTGTGCCTATAAAGTTTTGCATTTTCTTGACAATAAAGTGATCATCTGCCTGTATCTTTCAAAGATCTAGATATCCTCAAATATTTTTTCTGGAAATAATATTTTTTGGGTGATGTTCAATGACATTATACTTTCTTTGTTCTGATATCCTTATGTCCTTCATATCTTTCAATAATGAAATATCTATCTAGATTCTCAAACATGTACCTTCCTCCTCCTCCCTTAGATAACTAGGGTTATGTGTTTATTTGTGTGTTGTGCAGAAAAACAGCAAGGAAGATTTTTTCTAAAAACATCATTTTAAAAGTCTTTTCAGGTTTTTAATTTTCTGGTCTCTAATTGTTCGCCGCTGTTATTTGTGTGAAGCGATAGCCATTTTTCCGCTCCGCTTCACTTTTCTCCAAACTTTTTTTTTCAAAATTCTTCCTTAAAGAGAACCGCTTTTAAAAGTAGGGTTCTTTTTTTTCTCACCCAGATGTTTCACTCCGCTGTTCCTCACTTCTTTAGCGTGGTTGTGTGTGTGTGTGTGTGTGTGTGTGTGTGTGTGTGTGTGTAGGCTTTCTCCTCGCAACCACTTTGCTTGTTCTCTTCGCTTTTTGCCCTGCCTTCCTCATAAGGAAATCTAAAGTTAACCCTTTATTTGCACAACTCTGAAGCCGCCCTCTCCTACCGCATCCCGGGGCAGAGCCAGATCCAGCTGGATTGCGCGCAGCTGGTCGGCCACGAAGGCGCAGCGCTCGGCCGGGGAGACCTCGCTGGCTTCGGCCACCGACGGCCCAGCAGGTGATGCACCGTGGCCAGCAGCACCGCTGGGCGGAGGTCGCAAGGCGGCGGGGGAGGGTCCGGCTGGCGATCCGGGTCCAGCTCCAGCCGGTGCAGCCGCTTCTGCCGCCGCCGCTGCCAGAACTCCCCCGCCGGGCACATCTTCTTGCAAAGGGCCGGCCGCGGAGGACCCTCCGCGATCGCCCCCCCCCAAAGGCATTAACTGGGAAACTAGTCCGGGCTCGGGGCGTTTTGCAAGCGGGCGAGAACCAGCCTCTGGGGCGGCGGCACGAACGAGGGCGAGGCGGAGGGTCCTCCGCGGCCGGCCCTTTGCAAGGAAATGTGCCCGCGGGGGAGTTCTGGCGGCGGCGGCGGCGGCAGAAGCGGCTGCACCGGCTGGAGCTGGACCCGGATCGCCAGCCGGACCCTCCCCCGCCGCCTTGCGACCTCCGCCCGGCGGTGCTGCTGGCCACGGTGCATCACCTGCTGGGCCGTTCGGTGGTCGAAGCCAGCGAGGTCTCCCCGGCCGAGCGCTGCGCCTTCGTGGCCGACCGGCCCAGCAGGTGATGCACCGTGGCCAGCAGCACCGCCGGGCGGAGGTCGCAAGGCGGCGGGGGAGGGTCCGGCTGGCGATCCGGGTCCAGCTCCAGCCGGTGCAGCCGCTTCTGCTGCCGCCGCCGCCAGAACTCCCCCGCCGGGCACATCTTCTTGCAAAGGGCCGGCCGCGGAGGACCCTCCGCGATCGCCCCCCCCCAAAGGCATTAACTGGGAAACTAGTCCGGGCTCGGGGCGTTTTGCAAGCGGGCGAGAACCAGCCTCTGGGGCGGCGGCACGAACGAGGGCGAGGCGGAGGGTCCTCCGCGGCCGGCCCTTTGCAAGGAAATGTGCCTGCGGGGGAGTTCTGGCGGCGGCGGCGGCTGCACCGGCTGGAGCTGGACCCGGATCGCCAGCCGGACCCTCCCCCGCCGCCTTGCGACCTCCGCCCGGCGGTGCTGCTGGCCATGGTGCATCACCTGCTGGGCCGGTCGGTGGCCGAAGCCAGCGAGGTCTCCCCGGCCGAGCGCTGCGCCTTCGTGGCCGACCGGCCCAGCAGGTGATGCACCGTGGCCAGCAGCACCGCCGGGCGGAGGTCGCAAGGCGGCGGGGGAGGGTCCGGCTAGCGATCCGGGTCTAGCTCCAGCCGGTGCAGCCGCTTCTGCCGCCGCCGCCGCCAGAACTCCCCCGCCGGGCACATCTTCTTGCAAAGGGCCGGCCGCGGAGGACCCTCCGCCTCGCCCTCGTTCATGCCGCCGCCTCGGAGGCTGGTTCTCGCCCGCATGCAAAACGCCCCGAGCCCGGACTAGTTTCCCAGTTAATTTCAATGACTGGAGTATAAGCCGAGGCGGCTTTTTTCAGCCCAAAAAGTGGGCTGAAAAACTCGGCTTATACTCGAGTATATACGGTACTTTAGTATTTGTTGCAGGTCCACTTATATTACCCGAATCCTGTGTTTATAATGAGTCTTCTGATAAATTAAAAATATTAAAATGTACAAACTATGTTACTGAACAAGAGGCAATCATAAAGAACAACCGAGGGTGATTAGGTTGTTGGTTTTTGCTTGAATTATTTGAATGTATGGAGATGGGGTTGTATTTTTCTTGCTTCTCATTTCTTTAGAGCAGCAAAGCAGCTGATTAACGGCTTTAAATTCTAATAATTCAAATTGCTGCTATATAGGAGATGGAATCTTAAAAAACTTTCAGCAGGTTTAAATGCATCATTTCCCCCCTAGACATGTTCTTTTCAAACCAATTTCAAACCAATGCAGCTCTTTCACCACTACGTAGAGTTAACTTTAAATATCAGACTGAATAAAAATGGTTATTTTGGCCTTTTTTTGCCCGTGAAAGCTTTTTCTCTGCCTTGCTTCTTTGGCATAGCCCCATCTACATAAGGGAAACTAGAAATTCAGAGGCTTGGATTTTCCAGTGTGATAAAAAAGGAGTGCAATTGCTGAGACAGACGCTCAGTCTTTGATTCCTAGCCTTGTGCTTAACTACAAGGTTATTATTCCTCCTCCTCTCTGGAGCACTCCTTTCTTTCTTTATGCTCTCTGTGTTTAAAGTAATAGTGCCCAAACTTGCCTTGGGAGGCACACCGAGGGAGGAAAATGTACCAACAGGGCTGGAACAGGAAGAACTGCTTCTCTGGGGATTAATATATTGCTTGCTGCAAAAAGGTATAAGTGATCTGCCCATGTGATATAATTAGGCATAGTTGGAGAAGGATTCATATTTCCCTGCGCACCTGGGCTTTGCAGGTCTTGGCATTGCTCAGCAATTTTGCAATGCAACTTCAGCAGCAAATCACTTTTCTAGAATAGAACAGGACAGTTTTAAAAAAAATATCTGGCCTTTCAGAAGGAGATTTGTCAATACAGTTACCTACTTAGTATCCCAATTTCTTTGAGTTTTAATCATTGAATGGTTTTTGTAGGGTTTTGTTTGTTTTAGCAGTTGTACCTGTTTCCTGTCTCTTGAATTTGCTGGGGAAATCTGGCAATAATCCTAGGAACTGAATCTGACTCTAACAATGGTTTTATTGCAGATTGTCTCTGTACCTTTGCTGTGACTTTGTCTAGAAAGTCTAGAGCAGGGGTCCCCAAACTTGGCAACTTTAAGACTTGTGGACTTCAACTCCCAGAATTCAGCTGACTGGAGAATTCTGGGAGTTGAAGTCCACAAGTCTTAAAAGTTGCCAAGTTTGAATACCTCTGGTCTAGAGCAAAAGAAAGGGACAGTGGGTTGTGAATACTGGTTCTGTTCAATTACCAAGGCGCACAAGCGCTAAAGAGCATTGCATTCTTTTTAATCAGTGAAAGCAGATTTTAGATTTTAAACTTCCTGTTTACTTCTAATTGGATAGTGTTTTTTTTAAACCACCACCACCGTAATCTTTTATCTGAGAATAAGCATGTGTGTTGCATACTGATTTTTTTTCTTTACAACTTCATTTCAGTGTCACGTTGCATTGATACCATTCATGAATTTCAATTTGAGGCTCAGTACATACACCCCACTTTAACACTACCCTTCGTTTGAAGAGTAAAGCTGTCAGCCTAAAAGCAAATCCCATTTGAATTCATTGTGACTGAAGCAATGAATTGAGACAGAAATGTCCCAAGTGTCCCAGAAACCAGGTGCTACAAGGGTTCAGGGCAGATCAGTGTTTTCCAATGATACAAATGCTTGTCAGTTCAGACCATAAGCAATTTGTCTATTTAGGAAGAGCAAACACAAATAGTGGTGGAAGATCATAGAGCCAGTAGGAAATGTTGGGGAGAGACAGGTTGGCATTCTCCAATGAGCTGGTAATAATTAATGACATAGTTCAGTGATAATGTTATAATGTGATTCACTTGGGGTTTCTTGGTTTAACATAAGCGAATTCATCCATGATGGCTTGGTGTTATATGTGAGTCGAGCCACTGAGGCTTGCTCAGCAAGCTCTGGTAAGAAGACTTGGTTTAGTGTTACACATAAATGTCAATAATTGATTCCATCATCCATTGCATAGCACATGATAAACAAAGCCTATAAAAAGCTGCATGGGTTGTTTAAATATCCCAATCAGCCAGTTATATCTTTTCCCATCAAATTCTATTCCGTTCTCTGTCTCAATTCCTGACTTTCATGCTTGGCTCACCCAGCATACTTTGTTCTTATAATTAAGATGTTTAAATGAGGAAAACGAGAGAGAACAGAAAAACAATGAACTAAAATGTATAAAACAGTTAAAAGAAAATTGCTATTGACATTAAAGATGGAGGAGGCTGAGCTGATTTATTTATTAGATTTATATATAACCTGCCTTTCAATTTCGAAACCTAAGAAGGCATATGTAATGCTCTTTCCTCCCAGTAGAGCCCAATGGAAGGGTATGGAGGGCGTGATCAATTCAGAGTCACAATAGAGCAGTGATGGCAAACCTTTTTTTCCTCGGGTGCCAAAAGTGCATGCGTGCGCGCTGTCGCACATGCGCGAGTGCCCACACCCATAATTCAATGCCTGGAGAGGGAGAAAACGGCCTCCCCTGACCTCCCGGAGGCCCTCTGGAGGCGGGAAATCGCCCATTTCCCAACTTCTGGTGGGCCCGGTAGGCCCATTTTTCGTCCTCCCCAAGCTCCAGAGGCTTCCCTGGAGCCTGGGGAGGGCAAAAACGCCCTCTCCCATGCCCCCAGAAGCTGAAAACACCCTCCCAGAGCATCTGTGCGAGCCAAAAATCAGCTGGCCGGTGCACACATGCGCGCTGGAGTTGAGCTAGGCAATGGCTCGCGTGCCGGCAGATATGGCTCCGCGTGCCACCTGTGGCACGCGTGCCATAGGTTCGCCATCACTGCAATAGAGCTTTGCTGAGGGTGCACTGCTACCTGGCTCTTGTCTTGCCAGTGCCCAGCGCTGCTACACTACACAGTCTTGGGCAGGGGTGTCAAACTTGATTTCATTGGGGGCCGCATCAGGGCTGCGTTTGACTTCAGAGAGCCGGGGTGGGTGTGGCCAGCTTGACATCACTTGTGTCGGGACAGCGCCTGTGGTGGCCCGAGTGCTCTGCCAGCGAAAACGGGCTCACGAGCTCCGTTTTTGGCCACGGTGGCCTTCTGCCATAGCCTTAGGGATGTCAGAGAGTAGTGGAAGCTTGGAACCAACTTCCAGTGGAGGTGTAGTGGGTCAGTCATCAGTAACTGAGTTTAAGCATGCTTGGGATAAAAACATATCCACCATTTGACAAAAATAAAAAATAAACATTTAATATTTAAATTTAAAAAATAATAAGTAAATTAAAAAGAAAACAAACTCGAAGGACAGGCTCTATGGACCACTTGGTCTTTTTCTCCTGTCCCGTTTTCTGTTTCTGTACCATTTATTGGCTATGTAAACACAATTACACTCAGTGGTGAACATCAAGAAATACAATGAATTTAGCTGTATTTATTGTGCCCTGATTTTCCATACAGTTCAAATAGTTAAGAAGGTATTACTTAGGCAGGGGTCTCCAACCTTGGCAACTTTATGACTTGTGGACTTCAACTCCCAGAATTCCTCAGCCAGCATGCGCTGGCTGAGGAATTCTGGGAGTTGAAGTCCACAAGTCGTAAAGTTGCCAAGGTTGGAGACCCCTGACTTAGAGGAATGTACTTACATTGACCCCCCCCAAAAAAACCCTCTGGTTCCCAATTTCAATTATTTTTCAATTATATTTTGTTTAGTAACTTAAAAAAATGTATTTGCGATAACCTAAACCTCTCGAGGTAAAAACCTGCTTCACTGGAAGTCTTGAGAATGATCCTGGGAATGCATATTGGGGCAAGAGTCCTGCCCACCCAGTCCGAAAGATTCCCTGAGAAAAGTGGTCCTGAATAGACCCAGAAGTGTTGGCTGAAGGAATTTATTGCCTCCCTTATCAGTTGATCCAAGTATATGGTAGAAAGTGCTGGCCATGCAGCGGACTTCTTTAATACTCATCTGTAAGTTATGTTTCATGAATGACCGATTAATGTTCTTCCAAATGACTGCAGGACTCTCTCCTGAATAAGCTGAGAGAAAGAAAACTGGAATGTATTAACCTGACGTAAATAATTAAACAGGAATACCCAGCAAAGGCTGTCTTTCTCTATAATGGGGTTTTAACTATTGAAAGTAAGTTTCTTTCAAACAATCAATATGGCAAATATTTCCAATGTTGTCTCTCTCTCTCTCTGGCTTTTCACTCTGTGATGATCATGCCAGACCGCATTGAGCAATTCTCCTGGGTAAAAACGCTTTATTGTTCCTATCTTGTCCATCCTTGCCTTGGGTCACTTTTTTCACTTTACAGATCAGATTAGTTGAGTAAGTTCATAACCGCTGTAGGATTTGAATGAAAAGTACGTGAGCGATGCAAGTCTTGGGCTCTTAGTTAACTGGCAACCATTGGCTGTGTTGGAGTTTAGAGAACACTTTTGTTTAATGATTCTCTTTTCTGAAAGTGATTTACAGTGAGTTAAGAAAAATGAAGATACTACTGTGTTTCTTCTGCTAGCTCCTTTGAAAATGGGGATTAGGCCAGAGTCTTCAATCCCACCTTTTTCCCCCCCTCCACCAAATCTACCAGGGTAGAAGAAAGCAGGGGTAGAAGTAGAAGCCACAATCTTTCTCTTCTTGTTTTGGTCTCTGCATTTCCATGGTGTGTATTGAGTAAGGGAAGTCTTCCCTTGCATAGCACAGAAGTCAAACGACCTCCAGTGGAAGAACTGCTCACTTTCTTTCTCCATTTGCAATTGGTGGGGCTTCCCCACTGAGCACTAGAGATGATGGTGTGGCAAGGAAACTTTGGAGTTTTTTAAATTATTGTGAAGGGGGCAGTGGATGTTTGTAAATTGGGAGCCATTCTCCTCTACGCCTTATTTTTCTGCCTACTATAGCAGGCAGCCTTTATGCGTGTTCTCCCCCTTCATGGAACACAGCCCATAATTTTTAAAAAAGATCAGGAGGTCGTCTTTGCAGTGGCTCCCTATTTTTGAAATAGGCTACGAATTAAAAGAAATTAAACGGCACCACTGAGGGGCTCCCTTATTTTTTGCAGAACTTTAATAATTTCTCATTTGTAGTATTTTAGAAAAGGATATTTGTTTTAATTGGTATTTTTTTATCGATTTACTGGTATCAAATTTTATTTGATACTTATTAATCTTTTCATGTTATTCAATAAGTTGCTTTGGAATAGTATTCAAAAGAAGATGCCTAAAATGCCTATTTGAGATAAATACAATGAAATAACAATTGAACAGTAATTGTTATTGAGACCAGGTTGGAGATTGATTTGAATCTTGTCTAATCTCCAGATGATTCATAAGACTTGACAGGGATTTGTAGCACACAAATGTTTATCAGTAGCATCAACAACATTAACTTAACATAGAGCATGGACCCAGCCAGTAGATTTGCTGCTCAACATGAAAAGTCATGGATTCTGAAAATCAGGAGTCCCCAAACTTGGCAACTTTAAGACTTGTGGACTTCAACTCCCAGAATTCTCCAGCCAGCATAGAGAAGAATTCTGGGAGTTGAAGTCCACAAGTCTTAAAGTTGCCAAGTTTGAAGACCTCTGCTGAAAATGGTTGTTTAAGTGGCAGTAACTAAATAAACCATGGATGCTTCTTCCACGAATTCACTGTGAAATGGGGAATTGGGAATTTCGTTCCACAGGAAGTAAGCTAGTGCTGAAACTATGATTTATTCTTGGCTTCAGATCTCTGGCTTTTTTGGGAAAGACACAACAAGGATTGGGGCTTGCATTTCACAGTGGAGAACTTATCATTGGTTTATTCAATTGCTCTCATGGGCAGTAGATTAGCTGCTCCTTCACAGCAAATCAGAATTACAGCCTATTGTGCTGTGTGAACATGGCGATTTTCTTAACTCTGTTAAGTTGAGAGTTCATTGTTCTGTTTTGTTGCAGAAGTTGGAAATAATTACTGTTCTTTGGTGTCCATGATTACAGTTGTAGAAAGTGAACTGATTTCAGAACACACTGTATGTGGTATTTAATTCCATGTCAATATAATGTTTACACCACACTTTTTTTTTCATAAGGGAGCCGAAGGAAAAAAAGAAACAAATGAAATACGGGAACATGAAAGCTATCTAACAAACTGTTATAGTGAAATATGATTTAAAATACAATTAAAGTTTCCCTTTTGCGTTTTTTGAAATCTGTGATGTGCGGTGAATTGAAAGGATGCATCCTCCTAGATTTTAGTGGTTGTCAGTGCTCCTGAAATGCCATAATAACCCAGTAATCAGAATAAAAATATTTGAACTGTCTTCTTCAGGAACTTGCATCCTTGCAGCAGCTGATACAATAGGAATTCAGAATTCTATTTAGAAAAATCAATCATCATGTTTCCATTTGAAATCCACATTAAACTCCCTTGCTAATTTTAGGCCTTTTTTTGGGGGGGGACTTTCTACTCCTCCCGACTTGTAGTGGCCTTTTAGTTCTATGGCAATAAATATTGAAATAAAGCAGTGTTTCTCAATCTTGGCAGCTTGAAGACATGTGGACTTCAACTCCCAGAATTTCCAGAATGGGGCATTCTGGGAGTTGAAGTCCACACGTCTTCAAGCTGCCAAGATTGAGAAACACTGCAATAAAGCATCTGTACCTTTTTAAATCCATTATATTGGGAGTTAATGGCTCTGATGCAATACCATTCTGAAGACTTGCCTTTTTCTGACACTGCCCACTTCCCTTTTTGCATATTAACTGACCCAAGCTAACGAGGGATGAGCTGCCTGAGTTCCCTCAACTGAATATGACTTCAGAAAACCCTTTGGTAATCCCAGATTCAGCTCTGAATACAACTGTTGAACATTAGTAAGATAGATTCCTTTTGTTTTGAGATGGCAAACATTAAATAAATAAAAAATCTCTGGCGTAAGGCCTTAAAATGAACAGGTTTTTAAAAAAGCACAAGGCCAAAACTCTAAAAGACACCTTGTCCGTCTTGTGCTCTCTTAGCCATCCCCAAAATGAGAGACACAAACCTTCGAAAGATTGTCTATCCCACCCTAAAATGTACCTAAGATTCAGGGAGTTCTCAAAAAGCACTCATTTCGTGACCGTTCAAAGTTACAGCGGTGGTGAAAAAAGTGACTTACAGCTAGTCCTTGTACTCCCCACCGTTGCAGCATCCCTATAGTCTAGTCATGGGATCAAAATTTGGCTGCTTGGTAACCGCATATATTGACAAAGGTTGCAGTGTCCTGTCGTCATGTGATTGCCATTTGTGACCTTTCCAGCAACCAAAGCCAAAAGAGAAAGTCGGATTCGCTTAAATGACCATGCGATTCACTTAACTGCAGCGATTCGCTTAACAACCATGGCAACAAAACTGTAAAATTGGGCACAACTCACTTAGCAATGGAAAGTCTGGTCTCAATTGATGTGAG
The DNA here is from genome assembly GCA_023053685.1 of Diadophis punctatus similis. Lineage (NCBI taxonomy): Eukaryota > Metazoa > Chordata > Lepidosauria > Squamata > Dipsadidae > Diadophis > Diadophis punctatus. The sequence continues at coordinate 4,175,939 of JALIGW010000040.1, forward strand.
TTGAGGACTGTCTGTAATGCAGAGGCTAGATACACGCATAAGCCAAAATTTCCTTATTTGTGACTCAGTGTTGTGTGAATTTGGCCACGTGGAAGATGGGGAGATCAGAACTGAAATATGTCGGTCTTGTCTCTTTCATACTCGCCACCAATGCATACCATTCAATCATATTGCTATTACATGATACAGTTAGTGCTCGACTTAAACAGTTACAACAGCATTAAAAAAAGTGACTTGTGACTGTTTTTCACACTTACGACCATTGTGGCATTTCCATGATCATGTGACCAAAATCCAGACTCTTAGGCAACTAACTCAGATTTATGACGGTTGCAGTGTCCTGGGGTTATGTTAATGACTTTTTGCAACCTTCTGACAAGCAAAGTCAATGGGGAAGCCAGGTTAACTTAACAACCGTGTTACTAAGGTAACAACTGCAGTGATTCACTTAACAACTGTGCCAAGAAAGGTCATAAAAGGGGGCAAAACTCACTTAACAAAGTCTCACTTAACAACAAAAAATTTGGGCTCAATTGTGGTTGTAAGTCGAGGACTATTGTACAATCCAAAGTGTCTGAAACATCAGTGAGGAAACTGTGTTCTGTTCTGAAACTATTTTTATAATAACTGTAGTTGGGTATACCACCTGGTATTACGGTTTCTTGCTATACTTGTTCTTAAACTGTACCGAAAGGTTTTCAGGAATGCCTGTTCCTCCTTTCCCCGTGGCATTGGCTTAATATGAATTTCTGTATCTATTCATCTGCAGCCAGGAATCTCAAATTTTTCTCCCTCTTTCTTCCCACCCCCCACCAGCTAAACAAACCTGGGTGTTTTTGATTTTGCTTTTTATAAGCAGTTCAGTTAATCCAACTGACATACATGGTTTACTTGAGCTTTTGCTATATCATGCCATATTAAGGAACAGGAAAAAGGGAAAAGATGCTAGTTTATCTCCACCTTCCAGTCACTATTAGGGGATAACCTCCCAAGAATAGCATATTCTAAGATTTTAGAGTACTGGATTTAAACCAGTTCTGATTTGGTATTTAATCCTTGTTTACACTAACCAACCAGAGATACAATTCTCTCTTACCCCTGTTGGTTATTAGGAATTTTGTAATCTTTGAGCCACAATATGTAAATAGTAGAGACTTCAGTGGGCAGTAAGGGTTTAATTTCAAGGCAGTATAAAGTCTATGAGGCTATTTTTTTTAATTACAAAGCCTTTTTATATATAAATATACATTCCATTATTCTTACCAATTAGTTCCCAGCTTCTTTCTGGAGTTACTTGCCTGGTTTAGAGGTGAGTTAAATCTGGGCAGGAACAGGATGCATATTGGGGGAACTAAATAGAACCTTAACCAGTAAATGTCCTCTTTATTCTTCTGCAGCATATAGTGGCTTGTCTTTCTGGACCGGTCATCAGCCAGTGGGAGCAATCAGGACTTACAGCTAATTACTGAGGAGCTGATCGCACAGCCCTGTTGTTCATTTGCAGCCAATTCTGAGAGTTGCGCTTTCTCTGCCTTATTTGTAGAGAGGGCTGGAACTAGTTTATATTAAAGCTAACTAATACTTCAGATTCTCTTTGAAAGTGCTGCTTTGGGCCGTGCAAGGGCTCCATTGCATCACCTGACTCGTTAAGCAGACACATTTTTTTCCCTGGACTGCCTAATCCTGAAAACAGATGCAGGTGCTTTAATGAGTAGCAGGTACTGTTTTTGTACTCATGCATGTTATGAAGCACCTCTTTCCAACTGAATCAGAAGCATTGCCCAAACCTTAATAATATAAATTCATTGTTGTAGTCTGGTATGGGTTATTCTCTTATTCACAGGTACTGCTGAAATCGGGGGGGGGGGGGAGAGGAGATTAAGTGGGATTTGCAATGTAAACATTTGTTCAAGATAAGTAATGCCAAAAGGTGGGAAAGCGGACTTCTGTCTAAGGCGGGTGTTGGCAACCCACGGTCCCAGAGCCTCATGCAGCTCTTTGACCCTCTTCTGTGGCTCCCTGCCGACCCGGTCACGCGACCTGCTCTCTGCCCTGAGAACGTGCAAACCTCTCAGCAGAGCCGCACGGCTGAAGCATCCCTAGCATTTTCTCTGCATTGCCAAGGACCGGCTGCTTTTTGCTATTCCGAGTCCTTCGCGGGCAGCTCAGCACCAGCCATGGTCCCCTTCGTGTCGGTTCAGGAAGGAGGGGAACGGGGAGGAGCAGCCACCACTGCCACCGGATTCAGGGAGGGAAGAGTTCTGGCTCTCCTCCGCAGCACAGCCGGCTACTCAACTCACACTGCATTGGTGGCAGCGAGAGGAGGAGTCGCCTCCGTGATCCAGGCCAGGAGGGTATCCCACTTGTGCGCACGCAAGAAAGATGAGAGAGAGGAAAGGGGAGAAAAAGAGAGAAAGAAATGAGAAAATGATGGAGAGAAAGAGAGAGGAAAGATAGACACAAATGAGAGAGAGAGAAGGGGGAGAGAGGGAGAGAGAAACGAGAGCTGGAGGGAGAGAGGGAAAAGCGGGAAACGGAGAAAGATGAGAGAGATGAGAGGGAGAGAGAGAGATAGGAGAGAGGGAGAAAGATATTAGGAAGAAAGATGGGAGAGGGAGTAAGAGATGAGAGGGAGAGAGAAAGATGAGGGAGGGATTGGGAGAAAGGGAGAGAAAAAGACGAGAGGGAGAAAGATGAGAGGGAGAGAAAGACAGAAAGATGAGAGAGGGAAAGAGATGAGGGGGGATATAGAGAGATGAGAGGGAGAAAGATGAGAAAGGGAGAGGGAGAAAGAGAGAGAAAGATGAGAGGGAGACAGAGATGGGGGAGGGAGACAGAGAGAGAGACACACAGAGAGATACCTGTTTCCCATAGAAAACACTGGGAGACACAAAACCTGGGTAGGCGTGGTTGGGGGGTGTAATGTGACTGGATGGGAGTGAGTGATGTCAAGTTGGCCACGCCCATCCAGGTTTTGTGGCTCCCGGTGTTTTGTTTTCTTTGGGAAATGGGTCCAAATGGCTCTTTCAGTGTTTAAGGTTGCAGACCCCTGGTCTAAAGTGATAGTTTTGAAGTTTTAGGCAGCTCACATTTGTCCTTATTTCAAAGACCTGGATTTATAGGTTGTGCTAAACCATGTTTTCATTCCCCCAATTTTTATACCATTGTCTTCCCCTACCCCCCAACGTCAATATTTGAGAAAGGAAGAACAGAATTGGCTAGTTTTTTTCCATTCACAAATATTTAATAATGGCAACGACAAAGTATTTCTATCTGCTCAGTGTTTTGCTGAAATGGAAAAACAACCACATCCAATGTTGTATCTCAGTTGAATTCTCTTCCAAAAACTCCCAATTCCCATCATACTCAAGTAGGATGGAATAATAATAATAATAATAATAAATAATAAATAATTAATAATTATAATAATTAATAATTAATAATTATAAATCCCAGAACTCCAATATACCCAGAGAAGGCTTAAGAAAATGGTGTCCTGGTTTTAATTTTGTCTCAAATTTGATTTTGACTCTTCTCAGAAGTATTTGTGCGCTCCCTTACCTCTTAACTATTTATTTAATTGTCCTCAGCTCCTCCCTCTTTCCGTCCCCTTGCTTTAGCTGTCTGCTCTTTTACAATCCCACTTGTCTGGCTAATCCCACAACTGGCATGCAGTGCTCTTGTTTGTCTGTTTTCTCCAGAGGATTACGCTACACTAGAGCTGGGTAGTAAAATTAAAGTCTCTCCCTTTATGTATGACTATTTACTGGCCAAAGAATATGAGATCACTGTAGTTGATCCACAGTGATTAATCCATTGTTAATGTTTGGCGGGTAGAATTTATTAAAGAAACCCATAGTTTCAATTCTGTCCAATTAAAAGGGGTTCAATCTTTTTCCTTTCCTGATTCTTAGTAAATTGAAAGGATTTTACTTTTATATTAGGGGATGACATATATTCCAGGATGGGTGAACTTCCATATGGATATATTTAATTTGGTATAGTGATAGAACACTTGAAACCAGCCAGTTTGGAAAATGTGGGGTTCCTATATAATGAACAAATGCAATTTTTTCCAATGAACTATATAATTAAGTAAAGTTACTTAGAAAACACAAAATTATTGGCATGTCTGAAAAAAAAATCACTGTTCATTAGATTAGGAGTCCCCCCCCCCCCCGGTCCATGGACTGGCTGCGGCATGCCAGAAACCACAGAAACAAACGAAGCCCCATCCGTGGGATGCAGGCAGCACACAAAACCACGCCCCTCCAGTCCACGAAAAAACACTCCACGGAACCTGTCCCTGATGCCCAAAAGGTTGGGGGCCACGGCATTAGATGGATATTGGATATAAGATATCTAAAGTTATCAGCAAGCTTACATGATTCTTGTTGATGACTTCCATATTATTGTTCTTGCTTCCTTATGCTCCACCCCAATAATTATAACTTTGGTGTTACACAAACCATCTAGTGTTAATGAACCAGTACTAAGGATCATGGGAAAGCCTGTGCTACCAAAGTTGAAGTTCCAATGCCACAAATTGTTAGTGAGGTGTTACATCTAGTAGTAAGACCTCCATGTGCATTCATACCCATCATGCTATTCCTTTTGGGCTAAATAATATACAAAGCATAGAAAAAGCTAAGAATATTGAACAAAATAAATTAAAGGCGGGAGACAAAATAAAAGGATTTTTTTGGGGGGTGGGGAAATATTTATGACTTGTGTCATAAATTACAATAATTAATTCACATTATTGCTAAATGTGAAAGTTGCACTGTTGTGCCTTGTATATCTAGAAACACAGGGAGTAAACTGTTCCGGAAGAAAGGCATATGTTTGTGTCTGGAATAATAAATGAAATTTTAGTATTTAATTTTAATTTTATTTTATAAAATCCTTTTAACTAAATCTTTAAAAAAGATCTATCTAATCTGGCAGTTAAGGAGATTTAAAAACAATCTTAGCCAAAATATGAGAATCTCTGTTTTATCATACTTTTATATTCTTTTCCTTGGTTTTTGTTGCAACCACTTTTATGTTTGTCAAATGTAGAATGTGGCAAGATTCCACATGACCTATATATCCTGAACCAGTGCCTATCATTCCATTGGAGTTTGGACTTAGTTATTTTACAATGTGGTCTCTTGCTAAAATAATTATCAATACGCTTTTAAAAAACTATGTTTTAAGGTAAAATGCCTTCAAATATTTAAAAATGCAATTTAAAAAAAGTGGGAAAGAATGGCTTGGCTTCATTTGAAAGAAGTTACACAGAATAACAACAAATTATTTGTTTACTGTCGCTGAAAAGTACAGTTGCAGCCTTATTTATCTTCCAGCCAACTATGAGCTTTGTAGACTTTCCTCTTTTCTTTGCAGCTGTGCAGGATCAGGGTGTCAAACGGTGTATTGGCTGAATAATAACCAGCTTGACTTAGCTCAGTTAGAAAGCTTATGTTGAAAGAAAAGACTTCTTGAATAAGTAATTTGTGCTTTATTAAATGTATGGGTCAATTCTCAAGGTGCAAAAATTACAGAAGCATGTAGTTCTAAAAGCTGACACATAGGTAGTCCTCAATTTATGACAATTGAATTTTGGTACCGTGTTTCCCCGAAAATAAGACCCTGTCTTATATTTTTTTGAACCCTGAAATAAGCGCTTGGCCTTATTGCCATATACTCAAAAGCCCGATTGGGCTTATTATCAGGGGATGTCTTATTTTGGGGGAAACAGGGTAGTAAGGTCAGGGAGGTCGTGAAGCAAATCACCACAATTGTTAAGTGAACCATGTGATCATTAAATGAATGTAGCAAGTAACGGATTTTGCAGTTTTCTGCCAGAAAGTGATAAAAACCCATCACAAGTCATGTGATCACGAGACACTGCCCGTGGTCGTACATGTGAGTCTGTTGCTAAGCACCCAAAATGTCATGTGACTGCAGGAGGGGCACAACATTTTATGACGGTCAGGAAGTTATTTGCAGCCACTTTATTATACTTCTTTATTGTGAATTATAGTTTATCTTCATAGACAAGAGAATATATGTTTAGCAACTATGTGGATGCAACAAAAATTCTTGGTGTATTATGATTTTCAAAATGGTAAAGTTAAAAGTTGAAGTTAACATTGATGAATTTTCCCCTTGATTGTAATACCCCCTTTTGCCTTTTGTCTTATCATATTAATATGGTTTTGTATAATTTTTGCATTTAATTTAAAATGCTTCTTTGCTATGTATTTGGAATCCTAGCAAATCCAAATCTGGAATTTGGATAGCATATAATTCCCTCCCCCCCAACACCAAATAATATTTCAATCTTTAAATCATTCATGCTGTGAAATTTGTAAGTTATTTTTTCCACTTTACATAGAACTGACATTAGCCAGTGTCTTTCTGAAAGTTGTCTTACTATATTTATACATCCTTAATTATAAAATGGAATTATGGTGAACAATCTGTGCGGACTGTCTGTTGTCTTGTTTTGAAAGTGCTGGAGAGGCTTCACTTTGAAATTAGCCATCCAGCTTTCAAACTAACAATCATGTTACCCAAATGTATTCTGGCCATCAGAAATAATACAATGTGATCATGATTAGAGATAGGTTAACACAGGGATATATATATAAAGTTGCTTCACCCAGAGTCACTTTGTTAGTGAGATGAATGGTGGCATATAAGTTTAATAAATAAATAAAATGGCTGAAAGTAGAGTCCCACCTTTAGATGATATGCTTAACTATGGTATTGGTGAACTAGAAATGGGTGCCTTCAAAATTATGTCCCTCCAACCACCCACACAAAGAACCAGTGAGCCCATTGAGGGGGCTAATATTGCCTTTTAAGCATTTTGTGAATGGCTTGTGGAGCCCAGTTCACGCTCTACAGTAAGGCATGTTTTATCCAAAATGTTAAATCATAAACTGAAGAAACAGCATGGCGCAACATAATGTTTGAATCTAGCCAATGTGTTGACCAAAATCCTGAGAACTTTTCAAATAAGGAAATAAGATAATGCCTCTGTTCCCACAGTGACCACCTATCCCTCTCTTTAAAAAGAATTCTCATCTTAAAACCAGTAGCGTGAGGTTAAAAAGTGGTTTATTTCCTCCAGAGGGGTCAGATAGACACTAAGTAATAGAATGCTTTAGCCAAGGGAGACAATCCTTCCTTTCTTCCTCTCCCCAGAAATCTAATTTCTTTCTTACATTTTGTCTGTGAGCCCATCTGGGTTCAGCTGGGGGGGGGATGATGGAGGTGGCATCTGCGCATTTACCAAGCTGTATTAAATCTGTGCAGTGTTGGTGCAAGCTTTCATCTGCTTGGTGGCTTTCTGGTCCCAGGGGCTCAGTGTTCTCGGTCCTCATTGAGTAGCTTGAGCGAAGCAGGGTGCAATAGAAGAAGAGGCAGCAACAGCTGCTGCTTCTCCTTGAATTGCCCAGTGGAAACGGTCTTCGCTGGCTTTCTACCAGAGCCCAGCTGCCAAACAATAGCTTGGGCTTTCAAGGGCATGTGGAGTGTCACATGACCTATCCTGCTGCTGGGGTCCCATCCCCATCTGTTCCCTCCACTCTTTCTGGGTTATGGTCAGAGATTATGAGAGTTAACCTCCCTGGTAGGGATGGTGTTGCTCCAGTCTGTGCAGATCGGCCACGTGTGTTCAGAGGAAAAGACACTTCCTGTATTTTGATCTCAGTGGTGGTTCCTGGCTTTGGCTGTACAGGGATAGTAGGGTTGGGGCCTATGAGCTCAGAGCACGCCGGAGAAGGAGGGATTATCATGCAGTTGCCCCCCTTCCCATTCCACCTCCGCTGCTACGTCACCACAACACAACCACTCTGTGCTCTCATCGTGTTGGTGTCATTCATTCAGTGCCAAGATTGCTTTAAAAAATTCCCTTGGCCCCAGTTCAAACAGGAGTACAGCTGGGATGTGTTAGATTTTAGGCAGTCTGCCCTCAATTTGAGAGGAGTTATAAATAGCTGCACTGACTTCCTTAACTAGCACACTCTGAGGTAAAATGCAGGTTAATTACTGTGGGAATCAATTAGAGCTTCCCTCGGTTAAAAGAGCCAGTGAGATTCCTCCTCCCCCTCCCCACAAAAAAATGTGATTTTTATTATCAGGTTGATGGCACAGCTGGCCAGAAGGAAAAAAAAAAACCAAGACCCAAGGTGGGCTTTGCAGTTTCTCCATATTCTCATGGATTCTGACTTCACTTCTGCCTTCTGTAGTGTAACCATCTTGAAAGTGCATCAGAAGTCTTTGGCCTTTGTTTTAGCAATTTAGGAGTAGCAATAATTATAACATTAAAGGTAGCAGTGTCCTTCCAATTTATTTTGGTCTTAGAAACTGAATTTGCAGATTTGCAGTGGTGCCATAACAATTTGCACTCCTAGAACACCATTGTTTTGAAACTGCCATCCCCCCACCCCCAAAGCAATGATGCCAGTAATACAGCTGAGAGTTCTATGGTCAGACAGACACAGGTTACCTTTGAGGCTACTATTTAAATGTTGATCAAGAGGAGGGGCCCGTGGATTATCTTGCCTTGTTCTGAAAGGAGACCAAATTTGCAAAACAGCTCAGTGCAGCAGAGGTAACACATGTCAGAGGTAACCAGTGTTTTTCCAGTATCCCTTAAAACTTTAAAAGTCGACACAACTTCCCAATATTATATCATAGATAAAGAAGAGGTGTGCTCTAAGCCAGTGTTTCCCAACCTTGGCAACTTGAAGATATCTGGACTTCAACTCCCAGAATTCCCCAGCCAGCGAATGCTGGCTGGGGAATTCTGGGAGTTGAAGTCCAGATATCTTCAAGTTGCCAAGGTTGGGAAACACTGCTCTAAGCCAAAATCTTATTAGTTAAGAAGCTTCATAAAGAGTCGGCTCTTCTTTAGAACGGGCATGTGGTGCTTGGAGAAATGTGTCCTTGGAAAATAACATGCAAACTGAGCAGAACAGGTTAACATAAATTGATGGAATGGAAAAGGACAGCATTACTACCTTAAAAAAAGTCATGCTTTGCCCTTGAATGTTAAATATTTCATTTTAAAGGTTACTTATACTCACACAGCAGCCTTCCCCAACTTAATACTCTCCAGCTATGTTACACTAATAATTCTCAGAGTGGGTACAATAAAAACTGTAGTCACAACACATCTGGAGCATCCAGCTTGGGTATAGTTGCTCTGAGATATTCAACATTCTTTTCTTGAGAATATCACAGTCATTTTTAAATAGTTCTAGGTATCAGACACCTCTAAATATTTTAAATTTAATGAGTACCCATCAACCCTAACCAGTCTTGTAGAAGAGTACGGAGATGGCCTTCACAAAAATACACAGCATCCATTGGGAAAACAGGAACTTGGCATGAGAACACAGGAAAGTGTGAGAAATACAGTTAGGATGTCCTGCTTTGACTCTCTTGGGTATAAAAGGGGAGAAATGCTAATAGGCTTCTTATCATCTTATCATTGCTGATAAGATTATGTTGTTATAACCTTTATGAATAAAATAAGTCCTAGTATTTTTTGTGTATTTGTTTCCTAACCTTTACCTCAAAGGTCTGATGGTTGTGAAAATTGTAATCCGAAGTATCTAAAGAGCAAGTGGTTGTCTGTCTCTGCTTTGTGGATTGAAAATCGGAGTTTGACTTGGATCAGGGCAATCATTTGAAAAAGAGCAGCATTTTCATTGGAACCCAGAGCAGAATGTGCAAATTTCCAGAGTTTTTGTTAAATTAGCATTAAATTAGCATGAGTAAAAAAACTTCCATTATTCAAAGTGTTTGATTAGCTTTAATGTGGATTTCCAATAAAACATTCTGTAAAGGCAAACATTACAAGTTACTTCATACTCTTGCCAAGAAGAATATGTTGTTAGATCCATATTCACCAGAAATTGAGTGAGGGGTTATTTTTATTTATTTGCATCCAACCTTTATTATTTTTACAAATAACTTAAGGTGGCGAATGTATCCAATACCCCTTCCTCTTCCTATTTTCCCCACATACAACAACAATGAGGTGGGTTGGGCTGAGAGAGTGACCAGCCCAAAGTCATCCAGCCAGCTTTCTAAGGCAGGACTAGATCTAGAATTCACGATCCCCTGCTTTGTAGCCTGGTGCTTTAACCACTACTCCAAAACTGGCTATTTTGCTCCTTATAATAATCTGGAGTTTGTGCTGTTCACTTCATGTTAGGTTTTGGGGAACAGCAATTCTGAGATTGCTTCTGATTTCTTTAAATTTAGCAAGTGGTAAGAGTTGTTAGTGGTAAAAGAGATCGGGATTCTAGACCAGTATTTTCCTCTCATATTTATCAGTGTAATATTAACACATGAAATGTAATCATGATTTACTGAAAGAATTTCACACATATTAGTCTAAGAAAGACTTTCCAGTCCTTTAAAATTTATTTATCTATTACTCTTTAAAATATGTTGGTATATTTTCTCTTAATAACAACTTCTTGTATAACATAAGGCCATATTCAGTTTTGACAGGGCTTCTTAAATATTAAATTCATATTTAGTTGTACTTTTTCAACATGAGATAATTACTGTAAAATTGAAGTGAAATCTAGACAATTTTAGGAATGTGGCATACGTTAAATATTGAACGTTTGGGTCCTTCCTATCCTGACCCTTCAATTTAAGCCAGAAGCTGTCAGTTTACCATGGGTATTAGAAACTTTTATACAAGTTATGTATAAAAACCTAAATCTATGATAATTATCCAGCTTTTTAACACTCTACTAATACTACCCAGGAGTGAGAAAAAATAATCTGTTTTACAACAATAATTCTCATGTGTTTTCTTTAGGAAACAGCAGATTTTTTTTAACCAAATAGAAAAGTTTTGTGGTGTTTTGATTAGTCATACCAACTTAGTGATCTAAAAGATCAGAACAGATTGAAGAGTTATTTGTTGGTAAACTGCAGGGGTGAAATGCTGCCGGTTCGGAAGGGCCGGTCAGTCGTTGCAGAGCCGATGGAGCTGGCGGCGGATGCGGCGCGGGGCTTCTCCCGCCCGCTTGATTGTCGCCATTTGAGTTCTTGTACGCACTGTGCATGCGCAAAGTGTTCTGCGCATGCACAGAGTGTAGAAGAACTCAAATAGCGGCATCCAGGCGGGCGGGAGAAGCCCCACGCTGCGACCGCTGCAAGCTCCATCGGCTCTGCAACGACTGACCGGCCCTTCCGAACGGGCAGCATTTCTCACTCCTGGTAAACTCCTATATTGATGTTCCTTCCAGATAAAAGGAGGGAAGGAAGATTCTCAAAAAATTAGGGTAGGTGTGGTTGCTGGAAACTAATAAAATCCATTATTTTTGGTCAATCTAGTTAGCTTCAGAGTTTTGATTTTGGCCTAGGTTTCTTAACCTGTAAGCATCTTCTCATAATGAAGTATTCTTTAGCATCCGAGTGCTACAGCTAGTGGCAACAATCAACCTTGGCAGATTTCAAAAATGCTAAACAGGATTGGCACTGATTAGCAATTGAATAGGAAACCACTAAGAAACCCTAGGGTCATAAGACTAGAGTGGGAAATCAAAAAGCATCCTGAAAAAAGACAGTAGCAAATTGCTTCCTCATTGTTGCTAAGAAAGCAGAATGGACAAGACTGTGTAATCACTAGAAGTTGAATTTGATTTAAAGGAGTATTTAATCGAAAAACTAAAGTAAGACCACAGTTGCCATTTTTCCAATCTTGAGGGATACTGGTTGTTCTCATGGTTTTAGAAGTCAGTTAACTTTCAGGACCAAAGAAAAAATTGAGTGCAGAATGTGTATCTATTTCTTCTTTCCACCACTCCCAACCATTCCCAAACAGCAGCACCAGGGAATTTTGATTTTTATTGGCTAGGAATTGTAATCCACAAAATCTGGAGGGCATCAAGTTGGAGAAGGTGTGCCATAGTAACTTATTCTGGGGCTCTGTATATCTCCAGAACAAATAAGATTCCAAAAGGTATCTTTTCCTCTGCCTTTTTACTTCCTGTTGAATTTTAATGACAGTTAAAGGCTTGTTTACCTTTCTTTTACTTTTACTTTTGGTTGGCTCTTTTAGAGTTCTTCACAAGTGACAATATTATTAGATCGCTGTCTATAGCAATTGGATATTTTATAACTTATTCTGATTTTCTTTCCCAGCCATCCAGTCCAATGGATCAGATGGGGAAGATGAGACCTCAGCCTTATGGAGGAAACAACCTATACACACAACAGCAGGGACCTCAGTCAGGGCAGCAACAAGGCCATGGATATCCAGGACAGCCATATGGGCCACAGACTCCCCAGAGATATCCAGTGGGAACTCTAAGGACGCAAACTGCAATGGGCACTGTCTCTTATGCACAGCAGGTAAAGAGGGAGTATGCAGTCCTCTGAAAACATACGCGTATTTTCCATAAACAAGGGACTACATCTCAAAACCTTAAATGTTGGTTTTGAGTGAACTGGTTGGTAAATAGCAATAGCATTTAGACTTATATACTGCTTCATAGTGCTTTACAGCCCTCTCTAAGCGGTTTACAGAGTTCAGCATATTGCCCCCAACAATCTGGGTCCTCATTTTACCCACCTCAGAAGGATGGAAGGCTGAGTCAACCTTGAGCCGGTGAGATTTGAACTGCTGAACTGCTGAACTAGCAGTAGCCTGCAGTGCTGCATTTAACCACTGCGCCACCTCGGCTCTAAATGATCATCTCTCAGTTGTGTCAGTAGATTCATTTACCGTGTTTCCCCGAAAATAAGCTCTCCCCGAAAATATATGAATGCATGCGCAGCCGGTCCCCGCCATTTCCTCCGGTTAGGGTTAGGGAGACAGAGCTGGAAATCGGGTAAGATGGCAAGAGGAGCCCCGTCTTGCTCCACGCACCCCAAAATAATAAGACCTCCCCCAAAATAAGGCCAAGTGCTTATTTCGGGGTTCAAAAAATATATAAGACAGGGTCTTAGTTTCGGGGAAACATGGTATTTACTATTACTGTGGAGCTTTGAGTTAAGATGACTGAGCCAAGATAGTTATATTATTGTAAGCAAATAAATGAAGAAATTGCTGGGCTGTCTCATTGTCATGGCATACATCTGGAAGATGCCAGTTGGGCAAAGACGGGTGCGCTAAATAGGACAGAGTATTTGCTGTCCCTATAATAGAACAGTTGTGACCATCCTGTTTGCAATATTATGATCATAATGTACCGTATTTTTCGGAGTATAAGACGCACCTCCCCCCTTAAAAGTGGGTGAAAATTTAGGTGCGTCTTATAGACCGAATGCGGGTGTTTTTGGCCTCCCGAACCCTCCGCGTGTCACATTTTCACCCTCCCCGGCCCCCAGAAGCACTCTGCAGTGCTCCGCATGTCCCAAATGGGCCCGTTTTGGGGCTCCCAAGCCCTCAGTGCATCGTGTTTTTGCCTTCCCTGGCCCCCAGAAGCACTCTGCAGTGCTCCGCACAGCCCTTTTTTTGCCAAAAATGGGACCATTTTCACCAAAAGCAGGCCTGTTTTGGGGCTCCCAAGCCCTCCACACGTTGCGTTTTTGCCCTCCCTGGCCCTCAGAAGCAATCTGCAGGTCAAAATCTGGCGCATTTTTGGCGAAAACCTGATGCGCGGAGGGTTTGGGAGCCCAAAAACGGGCCGTGAGGAGCATTGCAGAGTGTTTCTGGGGGCCGGGGAGGGCGAAAACATGACGCCGGAGGCCAAAAACTATTTTTTTCTTCTTTTCCTCCTGTAAATTTAGGTGCGTCTTATAGTCCAAAAATACGGTAATTAATAGTCATAACTAATATCTGAAAACTTCCAGGCAAGAGTGCAGATAGTCTTTGACTTAGCATCACAGTTGGGACTGGAATTTTGGACACAAGTGATGCGGTCATTAAACAAGTCATCACATGTCCAGAACCATGGTCATTAAGTAAATCTGGCTTCCCCAATTGAGTTGCTAGAAGCCCTCGGGGAAGGTTGTAAACCATGATCGCGTGACCGGAAGACGCTGCAACAATTGTAAATGCGAGCTAGTTGCCAAGCGTAGTCATGTGGTTGCACTGTTGTAACTTCGAGAATGGGTCATAAGTCAAGTATGAGGCTTCTGTAACTTCAAACTGATGTTAAATGAATGGTCATAAGTCGAGGACTACCTGTAATGTATCTCTCTCAGCTCCATTAGCAAGTCATTGTCCTGATTTGACATTGATTTCTCTCCTTTTTAAATTTTTGTCTCCCAAACAGATACCGCCTTATGGACAGCAGGGCCCTACTGGATATGGGCAGCAGAGTCAGACCCCTTATTACAACCAGCAGAGTCCTCACCCCCAGCAACAGCCTTCTTATGCCCAGCAGCCCCCCACTCAGGCCCCACATGCTCAGCCGTCTTATCAGCAAACGCAAACTCAGTCTCAGCCTCCTCAGCTTCAGTCATCCCAACCCCCCTATTCGCAACCACAGCCACAACCATCCCACCAGCAGTCCCCATCTCCATATCCCCAGCAGCCAGCCCCAGGCCAGCAGCAACACCCCCAGGGTCAGACTCCCTACTCTCAGCAGCAGTCCCAGTCCCCTTACCAGCAGCAGCAGCAGCAGCAAGCTCAGCAGTCTGCTACCTCGGCGCTCGCCCAGCCATCGGCAACGTACCCTCCGTCTCAGTCACAGCAGCCGTCGGCTTATTCTCAGCAGCGCTTCCCACCTCCACAGGTAGGTCGTCTTCCATGAACTTCCCCATTCCTCTGCCCCAATCCTTTGATAGGTATTTCTGGAAAACTAGACAGTAGCTCAGTTCTGGGTCAGACCTATTAATACCTTTTCTGCTCTTCAAGTGGAAATAGAAAGAAGTGCAGCTTGGCAAAAAGATGGATTACTCCTTTGCTGGCTGGGGAATTCTGGGAGTTGAAGTCCACACATCTTAAAGTTGCCAAGGTTAAGAAACACTGCCTTAAATATTTGAAAACACAATTACTTATCAGTACCTGAGTAGTCCATTTGTCAGCGACCAGGCAGAAAGCCAATTTATACACACCAAACTAAAACACCACCTTTCATTGTTCGTCTGTGACAGCCCACAGGCAAAAAGTACTTTATCAAGCGCAACCTGGTTTAGATACATCAATGCATATCCTGCCTTTTCTTTTAGGAACTCAAAGAGGCATACACTGTTCTTTTAGTACCATCTCCTGACCTGGTACAGCTTTAATTTATCCTGCCCAACATATCTGTAAAGCAATTCAGGCGAGAGATGATTCCCAGGTTTTTGATGGGGCAGAGTGGAGATTTTAACCTTTTTTCTCCTCATTTGCCATGTGACACTTGTCCTTCTTTACCTTACTTTCAAAGAGAGGTGTTACATGACAAGTAGCAAAGAAGTACTTGAATTGGAACACCACAGTTTTAATGTGAGGGGAAGTGAGGATTCTTAACACTAATGCAAAACCACAATGAAGGAAAATGAAACGGGTGATTTGAAGAAATTGGAGCTTGTCTGTTCAAAACTCTTCCATGTGCATCTTTGCAAACTAGGGCAGTTTCTGCAACACTGTACTTGCTGACCTTGAAAGGCATAAAGCTTGGGAAGGCTAATACCATCACATATTAGTTTTCTCTGCATGGTGAATTGTTGCAGCAGAGGTCTTGAGTAGGTCTCCCAAACCTCTAGCTTTAAGGCAAGAGAAAAAGAAAGATTCAGCCATTTGCACTGTCTTCACTATATCTCTGGAGTAGGGATTGGAAGGGGGCAGTGAGTTGAATGCCTGCCGTGTTTTCAAGAAGCACAAAATGGCAGGTTGTTTGTTCATTGGGTATAGGTTTTTTTTCAAAATACAGAGACATACACACATGGGCAGCTCAGAGAGAAAACACAAAAATATATGCTTGCTGATCCTGGATTGATTGACAATCTGTCTATCTGGTTGATTGGATATACCATCAATATTTTGCTCCTTGTTGCTACTTATTGATGTCATTTGGTATGCAAGAGCAAGAAATAGTGACCTAACATGGGAAGTTGGGTTACACTAATTTTTAACTTCTGCAGTTGTTTATAATACTTACTTCTAACTCTTGTCACCACTTGGGGCAATTGAAGAGAGCCAAGGAAGACAGATGACTGTTACCATAACTTAGACTGAGATAAAAATAATATTTCTGTGGGTTTACCCCCACTGGTTGGTCTCTTATATTCTAGGAGTTGTCACAGGACTCATTTGGCTCCCATGGGTCGTCTGCCACGTCAATGACTTCCAGTAAAGGGCAAGAAGATGTGACTTTGAATCTGCAGTCGAGACCCTCTAGCTTACCGGTGAGTCAAAAAATTAGATAAGTGAGGCAAACGAGATACTTTATTGTGCATTACCGTATCTTGGGAAAAATTGGGAAAAACCCTCATGCACCATGGTATTGTAGATTACTGAATATAAGTCAAAAAAATTTTTTTTTACTTAAATGGAAGAATTTTGCCTGAAGTATAAGAGGTATGTGTTAACTTTTGGTTCTGCTATTTTTTTGGTTTGTATTAAACACACACTATGAAACTTCTATTGCATTGTATAATGGTATAATTTCTTTCTATTGATTTAATTCCTGCTAGAGCTGAACTCCATTAGCTAATTGTATTAACTTGGTTAACTTGATTTTTTTTTTGCAGATGAGAAAATTCATTCAGATGTGGTCAATTGTTGCACCTTTATAGTTAAAAAAAAATCTCTAAATGATAAAGTTATATCGGTATGTGCCTAGCACCTAAATTATGATGAAGAGGCTATACTATTCATATTTTGGTGATATCCCTGATCTACATGCGGTAGATGGAGATATGATGGACCATCACATATATAGTTCTCTATTTATGGCCCTTGCTATATCTTTTGTGTTTTGTGAAGAGAATAATTAGTAGGCTAATGGCTTCATATGTATAGCTCTTTCCTGCTCCTCAAAGGACAGCCTTTGTAATGTGTGAAAAAGCTATTTAGTGCCTCGGCCTTATGCCAAGTTTCTCCTCAAGAGATTACCCTCAGCATCTCAAATGAGTTTAAGCTGCTGACCTGGAATTGGTTTCTTCCACTTATACTAGAGTGTTTGGCTTTCAGAATAGTGCACCTCTCAACGGTAGTTGTGAGAACAAAATGCAAAAGAGCTTGGTGTTTTGCAAAAGCCCCTTACTATATGTTTAAAAGGTTTACTAGGTGCCTCTTTGAAAAGGCAGTCAGCACTGACTGAACATTTCAGTCATATAGATAAAACACTTCACTTTAGAGCAGTGTTTCCCAACCTTGGCAAGTTGAAGATGTCTGGACTTCAACTCCCAGAATTCCCCAGCCAGCGAATGCTGGCTGGGGAATTCTGGGAGTTGAAGTCCAGACATCTTCAACTTGCCAAGGTTGGGAAACACTGCTTTAGAGGGATGCAGAGTGCAGAGAAGCTTAATGTTCATACCAGTAATGGGATGAAGGGCAGGTAACTTCCTTCTCAGATACTTACTAAAAAGAAAATATTTCTTCCATGATCAGCTGATTTGCTTCACAATACCTCGTTCTCTATATAGACTTTCAAGTTGGCATAGCTAATAGTCATTGTATATCCTAGTTTTGGCTACAGAAGAGACTGATGAAGTAGCACTGGAAGTTTTAAAGAAGAGATTAGATAACCATTTGTCTGAAATGGTATAGGGCAGTGATGGCGAATCTTTTTTTTGCTCGGGTGCCAAAAGGGTGCGAGCGAGCGCCCGCACCCATAATGCAGTGCCCCTCCCCCCCACGCATGTGCGCACAACCCCCCACGCTTCCCTCCCCCGCATGCACGCAGACCTCACTGAAGCCTCCGGACTTCCGGTAGGCCTGTTGGGGCGTTTTTCGCCCTCCCCAGGATTCAGGAAAGCCTCTGGAGCCTGTGGATGGCGAAAAACGGGCCTACCGGAAGTTCGTAGGCCCGCTGGGCCCATTTTTCGCCATCCACAGGTTCCGGAGGCGAAAAATGGAGGAGGGCGAAAAATGGCCTCCCTCCCCTGCCCTCCGGAAGGCCGAAAATTAGCTGGCCAGCACACACATGCGTGCTGGAGCTGACATAGGGCAACGCCTCTCGTGCCCTCAGTTATGGCTCCGCGTGCCACCTGTGTTCCATATACTATAGCAGGGGGTTGGACTAGAAGACCTTCAAGGTCCCTTCCAACTCTGTTATTCTACTCCTATTCCTATTCTATTCAGAGATAAGTAGTTGGAATTAAGTTTCTCTTAGTGGAGTGACTTCAGTTTAAAGCAGAATATTGTGCATTCAAATTTGTATGTCTAAATGGTAGGTAACATTACATAATCTATTAGAATTCAGCTGTCTTTCCAAATTATCTCCAGGATTGGTTGCTGAACAAAGTTCCTAATTCCTTGCTGTTCAGGGACATGGATAAGCACTCCAGATGTTTTGGACTATAATTCCTAGTCTTTTGTTATTAATCCTGTTAACTTCAATAGGATTTGATATGTAGTATATGCAGAGGTACCAGGTTATTTGATCCTCAAAGAAAATAATATTTTCCGATTCAGTGTTTCTAGGATTCAGTTTCCTTCCAGTGTATTTTTTCTGTAAATCTCTTCAGAAATCAGTTGCACTAACCTGTTTCCCCCAAATTTAGACATCCCCTGATAATCAGCCCAATCGGGCTTTTCAGTGCATGGCAATAAAGCCAAGTGCTTATTTCAGGGTTCAAAAAATATAAGACAAGATCTTATTTTCGGAGAAACACAGGTATGTACAAGTGTTGCTTACTCTTACCTAAATGTAGTCCTCTGTGCTTGTCTGAGAGCTTGCAGTACTACAGGTCTGAGGGTTAGGTGGATAACACTAGGGTTGGTGTGTGGATCCCTAATTACTTCTATAAAAATCAGGAACCTACAGTATTCTCCATACATAAATACATGTAGAATCCTGGGAAAAGAGTGCAGAAAGGGTCCCAGAATAATAGTCGTAGTAGATTAAAGCAATTTGGAGGTCAGCTCCCTTCCTGTGTCATTTCTCCAATTCTAGACTCTTTGGGGCTTCTTTTGCTGTTAGGTAATGAAAGCTTTTGCTACGAACTTCCCAAATGAACCTGGGCCTTTCCTTCTCCCACAGGCCAATCCTAGTGTTATCCACCTAATCCTCAGACCTTGCAGCACTGCAAGCTCTCAGATAAACACAAATGACTATGTTCATGTAGGAGTGAGCAACACTTGTACAATGGGATTTAAAAAAAAATTCTACTAGTTCTGTGGGTGTGGCTTGGTGGGCGTGATGTGACTTGGTGGGCGTGGCTTGGTGTAGCAGGGAAGGACACTGTAAAATCTCCATTCCCTCCCCACTCCAGGGGAAGGTTACTGCAAAATCCCCATTTCCTCCCGATCAGCTGGGACTCTGGAGACAGATGGGGGCGGGGCCAGTCAGAGGTGGCATTTACCGGTTCTCTGAACTACTCAAAATTTCTGCTACCGGTTCTCCAGAACTGGTCAGAACCTGCTGAAACCCACCTCTGTTGTACACAGTGCAACTGATTTCTGAAGAGATTTACAAAGGAAACTGAATCCCAAAGTCACTAACTTGGAAAGATTATTTTCTTTGTTTTATCTGCAGAGAAAGGCTGAGTTTTTGTGAGTGTTAAAGACACAACTCTCTATCTCATTGCCCAGATGAGATCAGTAAGTATGCAGAGGATTTTCAAGCCCAACACATCATCTCTCAGGTGATAGTCTCTTTCCTCATCCCAAATTTACCCTGGAAATGCATTGAAGCTATCATTTAGATCCGTGATGCCGAACCTATGGCACGCATGCCCAAAGTGGCACGCAAAGCCATGTCGCCCGGGACGCGCAGCCTTGCCTGTTTGTCTTCCGGGTTTCTGGCGTGCATGTGCGCACGACGATCAGCTGTCCTTCACGCACGCGGCAGTGCCAAAAACCAGCCTGCGCATGCGCATCGGCCAACTATAGCAGCAGCACTTAGACTTATATACCGCTTCATAGTGCTTTACAGCCCTCTCTAAGCGGTTTACAGAGTTCAGCATATTGCCCCCAACAATCTGGGTCCTCATTTTACCCATCTCGGAAGGATGGAAGGCTGAGTCAACCTTGAGCCGGTGCGATTTGAACAGCTGAACTGCAGCTAGCAGTCAGCTGAAGTAGCCTGCAGTGCTGCACTCTAACCACTGCGCCACCTTGGCTCTGCTGATCGTCTGGCGCGCATGCACGCTAAACCTGGAAGTTTGGCTTTTCCGGAGCGCTGCCCCAACAAGCGCATGCACGCACGTGACGTTTCCGTGCAACCTTTCGCCATCACTGATTTAGATTGTAGATGGCTGTGCCCTGGGGATTCACATTTCTTATTTGACTCATATGTCTAGATTTCTCTAGCTTACTATGTTTCTTTAAATGTAACAGAAAAACTCAGCCTGCCCAAATTGATGTGCAGTGTAATAATGTGAGCTTGTGCAAGGCAGGAAGGCTTTTTTCTAGAGGCACTAGTTAACTCAGAACTCTCCTTTGTTTTGATCAAGTTCCTATTTCATTTAAGAGCCCATAGATACTGCCACCTCCGTAGTTAGACACACTGAGGTTTTGTTGGTGCTTGTTTGCGTCAAAATATTCTTTTTAAATGAAGAAGGAGGGGGAAAAATCTGGGAGGGGAGAATACAATTATGGAATTCGGAATTCCTTCTCCACTCTGAATCTCTATAAAAACAGCAGTCATTTTTAGTTGTATAAAATATACAGTAATTTGTCTAAGTCATCATGCACAGAATAAAATGGCATATGAATGACTTGAATAATACTTCCACCACATTTAGAAGTGAGAAATTATTCAATTGTATAGGAGACTCCTGCCTATAAAATAGTGGGTGTCAGTGGTATATAATTAAGATGGCATCTTTTTTGAGAGTATGGCAATCATGGTGAAAAGCAGGCTAACTTACTATTGATTATAGTATTACATGTATCACCTGTGCAAATATGATGACAAAAGGGCTATGTGCTTACAATCAGGTTTGACACAGTTCTCTTTCTCACTTAGTAAAGTCTTCATTGCTTGCTTACCTTTCTCACTATACTGTATGTCAGGGGTCTGCAACCCGCGGCTCTGGAGCCACATGTGGCTCTTTCATCCCTTTGCTGCGGCTCCCTGTCACTCAAAATATGCGTCACAACCACCAATGTGTAACACCCGCTGGCACGCGATTTATTGAGCTTTTCGACCCATCTTTCTTTTCGGAGTTCAAAATGTTTTTGTTGCATGCAGAAATAAAAATGTGTTTTCTCTGTAGCAGGTCATTAATTTCATAAATGCAACACACTATAGTTTTTTTTTATACATAGCATAAAGGTAAAAAACGATATATGCAGTGTTATCTTCATTTTAGATGTCAAAAGGTTTTTGTGGTTCCCGGTGTTTTCTTTTCTGTGGGAAACAGGTCCAAATGGCTCTTTGAGTGTTTAAGGTTGCCAACCCCTGCTGTAAGTGAACAGACAAGGGGGTAATCAGCCTTACCTGTGCCACAAATGTAGCTGAGGAGGATACTAAAACATCATTTTGGGTGGCTCCCCTTCAGTTATGGAGTAGCCTCCCACATCAGATAATGTAAATGTAAACCTAGGTACCTTTTTAAAGACCTGAATTTGGTTGCTATAAAAAAAAGCAAAGCCTTGCGTGACCAGCAGATGCTTAATGAAGGATCAATTAGGACAGGGATCTCAAACTTGTGTCCTGTGGCATATCGTGACTTCCCCCCCCTTTGCTAAACCGGGGGAGGGCGTGGCCAGCGTGTGATGCATCCCGCTGACGAGTTTGACACCCCTGAATTAGGAGGAAGTAAATGAAAGTCAAAAGCAGGTGGTGGGAGATGGCAGAGTGCAGAGCAGTCAAAAGGGCAGAGATACATGGGAGGAGATAGCGGGATAGGGAAGAGGTGATAGGGAAGAGGTGAAGTGAAGTGCAGCAGTTGAAGCATGAGGTCCTAGCCCAACAACCACAACCATCACTACTGGAACTGTCTTGCTAACTGATATGATCACATGCTATTCTTCCTAATAAATTGGCTCTTCAGTTAAGCTAGAGGTTCCCAACCTTTTCTATACCCCGCACCCCTAGAATGCTTCTGATATATTATCTCACCCCTTACAAAAGTAAATAATTATATGCATATAATTATGCATATACACTATAATTTTGAAACTTCTAAACCCAAGTTTTCGCACCACCTGGAATATCGTCTCGCACCCCCCGGTTGGGAGCCCCTGAGTTAAGTGATGGAAATTCCAGTCCCAAATTAGGGTGGTTAAGTGAGGATTACCTATGTATTCAGAGTCAGCAGAATGTATTGAATTACAACATAATTTCTAGAAATCTTCAAAAATACACACAATGTGATATTTAAAGTTTAGATTTTGGGGATGTGCCTCATCAGTTCAGGGAGTCTTGTCAGGGCTGAACAACGGTTTTGTGATTATAACTAGAATAGAATATTTTGCAATTTCCTGTTTGCTTTAGATTCTTTGTTGGGCTTGCAGCAAACTACAGTAGTTCAGTGATTTGTATTTAGCCCCTTCCCCTTTTTTCTAAACTATTTGAATAAATGAGAAAAACCCAATATGTGCAGCCCAAATATGACCCTACTAGGAGAATTTATTAGTACACTATCATGCTTCTTTTACCCATCTTGGTTTTCTTTTGCTGTAGTCCTCCTCAAAGGACTGGATTTGGATATAGCCCTTCTTAAAAGAAGCATGATGGCGCATAACTCTTCTGAGATTGACAGTATAATTTATTAATCATACACATGAAATAAAATGTTGAGACTGTAGAAGTACATCTGTGAGAGAATTTTTCTCTGGAACAACTTCCACATCAAAATATGAAAATACATTGCTTTGAAGTCAAGAATAACAAGCATTTCTCCTAAGTGATTTGTTTGACACATGGTTCTAATATGAACAAAGCAAAAGAAGGAGTAAAGGAAAAGTCATATTTTGCACAGATACAGTACCAAGACTACTACTATATAGGACAGAAACAGACTATATGTTGCTTAGGGTTAGGCTCAGGGGTGGGTTCTTCCCGGTTCGCCCGAACCGGTAGCGACCTGCTGGTGACGTCACGATGACGTCACCGAACCGAATCAGTCGATGCTGGTCTGTAGGCGCCGCCATCTTTAAAAAAAATTTTTTTTTAAATTTTTTATTTTCCTTTTGAGCATGCGGAGAAGCCGAGTTTTGGCACTGTGCATGCGGTCGCCATCTTTTTTTGGCTTTGTTCCCCCCCATTTTTTGTTACTGCGCATGCGCACGCCCACACAACGCGGGAGGCAGCGAACCAGCAGCGAGGTAAGTTGGAACCCACCCCTGGTTAGGCTATTTACTAAGAGGCCATTTCAGAATGGGCACTGCTGTAAAAATACATAGATCAGCTATGAGCAAAATAAATTTTCCAAAATTTTAGCCATTACAATCTTAGATACTTGTTGGCAGAGTGGAGCCAATATATCTATCAAGTAAAGTTTCTCCATCTCTTGAATTCCTTACTTTGAGTAACTCTTGATTGTCAAATCTGTCTTTAGTTTCATGCTGATAATTTTAAGGGTTTGTTTAGATTACAGCGGTAAAAATAAAAAACACCCAAAAATTGGACCATAGGAACTTAACAACTTAACGAATATAATCATTCTGATTTCTTAATCAGGAAGTGAGCTTTTGCATTATATCGTCTTTTGTTCAGTTATGAAATGTAGACCTTATTTTACCAATCCTAATTGTAGTCAGGAGCTGAATTGATATTAACATTGGTCCTCTAAGACTTACACTGAGTTTATACATGCTAAGTCAGGATTTAGTTTACCGTATTTTTCGGAGTATAAGATGCACTTCCCCCCCCTAAAAGAGGGTGGAAATGTTGGTGTGTCTTATACACCGAATATAGCCATTTTTGGCCTCCCGAAGCCCCGCCCTGCATGAAAACGGGTGCGCAGAGGGTTTGGGAGGTCTGCAGAGTGCTCCTGGGGGCTGGAGGAGGGCAAAAATGCTCCCGTTTTTGTGAAAAACAGCCCGTTTTTCACAAAAACAGGGTGGTAGAGGGTTTGGGAGGTCTGCAGAGTGCTTCTGGGGGCTGGGGGAGGACAAAAACCTTTTTTCTTACTTACCTCTTCAAAATCTTGGTGTGTCTTATACACCGGTGCGTCTTATAGTCTGAAAAATACGGTAATCGTGGTTTGTTGAATAACAGTAAGCCCTCAATTTCAGGGCAACCTATTTCCAATTGGTTCATTCATGCTAGCTACAAGTTGCTGTACTGGGATTGGTGCAGGAGATAAATCTACACTAACTCAACTTCCAGTTAACCAGAACTTGAAATTGTTTTTAAATATTTAATTATGATTGGGATCCTAAATAGTTTATTCAAATTTGCTTCAATATCCAAAGCAATTAATATTCACAGCTCTTTGGAAAAAAATTCACGGTGCTCTCATTAGTAGATTGAATTAACCCTCCCATCCTAGAATTCTCCATTTTTCCGGCTTCAAGGATGGGTGGGCATGGTGGAGTAGGGGGCTTTTTCAGGCTGGGCAGAGAGGATTGCATGAGCAAAGATTCCCTCATTGAATATTGGATTCAACTCGTAAATCTATAAACTCATAGCATCTTATGTAGGGATAGGGGTTTGGAAATAGCACTGAGTATTCCACTTGGAACTAAATAACTGATTCATGATTTTTTTTAAAATACTCTTTTATACAAGCCATGATGATTATTGGTATCAATAGAACGCTTAATAGTAACATAAAATAGGAAGAATTGATAAAGTGGGAAGAAGCAAATATGGGGAACAAATGCATGCTCCTGTGGCCTAGGTCTAGCTAATTAACCATACTGTAGTTAGACGTAAGCACATTTTATAAGTTTAAATGTTTCTAGGGTGTTTCTTTTAAAACATGATATTATAAATGTTAAAGGATCAGAAATTGATAGTATCAAATTAGTAGTAAATACAACTCTATAATTGTCTACGTTTCCATCTTTTAAGCACACACTTGTTGTGTTTTGCTGAATTGTTTTTTTAATTTTTAAAAACCTGCCTGAGAATTAATACATATTACTGTCTATAGGAAGATAGGTATACAAATAGTGTTTATTTAGTGACCACAATAGTGACCACAACCTGGTCGCTAAGTGAAAAACCATACGATTACAACTATGCTTACAATTTTACTTCAGCTTTCCGTTGCTTTACAGATCTGCAAATGTCACAAATGCAGGCAGTGGTCTTAAATTTACTTTCCCCCCACTTACCATTGTAACTGAATGGTCATTGTCTGAGGGAGTCGCTAAGCAAGGGTTACTGTATATTCTGTTCATGAAAATATTTTCAGCAATGCATGGGCTTCTTTTTTGATAGGAGATGTATATGTGCATAATTCAGAACTGTGAAAATAGAAGATTATGATATTTCACTTTGCCTGTTAATTTGAGAAATGTGAATTAAATTCTGTCACTTTGAACCAGTCTGCCTACACTGTTTTCAGTAACAGTATTAATAGGAAATGTACCAGTGGGAATCAGGGTTGCTTCTCAAGTGACTTACAGGGAGAGCAGAAACTAATGTATCTCTTGAAGAAAGGCCAGGAGTAAAGGACTGCGAGGTGGAGAAGGCAGGACATCAAGAAAAAGAACCAAATTATTAGATCAGTGCATAATATTCAGAAGTCAAATCTGAAACCAGATATAAATGTAGAGTGGTACCTCGGTACTCATCATTAATTGGTTCTGGGAGGTGCAATAACTACCAAAAATGATGAGCAGCAAACAAATTTTCCCATAAGGAATAATTAGTGACACAAGGCAGCCGACACCAACAAGTTCTAGTTTGGGTGTTGAGTATCAAACAAAAGATGAGTACTGGGACAAAAATTTTGTGTCAAAATGCATTGAGTACCAAATTTGATGAGTTTCAAAGCAATTGAGTACCAAGGTACCACTGTACAATAACAATATTGGAGAAAATCTATCTCTGTAGATACTAAGAGTTGACACTGATTTGATGGCACTCAGTCAACCAAACAACTAACCAACAGTACTTTGCAGTGGGAATAAGCTTCTTTGGACTTCTATTCCTGATCCCCATGAATAGTTTAAGAAATACTTTATAAATTAAATGTACATCTCACAGAACCAACTACGTACAACAGCTATTAAAATGTGAATCTTAAATAGCCTTTAAAAAGAGTTTTTAAAACTTTTTATTTGATTAGTGAGTTAGTATAAGATCCCACCTTACTTACCTTTGCTGTTCTGTTAATACCTTTTTTAAATTATGAATTTATAAATAACTTGATCATACTGCATGAATGTTTTAAAATGCATAATGGGGTAGTTTATCTTTGTTGTGAACGTTTGTTTACCATTGCCTATTAAGCTTATTTTATTGGATGAAATGTTATTACTTTTTAACATTTGTATCATACTTTGGTAGTTAAATAATTTGTCACATGACCAGCTTTAAAAATGTCATCAAACTAGCATTAAAATGGTAATACAAGTAGGTACTGACATATACTTACATGGTCAACTCCTACAGTGTGGTATAGCAGTTTTAACACTGTAACGATGGACCTTTACGTAGGTAACAAAAGCACCAATTGGTACAGGTAGTCCTCGCTTAACAACCCTAATTAAGATCAGAATTTCCATCACTAAGCAAAGTGGTCATTAGGTGAAACCTAACATGAGTGTACCACAGTGGTAGCTTGATCGCAGTCATTAGATGAGGATCTCATTTTCCTCCTGGTCTTCTTTGCCTCTGTTTCAACTCTTCCCACCCACCTATCTCCCACTTCATCTCTGCCCTTTTGGCCAGCCTGCACTCTGCCATCTCAGCCATCCCAGGCACATCTGACTAAGGCAGCTGCTGGACATCTGCCAAGCTACACAAACCTTCCCTGACACTGTGTGAAGACCTTATCCAAGCAACTGCCTTGGTTGTGCATGACTCATAAGCAAGAAGACGACAATTTTACTCTAGTTATCCTTTTTAAATATATTTTCCTGCTCTTTTGAGGATGCTCTGACTAGAACTGTTGTCAGGCCCAAACCCAAAGGCAACAGCAAAACCCAGTTAAGTCCAGTCCTTAATTTGCTTGCATCTAATGGACAGAATCTTGCCAAACTAAAGTTATCACTTTCTAACCTACTAGATATATGTGCCCTGAGGGATTCTAGGGTGTGGCTATTCTGAACTCTTTCCTTCCTCCCTCATCCAACTGCTGCGCAGTCTCTTAATTTTAGCTTCTCTCTGATACCATGTACTGCCTTCTCTGTGCTACCAAGACTCCCCTTCACTGCTTCTCCAGGTGCACATTCCATCCCAATATTCCATTTATTTATATATTGACTTTATTATGGCCACCTACTCAAGAAGACTGAGCAATCTTACACTATTCGAAATATCACCATACCGTAAGTTTATATAAAGTATTTATGAAACAGTAAACCGTAAACATTCAAGTAAATTGAAATGGGGTTACATTTAAGCAGAGGATCTGTTAAATCCAAATGGGTCTTTATGTATGCACATGAATTTTAAACAAATACTTTAGACATATTTTACACAGATATAAAATATGGAATGGGATTTTCTGCATATATAGAAACACACTATGATGGCAGATTTTTTTCTTTGCTGCATCTAAAGTCTGCTAAATTAAGATCTGTTTGTACAGTAGAATTTTCTTTCATGATCTCTAGTGTAGACCTTACTTATTTGACTAGTAGATTGGCATTTGATTGAACTAATCATGACAGTCTAATGCTATCTGTCCCCAATCATTATTATCTCAACTACATATTTGTAAAGTTAGCAATGGTACTTGTTTGTTTGTTTGTTTGTGTGGTCATTTTTATATGCCGCCCAACTCCCATAGGACTCAGGGCGGCATATAAAATTGTTTAAAATTGTTCTTGTTGGTTTTCCAATAAGTTCAGTTAAATCAGGGCTGTCAAACTCCCGGCCCACGGGCCGGATGCATCACATGCTGGCCGCACCCACGCCCTGTTTAGCGAAGGGAGGAAAAGTCCCAATACGTCACATGACAATGTGAGTTTGACACTCCTGAGTTAAATGCTTGATTGTGAGAAAATAATTAGGAAAGATCTAGCCTAGTAAGAAGGCCTCTTTATAAAATAAAAATGTTTAATTATGGTTTATTCATGTATCCATTTTCTGAAGAAAGAAGTACAGGTAGTCCTTGGCTTATGACCACAACTCAGCCCCAAATTTCTGTTGCTAAGTGAGACGTTAATTGAATTTTGCCCCATTTTACGACCTTGCCACAGTTGTTAAGTGAATCACTGCAGTTGTTACATTAGGGACACGGGCGCTAAATGAATCTGGCTTTCCTATTGACTTTGCTTGTTGCAAAAGGTGATCTCATGACTCCAGGACATTGTAACAGTCATAAAAATGAGTCAGTTGCCAAGTGTCTGAATTTTGATCACGTGAGCATGGGGATGGCTGCAACTGTCATAAGTGTGAAAAGCAGTCATAATTCACTTTTTTCAGTGCCATTGTATCTTTGGTCAATAAATGAACTGTTGTAAGTTGAGGACTACCTGTATCCTCAAAATATGTGCTGTTTCAGACTCATAAGGCAGAAAGCGTATGTTAGGGGTGCAGCTACACCTATTCTTTTATCACAAGACTAAGAACTTACTAAGTGAACTTCTAGCTGAAGTGTGATTTGATAAAGACCTTTCTGGCTTCTGCTGAAAGAAAATATGTTTGTTTGTCTCATCATGATATTATTGATTTCAAATAACTAATGAAGACGTTGGATTTTAATAAAACTCTTGAAAAGATTATTCAGTATCTAAGGAGGGATGCAGGAATATACTCTCCCCTGATTCTCTGCTTACTTGCTAACTCTATACTTTTCCCCAAGATTAAACATCCACTTGTTCAGCCTTTAGCTACATCAGTCGATTTCTCCTTGTATGAGAGATCATTATTATAAATGTGGTGGTGCTGTTTATAGGGCACACATTTCATGAATAAAAAATGTACGTGGATTCAGTTGGTAGTCTGAAAAACTATTTCACAGTTTATCAGAGTAAATTGTATGCTCTGTTCCTGTAGGCAGACCAATGCCTTCAATAGACCAATACCTGCATATTAAGTGACAGCAGTATCCTGCTACGAGCTTAGGATTCATGTTGTGATAACATAGACTTATGTTAAGTGATTTTGTTTACTAATATGAAGAGAAGAAATTTCTTACCAAGATATTTATCCTTCTCTCTCCTCAGTTCACAGTGTGGAACTTGGCCCAACAATTTGTAAATTCATGGGAAAATAACATGTGCTTGCTAATTATAACTTGTCTAGGCATTGCTGTAAATGGTCCCAGAGTACACCGTGCCAGAGATCCATATGGCATTTGAAGGATCAGTGCCTCCCAAATTGTTCTGGCAAGAAGGTTCCTGTAAGGCCTGTCTGTTGAATGACTGTGCTCATTTGCATGAAAAGATTAATAGCAAAACAAAACCATGCGTGCGACTACCCACATCTTAATTTTATTCCTCTGGAGGCCAATCTCATTCTGAGTGTCTGCTTTAAAAAAAAAGCTGCAAAAGAGCTTTTATTTCTAGCACTGCTGGAAAGGCTGTTTCTGGGAATCTCGTTTTTATTCCAGTGAAATGATTTCTGGGCATGACTCGTTTCTTGGAACTGATCTGCTTAGTTGTCCTGGTGTCTTCCACTGCTGAACTACAAGAGGCTAACCTGATGCTCAGAAGGAAATTCCCCACCCCCATTGCCGTGTCAGTCATGGCCCTTCCGAGCAGCAGGGGAGGATGTATGCTTGAGTCTCTTTGGAAGGACAGCCAATCAGAACCTGCCTTATAAATCAGGCAGTCACCGATGCCGTTTGCTGTCCCTGTGCTTCAGGCAGGAGGCTGTGTTTGCAACAGATCATGCTATGCTCGATCCAGGGCCCATTTCCTGTTTCTATTCTAGTCGTTGGTGGCTCAGCACAGCTTCCTGCCTGTATACGTTACCGATTCCCCTGATGGCAGCTCTTGTTTTCTTAGGAACAATTTCAGTTAGAAAATTAACTGAAATATGAAGGCAGCTGGGTCTTGGATAGGAGCAGATTAGAAAATTGGCGCATGCGCACTGAGCTTTCTTCTGTCACTTTCTTTCTTCTGCTTTGAGTCCAGTTTGTTGTAGCCAGGCAAGCTAGGATGTAATCAGAAAATTGCTAGAGGATTCTCACTGCTCAGCTTAGATTTCCAACGGTGGTTTGTTAATCTTGTGAAACCACAGGATTGAACGGCCCTCGATAGCATTGTTGCTTGCTCTTTACAAGCATGCTGACTTACTGCTTTACAAATGTATATTGCGGTAAAGCTTTGGGTTCTATCAGTGAAAGCATGTGAAAGAGGGATTAAAAATCAGATTCCAAAATGCAGGGTTTAAAATGCTACTCTTAGCATCACTTTTTCAACTTGCACCTAAGCAGCATACCGTAACCTTTTTTTTTTTTAGAATGGTACATTTTCTCTCCTATAAAAATAGATGTGAATCAATCTTTCTGGAATTGTCTTTTAGAGTTCAGAGTTCTAACTCTATGGTTTTTCTTCAGGGGCGATCTTGGCACTATAGAGAACATTGGAATTAACACCCCAATGTTAAGCAAAGAGTCACGGGTAGGAATCATCAGTTGGAGTGGCATTATTTCCTGTTGTGTTAGATAATATCAAGTTGTATCCTGAAGCCAAATAGATCGTTCTTTAAGCCAGTAGCATAAGAATTTCTGATTAAAGAAGACTCTTCATACTGATAAAGTATAATGTGTTTCCTATGGCAATATGGAAATTCCATATTGTAAAACAGAATTTGCTCTTGTAGATCAAAGAAGCTCCAACAGTAGAATTATACTTCTTCCAGTTTTTTTTAATTGTTTTAGTAATTGTAATGTATTGCAATAAATTTTTTGGGCCTATCACTTCAGATACAGGGAGTTATGTAAAATTTTTATATAGTGTCCTATAAGATTAGGAGGAAAATCACTGTCCCTTTGATTGGCACAGGACACCTTCCCTAGTTCTTTTTTTTTAATTTTTTTTAATTTTTTCACCAATTTCACATAAGCATCCATACATATACCATAAAGCATATCAAAACATATATAATTATACATTTCTATCCAATATACCGTAATCAAACTTCCTAATTTTGCACCTTTTGTACTTTTATCGCATGTCTGCTTTCCCTCAATATTTCATTCTACTCCCCTCCCTCTATCTCCTTCTCTTCCCTCTACCTTCTTTTTCCTTCTCTCCTTCTTACCTACTTCCCTCCTCTCCTCTTCCTTCCTCTCTCTTGTCCCTTCCCTGAGTACATCTAATCATAATCCATTTTATGGTTAACAGACGAGTAACTCAAATCTCTAACTTCATTCCATCATCAGTGCTACTCTTAAACTTGTGTTTTTCCCCTTTATCCATATATATATATATATATATATATATATATATATATATATATATATATATATATATATATATATATATATATATATATATATATATATATATATATATATATATATTTTCCTAGGTATATTTACTATTATTCTGATGCTGCCTCCTTGCCTCCTATTTTTGTCGCCTGGATCTACCACCTTTAATTTTCAATTTTCTTCCAAATTAATCGCTGTAGCTTATCTTCCATATATATTCATTGTCTCTTGTACCTCCTTTCTTATTTATCTTTAAAATCCATCCTGTTTATATTTTAAATTT
Source organism: Diadophis punctatus similis (assembly GCA_023053685.1). Taxonomy (NCBI): domain Eukaryota; kingdom Metazoa; phylum Chordata; class Lepidosauria; order Squamata; family Dipsadidae; genus Diadophis; species Diadophis punctatus. The sequence continues at coordinate 4,207,749 of JALIGW010000040.1, forward strand.
TAGGCCATACTCCTCCCTTACCTCAATTTATATCTTCATTTTATTTTATTCTATCATTTCTAAATGCCCTAAATTTCTAATCTCTTTTATCTTTTCAGAACTCCCTTTCCATCCATTGGTTGGTAACATTACCAACTACCCAATATACCAAAAGCCCCCTAGTTATCAAAAATCTCTTCAACATAAAGTCAAATTTATGAATTTTATAGTCTTATATAAAAACCTTGGAAAGTAATAATTATACAGATCTTATAACATTCCAACAATTTCAGTAATTATCAAAATTATTTTCAACATTAAATCAAATTTATAAATTATACAAATCTTATGTAAAACCTTTTAGAATAGTAATTATTCAAATGTTATAACCTTCCAACAATACACCTACTATAGTCTGTTTATTTCCCCCCCTTCCCCTTAATTCATCACCTTTTTCATCATCAAGATTTAATTTTAACCATCATGTACCAATCTGATATAAAATTATTAACTTATACTAAAAACCTTTTAAGATAATAATTATACAAATTTTATCATTTTCCAACAATTGCATTTATTATAATATATCTTACATCATCACTGTTCATAAATTTATCATCATATACCTCTCTTCCATAAAAACCTTATACCGTAATTAATCATACACAATTAAAACCATTGATACAAATAAAACTATTATAATAAAACCCAATTAATTCTTCGTACACACACTCTTCTTTAATTAAATCTCTCTTGATTAAAGCTTATAATCTTTTTATGTTTCAATATTCTGATATCCACTTTTAATATATTTCATTCCAGTTCACAGTCTTATTATCTTCTATCACCATGATAAGTCAAAATCAAACACCGTAGTTCAGCATACTCTCCTTTCAGATTCTCACAGTTCCAAGGTTATCTTTTCTTGTAAGCAAAGTTAGTCCTCACAGCTATCAACCAATTTTCCTTTTTCTCTTATCTTTCCACAAATTGTTGCAATATTTATTCCAACCAGCAGATGGCGTTACCAGATTTCCAATGCAATACAATTATTTCACAAAACTTTCCAAAACGCTTTACACCCACATATGGGATATTTTCTTCAAATTCTTTGTTCTTTTTCAGTCTCTTTAACTTCCACCAAATCCAATTATAAAAACATCCTCAAATTTTTTGGGCTTTTAAACTCTGTTCCTTTAACTCTCTCTATGGTATTTCCAATTACTAGATAGCCACTTGCTCCATTTTAGAATCTCTTTTGTCTCCTTTTAAGTTTCTTCTTTTTATCATTAAATCGGCCAAACACTCACTCACCTTCAACACTTCTTCACATTTCTCCAGCACAAACGCTTAGATCTTGTCATCCAGGAAATCCACGATCTGTCTGCTCCTATCATTCCGATCGTGGCCATCCCAGCTAATGGTGACAGCGTCGTCTTCCACAGCTGCTGGTCGAGAGGCTGGTGCCGGCTCCCTGGGGGTTTTGCAAGTCCCCGTGGACCACCGACCGGTGCCTCTCTTCTTCACGCCCCTCCAGGGCGGTTCCAACCCGGTTCCAGTCCGGTTCCGGGTCCCCAAGCAGCTGGGATTCGGGGTTTCCCACGGAGCTACCATGGGAGACACCCGTAGCGCTGCGACGTTGGCCACGCCCCCCTAGTTCTTTTTAATTTCCAATTTGAAATAACCTTATCTTGTGATTTTGCTTTAATGGTTATATTATGCTAAGTTATATCATTTTGTGTGTGTGTGTGTAATATATATATATATATATATATATATATATATATATATATATATATATATATATATATATATATATATATATATATATATATATATATATATTATATGAACATCATTAAACAAAACTAAGTATTTTATTTAAATATTGCATAATAAAGCAATAAACAATAACCATAAATTCAAGAGCTACAATTAGAGCAAGAGACAGATGAAACAACAGTAAAAAAACACTGAACGAAGTGGACTTTATTTATAATAAAGAAGGGTGCAAACCTGTGCTTGCCCAAGAAGAAAGCCCAAAATGCTTGTATTGAAAGGCGATTTCCATAACGTTCACCTGATAATTATAAATAAAAACAGGTCGATATGAGATTATTTTTGAATAATCTGGCTTTCAACTATTTAAGCCTTCACTGGCCAAAAAAGAAAACAAAAAGAGAACAGTTGTCTCTGAAACAAAATAAATTCTGTGGAAGTTGATCTACAACTGGTGTAATGTATCTTCTGTTAAGATTATTCCCAAGGGCAACTCCATCTCATGCAAGCAATCTAAAAAGGAGATGAAATAAGCGATAGATCAAAGTGGCTCAATTCTTTCTCTAAAATGGAGACATACAAATTAAAACTAGGGAAAGGGACTTTTAACAGTTAATTGTTCTTCAGGAACAAAAAAAATCAGGCTCACTTAGAAGTTAACTTCCATTTGGCTAAAGATTTTTATATTATTCACTCATTCAATTTCTATGGCTGCCCATCTCAGTCAAGTGACTCTGAGCAATGAAATCATAAAATCAATTAAAATCAAACAAACACAATCCAAAAATATGCGTAGCAGCCAAGAAAAAAAACCATAACTCTAGAAGTTAATATAGCCAGGAAAAACGGCCCTTAACACACTTGGTATCCCAGGCCTAGGTCTTCAAGGCCTTATGAGAGGCCAACAGGGCAGGGGCCACCCCAATTTCTGGAGAGAGAATGTTCCAGAGCACATAAGTTACAGCAGAGAAGGTATGTCTCCTAGTCTCAGCCAGCTGATACTTCTTGACTGACAGGATTTGGAGTATGGCACTCATATCAGATTGGATGAGTAGAAACAACTAGGAGAAGACGGTCCCTCAGATTCCAAGCCATGAAAAGCTTTAAAGATGACAACCAGCACCTTGAATTGTATCCAGAAACAATTGGCAACCAATGCACCTAATGAAACAGTGGTGTTACATGTATCGAACCCGTGCAGCTGCATTCTGCACCAGTTGAAGCTTCCGGATGCTCTTCAAGGGCAGCACCATGAAGAGCATATTACCGTAATTCTATGTGGAATGTAGGAAGGAGGTGGATTCCCGGGAAGGATGGGGTGCATTCCAGAGGAGTAAGAGGCTACTCAATCCAGATGTTACATGTGAGAGAAAGAGGGTGAAAATACTCCCCAATTAATAGTTCACATAATATAGTTTAGATGTAGATAGTACAGTCCTCAATCTAGAAAGATTTGTCTGTACCGTAGGTGTGAAAACAATAAAGTCATCTTGGAAGATTCTGATTCAGTTTTGGGACTAAGAAATCCAGACAGGAGGTCACAAGGGCATGAGTGACTGTGAGCAGAACTTCCCAGTCCAGGAATGAGCACAACTGGCGCACAGTGAGAAGGGGTGCAAAGATCTTCCTAGCCCAGTTGTTGCCTGCTCTTATAATAGAGGCCACAAGTCCAAGAGGACCTGCAGATTGTGTACCAGATCCATTTGAGGCAATCGAAGGCCCAAGTTCTTAAAGCAACTCAGTCTTGCTTGAGTTGAATGGGGTCCAGATAATCTGCTTCATCAAGGGCCCTTTGAAGCTCCCATGTGATGACTTTCTCCACAACCTTCCTTAAAAGGAAACTGTCCACACTAGTTGGGTTGAGCTATGGCCCCTTGAGAAGAGGGTGCACTGCTTCAAGAACTAGCAGGACCACACCCTCCCTCAAGGAAGAAGCGTTGACCAGCCAGGAGTGGCACTGATTTAGCACACAAGGGACTGAACGAACAATATTCCTGATTCTGGTTTGGACACTGATCTCTGGAATGGATCTCAATGTATTTACATAGTTATGTCTTAAATAGTTCATTGGTTGTACACACGTTATATCTTACATATCTTCTGAATGATCTCCAATGAAAGACACACACAGAGGCTTGGATTTGGGCCATACATGTGTTATAAAGAATTAAGACAGTTTCGATAACTTGGATAGTGCTAGTTTAGTAGGGAAGTTTGAGATGGAGCTTAGCACTATTTATTTTTTGTGGAAAAATTCTTTGAAGCAACAAAACTACATGTGGCTTGCAATCTTCATTTCTCTGACCAGCCGTTGACTATCATGGCAAGTGATGTTGGATGATCTTGATGAGTAATGATACTACTAAGACATTGACTATTAAACCCTTGAAATACATAAATGACTTAGCTGGACACTTTTGACCTATTATGGCTAATAATTAGCTTAGCATATGTCAATGTGTGCAGCTGTAAGCTGGTTACCATAGTTACGTACAAGATTCCTTGGGAATATTTCCCCAAGTAACCTGTTCCATTATATCCAGCTGTTTAAATATAAGGTTGCTGGGCCTATGGCTTTGATAGACCTATTTAGTCCATACCGAACACAAAGGCAAGACCTGTTAATATCAAAATAAACTTCAATACTCTTTTCCATATTAGGATAATCATTTTGCAGATTATATGAACACATTATGTCATAAATCAAAAGAGAAATACGTTGCCTAACTTGGTGTAGGCAATCCAGTCAAAATCAAACGCAAGGCAAACTACATACGAGATATCCCAAGTAGAACGGGTCCTCTTCAGTCTGTAAAAAATATTTTCTATTGTAGATGACAAAATACAATGCCCTCGTATCTTTTTAAAACCTTGAATAACCTGGCATCTTTCAATGATGAGAAGTCAGAATACCTGAACTGGGCTGAAAAGCAGATAATCTAGCATTGTCAATATTATTGGGTGTGTAGATGAGATTTTGAACCAAAATAGGAAGAAGATGGGAGATTTCTGCATTTGAGGAACATTACTGCTGAGTTGCAGTTGCCTCCCCCAATTCTGCTTAATCCCAAATAAGGCCTGGTGGTCCCTAACCTTCATTTTAGTTCAGTTGACATTGGCTTTAGTGACATTTGCCTGTATTAAGGTATGACACTTTCAAACGCAGGTCCCTACTTATTAGCTTTAAGAAGCTAATTTCATCCATTGCTCATGGTTTTTCTATTTCTTCAATCTCAATTGCTGATTTATAACAATTATCACAATTTATTACATTATTGCTACTTAGCAAAAAAAATTCCAGCATATGTTTGTAACAATGAAAGATTAGTTAAGACAGCAAAGGTTATTCAACAGAACAACTGCCTGTCTCTATTTTTTTTAAAATAATTTCTGTTGCTTTTCCAACAGATTACACAATAACGTCTTTTCTAAATCAATATGCTCTTAACTAGAGATGTAAAATTTCCGGAAATTTTGAAGCTTGGGAAAAAACCCGTTTTTTTTTTCATTTTTTTTGGGGGGGGGGGACGGAAATTTTCGGAAAAATTGAAAAAATGCTACATTAGCACTTTTTTTGTCTTTAAGATTGAAAGTCATTCTGTTACTTTAGGAACATAAAATATGACTATGGACAATTTGATTTGGCATAAAATTATCACAACTAGCATATTAAAAATATAGTGTAGCCAAACAATTATCACAAACAGAATTTACTTTTTTATAATATTTATTTGTAACAAAGGGAGCAACCATCTCCTGAACTGCTTACTAGTTTATTTTCAGGTCCTTTTTGTTGCTCTGTATTTTCTTCCAATGCTTTTCAGGCCTAGTGAAGAGGACAGAACAAACCAAACACACCCACTAACATGCAAAAGCAAAACTGAAACCTTTTTCTTGTTACAATAGCAGCACCTCCTAAAGGAAGAAATGCATACTGTTCTTGCATTGGAGGGTTTAGTTTGTTACCTAGGACTTGCTTGTCCTCACTTAGTGCACAGAAATTAGAATAATCTGATATCATACATTTTTTTTAGAAATGATTTGGAAAATATTTGAACACCCTGTCTTAAAATATTTTATTCATCATGTTAAAATAAAATATTCCACAATGTTTTTTTTTTCTTTTTTCAATTTTTTGGAAAAAAACAAAAAGCCTTCAGGAAAAAAAATGGGGCAAAACCGTTTCCCCCCCGAATATTTCCGGTTTTTTTCCGGGCCTTCACATCTCTACTCTTAACTTAAACTGGAAAATTATGAAGTACAGAAACAGCCAATAACATTTGCTTGAATGCCTCAGATGGAAAAAAAATGCACCAAAGTAGTATGGGTAGCGCTCTCTCTCCCTCTCCCTCTCCCTCTCCCTCCCTCCCTCCCCCTCTCTCTCTCTCTCTCTCTCTCTCTCTCTCTCTCTCTCTCTCTCTCTCTCTCTCTCTCTCTCTCTCTCTCTCTGGAATTAGTGTTTTTTTCCCTTAAGTGGAAGAAAAGAGTTATGTAGTACGGACCAGTGCAATGTTCTATTTCAAAAACGTCCTCATTCTAGCTTAAAGTGAAAGATCTGCTTAGCTATGCCAAAAAACATGCATGGATGCATCTGTATAACAAAAGCCGTTGAGATGAACTTGAAAGTGATTTTACTTTGCTTAAAGGAAAGCAAATTTGCTAGATAACCTTGGAGTATTTTGTGAGGTGGGTAGGTATATAAACTTGATAAATAAATAAATACATTAGATGTTAAGCTAGATATTGGAATACTGATCAATTTCTCATATTTTGTAGAAGACGACCAGTAATACTGCATAGTGTTGTTTTGAACCATTTAGTAAAACAAAAATATAATTGAGATTATGTTGTTCTAAAACAAGGGCTTAATTTTTTTAAAAAAACACCTCCCCTCCACCACCATTGCCACCCAACTGCATCAAATTCAGTTGAGAGTTTCTATTAACATGATTTAGTTCTCATTGTTCGGCTAATAACAGCAGTTGTTAATATAGTCCCCCTGCTTGTTTTAGCTACTGCTCACTCCCCATCTTGAAATTTTTCACCTTTCGAAATTTTATAATGTTATTTTTATAATTTTATAACTTCTCTACCTCATCTTTCCTGATTTTAATGTTAATTTTATTTATATTGTACTACCAAGAGCTGCTCTCTTGAGGGAGATGGCTGGTTAAGAAATAGGAAATATAAATAAATAATCTGGTATATGACCAAAGTTTTGATTGATTGATTGATTAATAAATACAGCCAAGATTGTCTGTATATTGTGTTAAAATAGTAGTTGTCCTAAATCCTAAATCAAGAAAATTTCTTTCAAGGATCCATTGACAATACTTCATTATTCTTAATCTATTGTTTTGTCCAGATGAAGATGCAAACAAATTATTACTACTTAATTGGCTGGGTTTATGAAGGCTTTCATTTTATAGTGCACATTTGCTCTATCTTTTGATGAAGCTGACAGAAAAGCTTTCCTAGGGATGGTCAGTAAAATTTACTTGAACAATCTTCTAGCTTATTCTTCACTAAAAGATCAGTGAAGCATGTTGGCTGAATATATTTCTCCAAGGACGTGCACTTCTTCAGGCAATAATATTAGAAACTGATTCCATAAAATTAGACTCATTACACCACCACCCCTCAGTAACTGCCACCACTCTGAATGTGAACCTTTTTTGTTGGATAAATGCTCTACATGTTAATCACCATACCATACTAAGAATGCTTTATTAGAAGATTGTTACTGCAGAAAAAGTTTTACTGTACAAAACACTTTTGCAGTTCCATTTAACAAAACAAATCACCCCCCAAAAAATATGGATTTACTTGTGGTAAACATAATAGAAAAAGCCATAACACTGGCTGCAGGCTTCTAGATTTCATGATCTTTATTATTGTCTCAGAATCCATCTACTGAACAGTGCTGGGTGCACTGTAATAACGTAGGCAGAGATAACGTAACAGTTAAATAATGCCTCTAAGATTATATTTACGCTAGGCTTTTATGTAGTATCAGAAAACCAAAATCCGTTACTTCCTCATTTATATATATGCATGAGGGGGAGGAAGCCAGGAGAAACACCTTCAAAGCAATGCCTGATAGCCCTGCTTTACCCCCCAGGGAGAGAAAGAGGCAATACACAATGGGGAAATCTTCATCTGTCAGCATGACTAAGGCAGAAACAACTAAGTCAATTACAGGAGAGAAAAAAGGGTGTGGACCGGTTACACGTGCAAAGTCTAAATTGATAGGCATTACATCAGTGGTGGCCAACCTTAAGCATACCATCCGCCAAATTTTTTCGCAGACAAGTTCAGATCCGCCATTTATTATTTATTTATTTTTTTGGTCATTTTTGTATGCTGCCCCACTCCCATAGGACAATTCTGCCTCTGCCTACCAGCATCAGGATCAGTGGCATCCTCACTTCCACTCGGATTTTGATAACGAGCAGCACAGATCTTTTTATCCATTTAAAACAAACCCTATCACCAGATGGGCATTTAACTGGAGCGGGTGGGGTGGGGTGGGGGATGATTTTCATGGGGGAAGAAGAAAGACTTGGCACCGAATGCTTCCTACCTATAGATGTAGGCATTGAAAGCCTGGCTTTCTCGCAGCAAGGTCTGATAGAGAGGCAGCACTTCAGTCCTCCTGGACGCTGCCATCTCATAAACACCTTGCTGGGCTTTGCCTGCCTCTTCTCCTGACAACCCAGGCAGTCGGCTTCTGCTTCTGGCCAGGAGGAAAGGGAAAGTGAGTCTGCGGAGGAGGAGGAGGAGAAGGAGGAGAAGGGCGTGCAGCTCTGCAATGTGCAAACGGGGAACCGGGATAGGAAAGCAATTTTGGGTGGCGGCACCAGCTGGAACTGCCTGCCACCTGAAACACAATGCACTTTTTTGGCTTCCACATGCCCGGTTGAAGATCGTACTTCATCTGGATGGGGAAGCCGCCGGCGCCAGCAGGTTGAGCGGAGCCGCCTGCACCATGGAGGAACCCCCCACCCCGTGCCTTCCCCCCTCCCCTGCCACCAGCTGCTTCACCTTTCTCTGCACGTGGTGGGGAAGGGCTCAGAGAGGAGCCCAAGGTTGGGGAAGAGAGCATGGAATGGGGGGATCCGTCCTCCCCAATCCTGATCAACCAGTCCTCACTAGTTCACACGCTAGCTGCCAGGGGCACGATCCGCGTGGTTCTCCAGCCAGGAAACTTCGTAATGGGAAGAGTAGGGGGAAAAAACCCCTCCAGCTGTGAAGCCCGCACTGGGAGACAGGAGCCGAAGCAGCCTTCTAAAAGCAAGGTTTTTGAAATCCTGGAGGAAAGCCATTTGTTGCAATTCTAATTTCTGCTATCGGGACGCAGGGCGCGAGGTTGTGGTTCCCACCGAATCACTGAAAGCAGGTAAAGCAGGAGACGTTTGCCTGGCACGATGCAAGCACTGTAACGCACCCTGTGTCCCGATCACAGAAATCGGAATTGCAACAATGGCAAAGCATCACCGCAGCTGGTTTACCCCACACCTTGCACCACATGCACCTGGACAAACCCTTCCATCTCACAGGCAGCCTTGGCAGTAGCGGAGTTCTCACGAGAGCAATCAGTGAAATGGAACTCAAAGGGCTTTGGAAGACGCGCCCGCTCCTAACCTCGTCCAAACTTTCCTCCCTGATTCCAAAAACCTTGCTTTTGGAAGGCTGCTTCGGCTCCTGTTGTCCAGTGCGGGCTTTGCAGCTGGAGAGGTTCCCCCCCCCACTCTTCCCATTACAAAGTTTCCTGGCCAGAGAACCACACGGATTTCGCCCCTGGCAGCTGGCCTCCGAGGACTGCTTGATCAGGATTGGGGAGGATGGATCCCTGCATTCCACGCTCTCTTCTCCCCCATCCGGGCTCCCCTCCTAGCCCTTCTGCACCATGCGTGGAGAAAGGCAAAGCAACCGAATTAAAAGAAACTCACCAAGCGCAGGTTTCCCAAGACGTCCCTTCTCTGAAGCTTGCTCTGCTGCCGGTGCTTGTGACTGACTACTTCCTCCTCTGCTATGCTCTTCTATGACTCGTGGACTTCAACTCCCAGAATTCCTGTGCCAGCATGATTGGCTCAGGAATTCTGGGAGTTGAAGTCCACAAGTCATAGAAGAGCCAAGTTTGTCGCTTTGTTTTGTCGCTGCCGGAGTTTGACTTCGAACTGCGCGCGCTCTCCAGAATTATGCAGGAAGAAAAGGATCGGACAATAAGAAGGTCGGAATCACTTTCGCTCGCTAAATTTTAGTGAGCGAAAGTGATTCCGACCTTCTTATTGTCCGATCCCCTTCTTCCTGCATAATAAGCATCAGCCTTTTCTGTCCATTGGATGATTGCAATGCGCCACTTGCAATCATCCAATGTGCCACGTTTGGCGCATGCGCCACGGTTTGGCCACCCCTGCATTACATAAATTGATAGGCATTCTATAAAAGCAAGCATCTCTTCCATGGGGATTTTACACTCTGACGAAGTCAACGGGTTGACGAAAGCTTAGTAATTTTAATAGTAGTTTTAAATTAAAAAAATTTCTTTATCTGTAACTATGCCTGGAACTCGCATTCTCTCTCTCTCTCTCTCTCTCTCTCTCTCTCTCTCTCGAGAGAGAGAGAGAGAGAGAGAGAGGGGGGGGGGGAGGGAGAGGGAGAGGGACACAGAGAGAGATAGTGGTTTAAAAATTATAATAAAATACAAATACCACTATTAAAATGTATCCCAGGAGTTAAACTGAAGTGTCCTGTTGAAGATAGTGGGCAAACCTTGTAAGGCCAGGAGTTTGACAGCAAACATGCAACTGTAAAAGCCATGACTGCTAATTACCTTTCTAATGTTGTATGTTAGTAGCACCATAAGAAGAAGCACCTTTAAAAAGAGTTATGTAGGAGATGACCAGGCTGAGCCCAAGAAAGAGGTCAAACGCATCACAAGTCTCGAATCCCTGCATGCCCATAAGAGATCTAAGTTCAGTCCAGCTTGAATGCCTCTCTTATCCCCCGCTCATTTCCCTTGAGCGTTAGTTGGTCAGATTCTTGTAGAGGGCTTATCTTGCAATAAATCTTTATACTCATTTGAACTGCTTGAATCTCCTGATTTCCCAGCTTTTGACAGGTATGTTGTAGCAAATATTTTATTAGGGAAATTTTTTAGGTGCACTGATCAGACCTACAAATGTCCAGAGATCTATTAATACAGCCCAAGCTATCTTCTCATTCACCTGTTCTAAACTGTACTGAGTTCAAATTGATCTAGCTTTTTCTATCACAGATTGTCTGTTCCATTGTTTCAATCAGTAAATGTACCCAATAAACCACAGAGTGTTCAGTTCAGTGTTTCAAGACTGAAAGAGTTGATTGTTCTGATAATCAAATCAGAAATGGAAGCATTAGCAGAGCTACCTAAATTGCTTGGAGCTCTTTTCAGAGCTCATCATCAATATATTGGCTTTTGGTGTATCATGAATATTATAAACGGTTACAGGATTGGGAGTATACTCTGTTTCTTTCCCCTCTTTTATGTAGAGTAAAATGATCTGGAGGTTTTAGTTTACTTGCTTTGATTTTTTGTTGTGTTTGAATTAGTGCTTAATATATCTTTGTAACTCATATGTTGTGCTAGCTTGCTATATGGGAGAAAGGAGATGTTGGGTCCTCTTGATTATTTGCATGGGTTGTACCTACCAAAATGACTAAATTCCTTTCTTTCTGCTATTTAAACTGTATTATGTACAGGTAGTGCTCAACTTATCAGTGGAACATCCATTGCTAAGCGAGGCGGTCATTAAATGAGTCACATCTAATTTTATGATGTTTTACCATGATCATAAAATAAATCATGCAGTCATTAAGTTAATGTCGTTGAACGTTTCAGTGGGAAAGTAGAATATGGAACTATGGACTGGAAGAGAGATTGAAGGGATTCTCTTATCTTCTTACCAGAGAAAGTGTTCAAGGAGTATAAGTTAACTATGCCAGTGTTCAACATGGTGTGTTTAGTGTAGCAATACGAATAAGAATATGATTTCAACTAGATGTTATCTCTGATGCCAGCAACTGAGTTTCGTGGGGAATTGAAAGTGCCCTAAGAGAAAAAGGAGCAAGCCAACAAATAACCAAATGTTGTGGTTGGCCAGCGGCCTGTGCAGCTGGTAGCAGATTCGGACAGCGAGGAGGCTGGTGTTGTGATTCGCCAGCGGCCTGTGCAGCTGGCACCAGAGTCGGACAATGAGGAGGCTGGAGAAGGCTCGGTGCCAGAGGCAGGGATTCAGCCAGGGCCTTCAGAACCTCCAGAGGCTGCCATGAGTGAAGAAGAAGAGGAGGAGGAACCTGTTCCCAATGTGCGCGTGTGCAGAGCTGCCAAAAGGCAGGAATGGTTCCTGAGAAGGACTACTCGGGAGTAAGGCTTGGGGATAATTGGCCACTCCCATAGCTATTTAAGTGATGAAAACAAAGGAGGAATTTGCAGGAAACAACTTCGTTCATTTCAAGTCCTGGTGTTTGAATTCAAACCTCTGTTTCTGCTCCTGTTTGAAATCATCAAGTTGCCTGCAAATTGTTCCTGGGTGTTTTGCCAAAACAGTAAGATTCGTGTCAGTCTTGTGTTCTTTTGCTTGGACTATTGCCGAATGTTAAGGAAACCGTGGCAAAGAAAAGACTAGTTTATACTTTATTTGCATTTAGGACGACTGCTAAGTAAGACAATTAGTAGTTATTATTAAAACAAGGTTTGTACAGATGCTGTTTGTGCTGTGTTCCTTTGTCAGGAAGCTGGGTCAGAACACCAAATCCTTTGTAGGGGACCACAAAAGAATATCCAGTTGTCTAATTCTTTCCTATGTGACCCTCTTTAAAGGAATGTGTTTATATATTATAGTTTGCCCAATGGTGGAATGTTTGCATTTTCATTTATATTTATGTACATTCACTCTACGTACATTCCAAAATCACCTGGCAACACTTTTTAATGCAAATTATAGATCACTAAATTTTCCTCAATTAGGATAACTCTTGCTAAGTTTACAATGAATTAGCATTCTGGCTGGAGAATTCTGGGAGTTGATGTCCACAGTTGTCAACTTTGGAAAACACTGACCTAGATTCTAGTCCCGTGATGGTGAACCTATGGCACGCGGAGCCATATCGGAGGGCACGCGAGGTGTTGCCCTATGTCAGCTCCAGCGCACATGCGCACGCTGGCCACCTGATTTTCGGTCTTGGAGAAGGCCGTTTTTGCCTTCAGGAGGCTTCCCTGAAGCCTCCGGAGGGCGAAAAACGGCCCAAGGGTCAAACCGGAAGTATGTTTTTCCAAACTTCCAGTTGGCCCATTGGGCTGTTTTTCGTACTCTGGAGACTTCAGGGAAGCCTCCTGAAGCCTGGGGTTGGCGAAAAACATCCCAACGGGCCAACTGGAAGTTCGGAAACAAACTTCCAGTTGGCCCGTTGGGACATTTTTCGCCGTCCCCTGGCTTCAGGGTTCCGGAGGCTTCTGTGAGTCCTGTGCACATGCGCAGGGGGAGTGCAGGGGGTGTTGTGCGCATGCGCGGGGGAGGGCATGGGTGTGGGCACGAACTAACGCGCACGCATACCCTTTTGGCACACGAGCCAAAAAAGGTTCGTCATCACTGTTCTAGTCCATGGAAGTTTATGCATAATAAGTCATACGTTGATTCTTAAGGTGTTACAAATTAAAATGGCTTTGAGAAACCTAAAGATTGAGGTGCTTGGAGCAGTGGGTTCTTCGCTTTCTCTTTTCCAACCTCTCCAACCATATATTTATTTGTATTTATTACATTTCTCAGATTCTTAGAAGAGACCAGGTATTACGGTTGACACTATCTTCTTAACTACTCCTGGCAAATTAATCCAATATTGAGAAACTCAATCTCTATTATAAATGAAATTCCTGAATATTTCCCTTTTAAAATGTTGGAGCCCTTGACAGATTAAGCAGGAATTAATTTTGGTATATGATGGTTAACACTGGAAAAGATTCATTTCCAGGTACCCCCAGGATGATGGAAACCGAGGAGAAACAACAGTCCCTTAAAGCTTGGTGGGTTTTCCCTGTAGCGACATCTTGTTGAGTGCATGAATCATGAAGCTTTCCCTCTCACTTTATGTCTTCAACCACAAGCTTAACATTCCCTTTATTATAGGGAAAGGAAAGAATATGAGGCACCAGTGGCTCTGCTTTTTGCTAAATTTTTGAGAATGTATTTTACTGTTTATTTAGCAAAAATTGGGGGAGGGATGGAGGAGAGGAGGCGAAATGGTGTTGAGCAGAAACACTGGATGTGATTAACCCGCCCACTGAGCAGATCTGTGGGAGTGTAGTATCGACCTCTGAAAAATCAATGGCTGCTGCAGTAACAGGGCTGACTTTCTCCTTTCCCTTTCTCTCCTCCCCCCCCCTCTGTTTTTCAAGGTCTTTGGTTGAAGAAGTGGTGTAAAACTAGCCTCTCCTATCCTTTCTGTCCCCTGGTTTCACCATAACAGCTGAAGAGCCCATGCGTTCTCTCTTTCTTCTCCCCCCCCTTTCCTCCTCCTCTGTAACTTGCTTAGATGGTTATTTTTTTTTACAATTATAGAGCACACATTCCAGGCTCCTCCTCCACAGATCCTCTTTGCAAGTCCTCCTTTCCTGCACTGCAGATACAGCAAGCAGCTGGTACCAGTTCTGTCTAAACCCTGACCAGAAGGAACATTTACTTCTCCTTCAGGCTCTGAATCTTTGTATGTTCTGTCTTCTGTTCTGAAGCATTCTGTGGCAGAAAACGGTAGAACGCCGAGCCTCTTGTCGGAACGGGGGAGAAATGGAAAATTCTTCCTTTTCAAAATAGAAGCTTAATGCATTCAAACATTCGTTTCATTGTGCGTGTGTGTGTGATAAAGAGGATATCAAAAGGAATATTTGTGCAATACTACTTTACATAATTCTAGGATTTTTTTTTTCAAATTTTCAGAAACACACACATTAAAAAACACTGTTCTTCAAACCAGTCGACATAACTTGTGGTGTAATTGAGTTCGGTGGGACCAAAAATGTGACATTTGTGTATGCATACGAACAGCTTTGGGTGTAAAACGTGAAGCATAAAGTTATATAATCAAACCATTTGAGACGGATCCATTGTGTAGATTGAGGTAAGCCATCAGGGTAGGGACCCCATACTAATTTTTAATTTTGTAAATATAACTAAAGGATGCAGAATTCTCATAAATATGGTCCTGGCAACAGTGACTTATGCACTTACCAACATCCTATTCAGTTTACTGCAATCTCCTCTACCTAGAATTAACTTTGAAGACCACTTGGAAACTGCAGTTGGTTGAAAATGTAGCCTCCCTTGTGTTGGCAAATCAAGGTTGCCATAATTGTGTAACACTGACACTGTGGTTGCTGCACTCGCTGTCAGTAGGTTCCCGGGCACAATTCAGTTAATTTAGTAAGTGGTGTAAGTCTTGGATGGGTTGGCGCTTATAGATGGTTATAGGATGTCTTCTCCACTTAAAAATAATCAGCCTAGTGCAGTGATGGCGAACCTATGGCACGTGTGCCACAGGTGGCACGCGGAGCCATATCTGCTGGCACGCGAGCCGTTGCCCTAGCTCAGCTTCAGTGTGCATGTGCGTGCCCACCAGCTGATTTTTGGCTTGTGCAGAAGCTCTGGGAGGGCGATTTCGGCCTCCAGAGGGCCTCCAAGGTGGCAGGGGTGGAGTGTTTTTGCCCTCCCCAAGCTCCAAGAAAGCCTCTGGAGCCTGGGGACGGCGAAAAACGGGCCTACCAGGCCCATTAGAAGTCGGGAAACGGGAGTGGGGGGGTCACGCCCGCATGCGCAGGGGTGTGGGGAGAGTGATGGACTTTGAATTATGGGTCTGGGCACGCACACGTGTGCGATAGTGCGCGCACGCACTATTTTGGCACCCGAGGAAAAAAAGGTTCGCCATCACTGGCCTAGTGTTTGGACCCTAGCAAAGTCCTTTGGACAGTCTTGCCTTTCCTTGACGTGAGGAGGGCAGGAAACTCTATGGAGATGGTGGTTTAGAAATAGGAAATATAAACAAACAAACAAACAAACAAACACTACTTCTGTACTTTAGATCCTCTGTCAAGGGTAAGATTTATGGCTCTTCTCAAAATTGGTGAAATTTTTTTTTTTCTGGGAGTCAATGTACACTAGAGTGGAATACAAATGCATCAGATTCAATTTGATTAATTCCAGACCCAACTCTTTGAGTCACTTACCCCAAATTGGGGAATTTTTAATTTATTATTTATTTATTTATTTATATTTCTATGCCGCCCAACTCCCAAAGGACTCTGGGCGGCTCACAGCAAGAAGAAACATAAATAACATATCAATAAAAAATTTCAAAAGAGCAGATTAAAAACACATTAAAAAATTTCAGTCATCCAACATTCATGGGCCGACCTCGTCTATCGTTGCCAAAAGTCAATGGCCCCAGGCCTGCCGGAAAAGCCAGGTCTTTACGGCTTTCCGGAAGGCCAGTAAGGTGGGGGTAGTATGGATCTCGGGAGGTAGCTGATTCCAGAGAGCTGGGGCCACCACAGAGAAGGCCCTCCCCCACGGCCCCGCCAGCCGACACTGTTTAGCTGACGGGACCCGGAGAAAACCGACCCTGTAGGTTCTTACCGGTCGTTGGGAGGTATGTGGTAGAAGGCGATCTCGCAGATAATCTGGCCCTAATGATAGTTCTTCAGAGTAATAATTGAAGGTGGGCTTCAAAACCCTAAAATAAGCTAACATGTGACTAACTAGTCACTTTTATAATTGTGTTTCTGTTGGAGAGATCACCAAACAAGTGATAATTCAATTCAATTAATCAACATTAGAAATTCTTAGGACATGACTGAGTAGTCACTTATTTGAGATTGACAGTAATTTCCCTATAAAATCCTATTCCCACCGTCTAATCTTCCTGAATAAAAATATGAAAACTTGCTTTGTATAAACTCAGGTTTAGGAGACAAAATTTTAATTTCTGATCCAGTGTAAGTGGGATTATGAAATTCAGATATTAGTCATTGAAACTACTGTTTCCACTATCCCGTTCCCATCTCTATTCAAAATTAAATTTTCCTCTAACACTTAAGATAATGCCACCTGAAATTAGCAGTTGAAGAATATGTAGGAGAACATGTATCAAGAGTTGATACTTTGAATGTGCCTCTGATTGCTGTGAATAGAATTGTTTACTGTATTTTACACAAGAGCGTCTTGCAGAAGAGATAACTGAATTTTGTACAAAAGAGTTAGGAAGGTTGGGGAATAACCATGGAAATGATGGGAAATGACTACATTGGAAGCCTGTGATCATAATCTTAGGGAAAAGGATTCATAATTATAACATTTTATGCATGTAGGATTAACTTTATTTCAGTATTATTTTTGACAGTTGAATTTCATTACTGCCCTTTTCGATTCTAATCTTGATGAACCAGCATAGTCATGTTCATTCTCAGAGTTCTGTAGAAAAATATTGACTTAAAACTATTTAAAGCCAATACAACAGTTTTGAAGTGGTACAAATCTAATGTTTGGTGATTCATGATTTCTCTGTCGCTAAAAATCTGTCCTAACACTTTTTTCTGTATGTTTGATGAATAGAATAGAGAATAGAATAGAATAGAATAGAATAGAATAGAATAGAATAGAATAGAATAGAATAGAATAGAATAGAATAGAATAGAATAGAATAGCAGAGTTTGAAGGGACCTTGTAAGTCTTCTAATCCAACCCCCTGCTTAGGCAGGAAACCCTACACTGCTTCAGACAAATGGTTATTCAACATCTTCTTAAAAACTTCCAGTGTTGGAGCATTCACAACTTCTGGAGGCAACTTGTCCCATTGATTAATTGTTCTCACTGTCAGGAAATTTTACCTTAGTTCTAAGTTGCTTCTCTCCTTGATTAGTTTCCACCCATTGCTTCTTGTTCTACCCTCAGGTGCTTTGGAGAATAATTTGACTCCCTCTTGTTTGTGGTAACCCCTGAGATATTGGAACACTGCTATCATGTCTCCCCTAGTCCTTTTCATTAAACTGGACATACCCAGTGTCTGCAACCATTCTTCATATGTTTTAGCCTCCACTCCCCTAATCATTTTCGTTGCTCTTCTCTACACCCTTTCTAGAGTCTCAACATCTTTTTTACATTGTTTGATGACTACTTTATAGTGAAACATTGTATAACCTGAGTTGGCTGCTTCAAATTCATATGGAATTCTTTCCTTTTGCTAATTCTGGCTGTGTGCAACTATTCTCTCTTTTCTCTCCTAACTTTCTATCAGATTTCTTGTTTTCTTCTTCCCTTTATTTCCATATCTTCTTCCAAGCCTCCATGGACTCTCACTTGAAGAATATTATTGTAATTGCATCTCTTTCAAATTTAAATATCTTCACAAAAAGTATTATCTTCCTTTTATGGGTTGTAGCCTAGCACAGGATCCTCCAGATAAGGGGATATTTTGTGAAAATTTCAAGCATGTAACAAAAAAAAGAGAAAAAAAGTAGTGTCTATACCACAATAGGAAGAATAACAAATATGGTCCATTCGTACAAAGTTTAAAGCAATTGAACATATATCTGGCGATTCATTTCTATTGTTAGGCAATGTGGGACCATATCAGCAAAAATCCTCATAATCATGAGCAAAATAATTTAACAGACACCTTTTAATCCATATTTAATATGAATATTGTTGAGATTCCTGATTCTTAGATTTCAGACAGACAGATACATAGATCCTTATGAGATTTGCTAAGGCTATTATATTTTCTCACTTTTAAGTGTGTTAAGAATATCGGCTTTATTTTGGAAGCTGTCTCTTTAATTCCCCCTTTTTGCAGGCTTTTTAATTTCAAGCATGGTTTTGTTTTGGTATGAAAAAGGTGAACCTAGCGGCTGATTCCCTTTTTACAAGCAGCAGGAACGAACTCCTGCTGGCAATAAGGTTGAATTGGGCAACCAATCGCAGCTGGAACAGTTATAGTTTCAGAGTCCCTGTGGGCTTCCGCTATCGGGTCACATCCCAAAATAACACTGGGCAGTATTTCAAGTGAAGAAATGAAGGCTTTGGGGTTGCAGCCAGCCTGGAGTGTGAGATTTCTGTGTGAAATAGTTGGCATGCCTCCAACATTTTTGATCTGCATGGCAGATGAGCAATAAAAGGCATTAAAAAAAAAGCACATTGGAAACACGTGGGGAAATTATCCAGACCAAGACGTTCCTTCATGCTGGCAGAGTTACTGCTGTTGATTTTTACCTCCTGTTTTCTCTTGCTTTACTGACCATATTCAAAGGAGGAAGGAGAAGAGCTTTCTTAGCAATTAGGCTGTGCACTGTGCAGGTCAGGGATGTCCTTTCAAGGCACAGTTCTGCTGCCCACCAGCTGAATCCTTCTGGGTATATAGCTTTGAATTCGAAAAGGTTTGAAAACCTTAAAATACGACGTGCTTTTGGGGGATGTGATAAATAGCGTTTAAAAATTCCAATGCCGTGCATATTTTCATAAGGACCCTTGTAGGTTAAGGATGGACTTCATTACAGCCAAAGGGCAGAGATAGAAAGTGTACTGTAAGCACCTAAAAAAAAGTAGATTAATACAGGCAATTTTAATAGCTGCTTTAAAAAGTATGTTGCAACCACAGGAGGTCTTTCAATAATTGATGCTTTACAGTATTTTGCTTAGATCTCGGTTATAAATGATTTACAATTTTTAAAAAAAGAACTATAAAGTATTGTTGTATTATCCAAGATACTGATGCAAAAGAGGCAGAATATAGCAGCAGTTCCCAACCTTGGCTGGCGGGGGGGGGGAGGGGAACCGGACTGCGTGAGCAGGGCGCAGGTACGTGCAGCTTGACTTGCGCAAGTCGAGCTGCATGCCGGCCCACCCGCTCATGCAGCTTGGTTCCAAATAGCCCAGTAATGGGCTTTTGCCCGGGGGTTGGGGCCCCCTGGAATATAGGCATTATGAATATCCCTACAGATGATACAATAAAACAACTGTTTCAACAGTAGGGGACTCTTTTATTGATGACAGTTATAAAGCATGTTTCCCCAAATTTAGGAAGTTGTGATTTAACAGAAACAGAATAACAGAGTTAGAAGGGACCTTGAAGGTCTTCTAGTCCAACTCCCTGCTCAAGCAGGAGAGCCTATACCATTTCTGACAAATGGCTGTCCAGTCTCTTCTTAGAAACTTCCAGTGATGGATTCCCATCTTTTATCTGCTATGCTGATCCATAATAAAGTGCTGTAAGACATCCAGCTTGGCTACAGATAAGGCCTGCTCAGCGATGGAACTCAAAAATTCTTCCCAAATTCTTTGCTTTTCCACAGCTCATTTGAGAAACAATATTTTGATGGATGCTTTTTCCTTTTGCAATTTCACTGGTTGCAAATTATGGATGACAAGGGCCTGCCAAGGGATGCATTAGTAAACATAGTTGTCCAGTTTAACTCACTTGACGGAGGTCTTCTGGAGCCACATGGTCATTGTTGAGGTCTTCTGGAGCCACATGGTCATTGTTGTAATGATGCCATGATGAATACAATTACAGGAAGATAGCTGCCTGCATGAAAGAGGACCTACATAACTTGAGTTTCTTTCCAGAGAAGAATGGGTTTTTATGAGATCTTACACTAGATTTATCCTTGTAATGCTGGCTCACATAAAAAGCTCCATTACTTTTGCAGTGAGTAAATGTTCTTTTAGGATCAGCTGAATATGAATGGAAATGTTCTTAGCTCTTTCTGTTCTGCTATTCAAACCTTCCTCGAATGAATTCAGCTCAAGTGGGATTTCTTGATATTTCCACTCTGCTTTTTTTAAAAATTAGACTTGCTAACTTGCAGTTTCCTTCCCAAGCTAGTTGCTCCAATATTCCTTAAGTGTATTGGAGTAGGGGAAGGATAAGGATAGCTTCAGAAATAGGCCAGAACAAATATTTCACTTTTTCAGTTTTTGCCATATTTTTACCTGGTTCCTATGTCTCAAGAACCTTAATTTGACAGAGAATAGAAGTGTAAAATACCAATCTTCGTTTCACAATCACATTGATAGAATAATAGAGTTGGAAGGGACCTTGGAGGTCTTGTAGTCCAACCCCCTGCTTGAGCAGGAGACCCTATACTAGGGCTGTCAAACTCGCGGCCTGCGGGTCAGATGCATCACACGCTGGCCACACCCATACCCGGTTTAGCGAAGGGAAAAAAGTTGCAATACGTCACGTGACAATGCCATGACAGCACGAGTTTGACACCCCTGCTCTATACCATTCAGACAAATAGCTGTCCAGCCTCTCTTTAAAAGCCTCCATTGTTGGAGCACCCACAACTTCATGAGGCAAGCTATTCCATTGGTTTATTTCTCTCACTATTAGGAAATCTCTCCTTAGAGAGAGATTGCTTCTCTCCTTGGTTCGTTTCCATCCATTGTTTCTTGTCCTGCCTTCTGGTACTTGGGAAAATAGTTTGACCCCCTCGCCTTTGTAGGATCCCCTCATATATTGGAACACTGCTATGAGTATTGATATGTAACAGGACTTTAGTTAGTGGATCATCTGTATCCATTGTATTGCTCTTGAATGTTCATTGAACACAAAAGCATGTCATTATGGGGTTTTTTGTTATTGTGTAATGATCACAACATACACCTGAGATAAATCACTGCAAATGTGATAAAACTGAGGTAAAATGCAGTTGCTTTGTCCAGACTATTTGTGTTGGGATGGACCTGCCTATTACTTCAGAGGGTGACAAAATGGGGGTTGTCAGCACAGAAACTGGGACCATTATACTTGCAATTACTAAACAGGATTTCATTAAATTGAGAATTTATTAACATATATTTTGCTAGATCCTTCAGCTTTTCCTACAATGGTATCCTCAATGTATCCATTATTATTTTACCAAAATAATTTAATTTGTGTTGCAAATAGAATTTAAACTATCATATCAAGTGTCTAAGATGCAAATAATTTTAACTATTGGAGCTTTAGTTTGAAAGTTCTTGGATCACAGATTTTGAGTTCATACAAAATACAGCCTTGGTTCCCTTGCTTGCTTCTTACAATTCATGAAAATATATGACTTTTAAAGATATGATAATTGATATATGACATCAGGGCAAATCAGGCTATGCTTAAGGTTGAATGAATATAGTCCCATTCGGGTCAACTCCCTTTTCTCATGAAAGGTTCCTGGTAGATTTATTACTGCTTTTCATTCTCCTTGTCTCATCACTTGCTGTGGGATCCTTTTAAATGTTAGCTTAACAGGGTAAGAGATAATTTTTCACCAGGACCCCTTACATAGTTTCAGTGACCATTAATATAGACCAGTTATAACTATCTCAGCTATGCAAAAATTGGTGAGCAGGAAGTGGGTATATATCAGTGGTGGGATTCAGAATTTTTTACTACCGGTTCTGTGGGCTTGGCTTGGTGGGCGTGGCTTGGCTTGGTGGGCGTGGCAGGGGAAGGATACTGCAAAATCCCCATTTCTTCCCAATCAGCTGGGACTCGAAAGGCAGAGAATAGATGAGGGCGGGGCCAGTCAGAGGTGTTATTTACCAGTTCTCCGAACTACTCAAAATTTCTGCTACCGGTTCTCCAGAATTGGTCAGAACCTGCTGAAACCCACCTCTGGTATATATGCTTGTCCTCAGCCCCTCCATCTCCTTCTGATCTAACAGGATCTCAGCAGTAATTGAGATTATCGTGGAATTAAGGTTCAAGAATTCTGCTACACATAGCAGTTTTAGCTTGGCTTACTGAGTGAAATACAAACATTTACACCACCCTAGGAGGAACAGTCAAGAACCCTTTATGATACACATTGTGGTGGTCTCTGAAAGGGTAGAGGAAGCTCATATACCCCCCAAAAATCCATGTCTGTTCAGCATAGGCTGTTTAGCGAGGAGCTATTATCTTTATATTATTTGAAAAGGAATAAGAATTCTCAGTCTGGAATAGATTGATGCTATATACCAAACACCAAATAGCTCCAGTAAAGGAAACTCTGGAGTCTAAAGGGCTATAAAACTGGAGGCCCAACCAAATCCAAGGCCCTCCAGCCATAGCAAACAAGCTTTTTGGTGCAAAAGAATGTAATGAAATGGTTGAACATTCCATCCATAGATGGTGGCAACGGTTTTAAAGAGAGGAATAGTTCCTTTAAAGCAGTGGTTCCCAACCTTTTTGCGATCGAGTACCATTTGGAGGTCCTGTACAGTCGCCGTACAGTTGCCGCGTACCACCTGGTTCCAGAGAAACTAAATTCGATCAGATATCACTTTATTTCCATAATTGTACCGTTCCTTTTTTGGCCCCGCGCATCCAGCAACTGGATTCTCGGGCCGCTGGGACCAGGTGGGTGGCGTGTGGCAACAGTTGCAAATCGTTGCCAGATTATCTTGTGTTAGGCAGTAAACATTTTTGTGAAGTAAAAAATAACTAACTAAAAATCGTTCATGACCCCGAAAGTGTTCGCGTACCACCTGGAAGGCCCTCGCGTACCACTAGTGGTACACGTACCACAGGTTGGGAACCACTGCTTTAAAGGATAAAAATGAAGGAATTTTTTTTTTGCTCTTAAGAATGTTTGACAAATAGGAAGGGGAAATAATAGAAGAATAGTATCTTTATTCCTTGGCCAATCACTTAGATAATCACTAAACATTTAATATGTGGCATTTTAAGATTTCTGGAGTTCTCAGAAAGTGGCTTGCTGAAAATTGTATTAAGTAAGTGACTTTTACCTGGAAATGTTAAAAGCATAACATTTGTCTGCTTAGAAGGCAGGCTCTTTAAATTCTTTATTAAATAAGTGGCATTCATATGCGTCTTCTTTGTTATGACATGCTTATACCTCCCTGTGTGTCTCTGCAGGATCTCTCTGGTTCAATAGATGATTTGCCAATGGGTACCGAAGGAGCACTGAGTCCTGGCGTAAGCACATCAGGGATTTCCAGCAGTCAAGGAGAGCAGAGTAACCCAGCTCAGTCTCCTTTCTCTCCACATACCTCTCCGCACTTGCCAGGCATTCGAGGACCTTCCCCATCACCCGTTGGGTCACCGGCTAGTGTTGCTCAGTCCCGCTCTGGTCCACTTTCTCCTGCTGCAGTGCCAGGTAACATGTCTCTGGTGACATGAGAAGCTAAAGCTACTTTGACTGTTTTGTGCAATAGTGTTTAGAGCAGAGGTGTCAAACTTAATTTCATTGAGGGCCACATCAGGATTTGACCTTGGGGGGGGGGGGCGTGGCCAGCTCGATGTCACTCGAGTTGGGGGCACTTGTGGTCCGGCCAGAGCTGGGGGGGGGGAGAATCCACTTTTGCTAGTAGTTTGTTTTGCTAGCATGTGTGCCCCCCACCCCCGGGCTCCATTTTCATCTGTGACAGCCTCCTGCATCCCTCTGCCAGTGAAAAGGGCCACCACGCACGGCCCTCCCGAGCTCCGTTTTCACTGGTAGAGGCACCGCAGGCCAGATCTAAGCACCCCGTGGGCTGGATCTGGCCCGCAGGCCTTGAGTTTGACACCCATGGTTAGAGAGTCATCATAGTGACGAGACTCAGGATCAAGGCTCCACTCACAAGTTCTAATTTTGAGAAGGGCTGCAGAATTTTCTTAAATCACCACTGCTGCCCATCTATGGTGTAATATTACAGCTCATACTGTTCAGTATAATATTCACATTCCTTATCCTTCATTAGTGTATGTGTTATAGATTTTGACAGTAAATAGAGTTCAAATCTAAATCCCAAATTATTTGGATATTAGCTAAAATGCAGCGTCTTTCTCACTCATTCTAATTTATGTCTAAGTTTGCATCTATTTCAGCTCATTTTGTGGAAGATGGCAAAATATAGAATTCTTCATTGCAAGAAATATAGTTATGTCTAATTCAGTGGTTCTCAATCGTAACAATCTAAGATGGGTAGAATTCCCTAGCCAGCCATCATTGACGTTCACCCACCTTGAACTTGCCAAGATTAAGAAATACTGCTCTTAACTATTTTTCTTTTTTTTTTGTCTTAGGCAACCAAATGCCACCTCGACCACCGAGTGGCCAATCAGATAGCCTCTTGCATTCCTCCATGAGTCAGTCAACCATAGCTCCAGATAGAGGTGTGTATGCCACATTTTCTATGATTTTTCAGGATATGTGTGTATGATTGTGACTGGAAGTACTCAGACGCTTGTACCACACTGGACTACTTTGTTTGGAAGTATTAATTCTTTCTGCCCAATGCTCCTTTTGTATTGAATTCCAATCAAGTAATTTGTTCAATAACCGGAAGCAGCCAAGCGATTTGCTTCCTCTCTGAAATAAAGTAGAGTTAATAGAGTTAATATAGCAACAACACTGTCCCATGCTGCTGTTTTCAAACAGTAAGAAATTGCCACGAAGGAATTTCGTGGTTTAAGCCATTGCTATGCTTCCTGAACTTACAGGAGTGCATGCCTAAGTGTATCGCTACATTAATACACGTTCCTTTTTACATAATCACGTTTTCCTAACTATAGAACTTACTTATTACTTCACTAGGTTATATACAAAGGAATCCACAGATTCCCCAGTATAATTCTCCTCAGCCTGGATCTGCCTTATCTCCACGTCAGTCTTCTGGAGGACAGATGCACACTGGGATTGGACCATACCAACAAAATTCTATGGGCGCTTATGGGCCTCAGGGCGGTCAGTATGGGCCCCAAGGTGAGAGTGTGCTCTTACACTAACAATAAACATATTTTGGAATGTTTGTGAGTTAAAACACAATCATGAATTACTGGTATGTAATGAAACCATCATTTACTGCAGTGTTTCTAAACCTTTGCAATTTTAAGATGTGTGGATTTCAACTCCCAGAATTTCCCCGCCAACATGCTGGCTGGAGAATTCTAGGTGTTGAAGTCCACACATCTTAAAAGTTGCCAAGGTTGAGGACAGGTTTACTCTTAGGGGGATAAGCTACAGCAATCACCTGATGTCTCACCGCTGCTTCCTCTTACGCCTGTAGTACAGCACTGAGGCATGCAGAAGATTTTGCCCAATTGAACATAACGGTTTTAATTTGACGGGCGTTACCTATTTCAAACGATATCAGAAAAATAGGTTTTACCTCATTCAATATGCTGATTTGTGGTTAATCTAAAGTGGAAGTTTCTGATCTTATGACTGTGCATCTGGGCGTTGTACAAGCCCAAGGATTGCTGTGGGTTGTCCTAAAAATATTCAGCTTAGTGTTACACACAAATCACCCACTTAAACTAATGAGCAGAGAACATGAAAGTTCTTGTCTGTTGTCATAAAAGCTACCTGTTTACTCTCTTGCTGGAAGATGAAATGAATTGCTTGCTAGATCTAGTATATTGTGTGACTTTTGTCTTCATCACTGGGACTGAAATTTGCACTGCTTTGGCCTAATCATAAAACGTGTGCAGAAGTATCATTTTCAACATTTTGACTACCACAGGATGGGTTAGTGAGATACCCATCCTCTATAGTGCTGCTTGATAATCTCCATGGCTTTTGGTTACTGCCTCATTCTAAGACATAACGTCTTGTGTTTCATTTTGGCTTTATGTGGCGACAACTCAACCATTATGATTTTGTGCAAGGGAGAGCAAAGATTTTTCTTTCTGAGGGCCACATTTCCTTAGGCAGGCTGTACACCCTATCTGCCATTGATAGAAACAAAGCTAGTAATTGTGCAGAAATATGCCCGCATGCACCCTATTCCTTTTCTCTTCGTCTGAAGTCTTATTTTTTTGGGGGGGGGCTCTTCTGAAGCCTGATTTGCACTGCTTTTGCAGTCTTGAGGGCCATATGTTGCCACCTCTGGCTAACTGATATATGTGCACCCATAACTCTGACTACTTCAAAAACAAACAGCTTTTAAAAGAAAAAATAATGAAAAATAATAAGAGAAAAAAGCACAAAGAAAGAAAAAGTTGTCAAGAAGTACCTTCCCATCTTTTTAAAAACAGTTCCAGGTGCATTTATATTTTACCTTCTCTAAGGTTACAACACAGTTTTCTTTTTTCCATAGTTTACCCTTTCTAATCATCAAACCCATCAATCATAAGTTCATTTTTCTTCTTTCAGCAACAAGCACATAAGGGGTTTCCAGGGTGTACTTATTGTTTTATCTCTGATCAGACAACTTTGCCATCTCTGCTAATTCTGTCATCTTCACCAGCCATTCATCCAATGTGGGTAGTAATTGTGACTTCTTCCGCAAGCCCTTATAGTTAAAAATAGAGCATGTGTGAACATCAGGAAATAACATTTGTCTGATCAGTATAATTAGTTGGTTGTTGTAGTAATCTGAACTGTTAGAACTTATTTCATTTCAGTCTTTGACAATGGGTCTTAGTGGAGTCCACAGATCTTTGGTGAAAAGATACACAGAAAAATGTCTTCTCATTCGGTGATCTCTTTTCAGAGAGAGCTGATGTGAATTACAATCAGTAACTTGATCATCTATTTTTGGAGTGCCAAAATCCCCCCCCCTCTATATATATGCCTTTAATGTACAGATAGACCTAGCAGATTTACCGGCATGTTATTCAGTGCTTTATTTTTCTCCCTAGGTGGTTATCCCAGGCAGCCAAACTACAATGCGATGCCCAATGCAAATTACCCCAGCCCAGGAATGGGAGGAACCATGAACCCAATGGGAGCAGGGAATCAGATCCATGGTCAGACCGGTATACCCCCCTACCCTGGACTTCCACCAGGGAGAGGACTGAGCCATGCTGCCATGGGCAATAGGCCTTATGGACCCAACATGACCGCCTTGCCTCCCCAAGTAGGAAGTGGGATGTGTCCTCCACCTGGTGGTAGGAAAGCACAAGAAGCCGCCGCTGCTGCTATGCATGCTGCTGCTGTCAACTCAATCCAGAATAGGTAAGGGTGCAAGGGCTAGGTTGAAATGTTCTTTCCTGGGTGATCATCTTTCTAAAGCAGCGTTCCCCAACCTTTTCAGGTTGGCAGTCCGGGGGGCGGGGAGGCGATGGTTTTGTGTGAGGGGCAAGCACTTGCGTGCATGCACGCACACAGCTTCGTTTGTGTGAGTGGTGGGTGTGAGCGCTGGTGTCCGCCACAAGCGCGAGTGGAGCTGTGAACGCGCACACGCACCAGCCCACAACTCACAGGGCCCAGTTACAAATAGGTTGTGGACCCCTGTTCTGAAGCAATGTTTCTTGAATTTTGTATTGTTATATATAATCTCTAAGTCAGGCTAAGGCATGTTAGCTGCTCTATTTTAAAAATGAAATTTGGGTATGAAAGGGAGTAAGAGTCAAATACCTGATATTTTCAGAACTGAAGACTGCAGAAATTAGATGATGAGTGTGTGTCAATGTGTTCTCCTTCAGCAGTTTCTGTTAACCAAGGAATAGTAGTTTTGGATGCACTGAATAGCTGAGGCAAGGCAAATGAATCCAGACTCCTGTCTGTGGCTTCATCAGCATTTGTGCAATAAATATATCACAAGAGAGTTGAGAGTTCACAATTTTCCTGATGATTCTTTGCACACAATGTCCTTCTTTCCTGGAGATCTTTTGGCAGGAGAGATAACAATTAAAAATTTCTATGAATGACTGTCAGGCTCTGTAGGGATTCATTTCTCCCCATCCAATGTTAATTAATAAAAGGATGTTCGGTATAGTACATAATCAAGTCATGTTGCTTTTAGGCCATCTGGTTACCCTCACATTAACCAAGGAGGAATGATGGGAACTGGTCCTCCCTATGGCCAAGGAATTAATAGCATGGCTGGCATGCTGAATCCCCAGGGTCCGCCATATCAAATGGGTGGGAATATGGCCAACAATTCTGCAGGTGAGGCATCTTACTCAGTCACTTCTCAAGTGTTCTGGATTTTGTGATGATCCACTAATAAACATGATTATGTTGATGTCTTGATTCTCTTTTTAGGTATGGCTGCAAGTCCTGAAATGATGGGACTTGGAGATGTTAAATTAACCCCTGCAGCAAAAATGAACAATAAAGCAGATGGAACACCAAAATCTGAATCGAAGTCAAAGGTAAAAAAAAACCAAACCAAACTGATTTTAAATGAAAATGACTTCTATCTCAGTGAGACAAATTAGGTTTTTAAGGGCACATAAAATAGTTATTTCCAAGTTGGGAATTCAAAGAAGTTCTTGATTAGGATATCCTTTATAACTGATAATTGAGCTTTACTCAAAATATTGGTGAACAATTTTGGAACTTAAAGCTTCATTAACAGTGGGGTGGTTGTTTTTTCTTCAAAACTCCCATTTCTTGTGCCTCTTTCAGTATTGGCCTTGTTAATTGGACCTAATTTAGTGTTGGCAGGGCTATCGAAACAGAAAGGACACATAATTTCAAAACTCATAGTCCTGGTTAGCCTTTCTTATTTAAGGCAAGAAATGGGGATTGGATGTCAAGAGAGGAGAAACATAGGATTCTGTGGTTAATTCATAGCCGGGATTTAAAGGTTCATCTGTAGCAGCCTGAAAGGAGATACCTTGATTTGACGAGAGGTTTTGCCTCCATTGCAAGTTGTGGCACATCCATACAGTGTGAATGGGACTGAAGTGTTCTGGCCTGCCTGACAACCATATTTCCTCTTGACGTTACTTCATTCTTATTCAATGTCCTACGGGAGTTGGGCGGCATATAAAAACGACCAAATAAATAAATAAATAAATAAAATGTATCTTAGCGATCACATTCTAATTTTTGTGAAGTAATAAAATGGCTTTTGGGGTTGTCTAGTTTCCATGGAAAGTTTTTCAGGATATCAGTGGCAGCTTAGCTTCTCTGTGAGATTAACAACTCAATTCCCCGATATGAAGGACAGATTCGCCATAATATTAATAAGAGAAGACTAGGAAACTGTCTCAGCATTAACTGAGATTGTAAAAATACATTGGTTAATGAAAACAATTCAAGATTAATGTAAAATGAATACAGACTTCAGAAATTTAGGTGAAAACTTATTAAATGTTGTTAATTAAAATTAAACGGAAAATTGGCATGTTAAAATAACCTAAACCCTCAGCATCAAATATTAATTTCTAAAAATGTAGAATTCCCTTTCCCCGCTCCTGCGTTTTTAGAGACTAAAATGTTAGTGAGGTACAATTCTTTTTTTTTTGGGGGGGGGGGGGGAAGCATGCCCAGAAAAAGGTAAAATAGATAATGGGAAGTATCCTGTTGCCTGGAAGGAGATCCCTTGACTTGAACAGAACTTTTGGGTATCTTTGAGTAGAATGGAGTACCTTTACTAGTTTGCCTTGTGGTCGGATGATGCTATGTCTTTCTCTACTATGGCATCCATTTTGTGAATGCAGAAATTTCCCTCTCCGTGGCAGCCATATTGTGAGAGTACTCAAACCATGTTCTCAAAAGTTCCAAGGGTGCTCCTCAGTTTACAAACATTGGAGAATCTGCCTTACGTTTTTGAAATTGGCTTTACTTTCAGAACCATGTTACTTAGATGTGTCCTGAAGCATAGATTATCTAGATTTGTTTCTATGTCTATTTTAAATGCTCATTTATACAGATGCTATTTTATTGAAGTTTAAAAAAACTTTTCACAAGCTTTATACCTTGCTCTTCCCATCATATTCAGATTCTTACCGATCCTCAAGATACTATAATAAAAAGCAAATAAAAAAATAAGCTGGTGGATAAAATGGGTACCACCAGCTGCTGGCATAATGAAAGAAAATGCAGAGCATTTTGAATTGTCGAAAGCTCCTCAAACTGAATAAAAGAGCCCCAATGAAGCCCAGAAAAACAAACCAGTTAGTATAAATGCAGAATCATTAATTTCCCAAAATGAATTGGGGAAAGGGAAAACCTTTCTGTTGCATAAAAATGACCATTGTGTTAGGCAGGTACATCTGGCTAGAGCTTAGCTTCACAGTTATACCTCTTAAGAAGGATGTCTAACATGGGAAGTGACAATCCTTAGACTGCTTGTTCTTGATGGTGTGAGGTTGTATGCCTCAAAAGCAATACTCCGGGTTGTGCATAGGAAAACACTCAGAAGAATATATATTTTTTCAGTATAAACGTAATATGACAATTCCAACAAGTTTTAGGTATTATTTTGGTTGCCGTTCCTTACATTCAGTGAAGCATTAAAGCATTTACAGGATTTTCCCCAGAAGTATGCTACTTTTGTGGGATTGGGTTTTTTTCAGGAAAACGTTACATAATGAAAATAATATTTAGATTTCCATAATAATTTTGAGTGCATTTCAGATGATACAATGTTCTGTTAACAAAGAAAAAAATATTTCCAGGCTCAATTTATTCCACATGTTGCTTTTAGTCTATAAAGCTCTAACCAGCTTACGATTGGGAAATCTGATAGCTGCTTCTTCTAATTCAGAGTAAACAGATAATAATTTAACAGTTTTACAAGGAAGGTACTGAATGTCTCTTTATCTAAAAAAGCTACAGGCAGCTGCTGGGTTGACAACATCTGAATTACGGATAACTCAAATTTATGAAAGACTGCTACAAAACCTATTATATTAAAAATTGAGTTAACTACTTAATAAATAATGACTGCATGCACATGAAAACAATGTGGCGCTCATAAAAACATTGCACGGCCTCATCAGCTCAAGGAAGTAGAATGCCATCCGCCATTTTAAGCTGGATCATGTTGCTGTTAACACCGTGTTGACTAGCATCTAAATAACTGTTCTGACTTACCTACAAATTTAACTTAAAGACATTTGTATCTGGGGACTGTCTGTACATGATATTGGAAGTAGGTCCTTTTTAGTAGCAGTACCTTGATTGTGGAATTTCTTCCAATGGGAGATAGGATTGGTTCTTCCTTCTTTTGCGTTAGTGTTTTCTTCTTCTATCAGGATACAATAACATGATTATGTGTACCTTTGAAGCACATCAGTTGCATCATTTCCCCCCTTTTAAACTTATATCGTAGTGGCACTGTGGTTAGAATGCAGTATTGCAGGCTAATTCCGCTCACTGCCAGCAGTTTGATGCTGAGCGGCTCAAGTTTGACTCAGCCTTCCATCCTTCCGAGGTCGATAAAATGAGGACCCAGATTGTTGAGGGCAATATGCTGACTCTGTAAACAGCTTAAAGAGGGTATATAAAGCACCATGAAGCAGTATATAAGTCTATATGCTATTGCTATACTCCTTTTCATTGTGCTGGCTAAGTGCAATAGATGTGTGCTGTGATGGAATACTACTTCTTTTTCTGCTTTATGAGAGGATCTCAGATGATTTAGATTTCCTCTCATGTTTTAAACTGCTGTGTCATTTTTCTAATTGGCCTCTTCCTTCTTTCCCTAGAAATCCAGTTCTTCCACCACTACAAACGAAAAGATTACTAAATTATATGAGCTGGGTGGTGAGCCAGAGAGAAAGATGTGGGTAGATCGTTACTTAGCCTTCGCTGAAGAGAAAGCAATGGGAATGACCAATCTTCCAGCAGTTGGAAGGAAACCTTTAGACCTGTATCGACTCTACATTTCTGTGAAGGAGATTGGAGGGCTGACTCAGGTGAGTAAAGCACAATGCGATATCCTTGTACCACAGAGGTATTCAAACTTGGCAACTTTAAGTCTTGTGGACTTCAACTCCCAGAATTCTAGGAGTTGAAGTCCACAAGTCTTAAAGTTGCCAAGTTTGGAGACCCCGTTGTAGCAGTTTTAAGAAGGTTACTTGGACACTTGAACCCTCTTTTTCCACTTAAAAAGATGCCACCAAACAAACTAAAAGAAAACGGAAAAGAATTAAAAATAAAAGAAGGTACAGAAAAGAAAAAAGAAGTATACAACCAAGAAAAAGAAAAGAAATACGTAAAAAAAAGTTACTTTCCACTTCATCACAACACATTGTGGCTAAATCGCTAATGATTTCCTTTTATTCCATTGTTAAGCTGAACTACCAAAGGGATGTTGCCTCTCCCCAAAAAGCTGTATTCCCGTCTCTTGTTTATTTTTGAGAGGCTGATGTTACTGCTTTTATTGTACACTTTAGGAAAGGGTGTGAGAGATTTGGATTCAAGGAAAACAAAATTATTTGGCACTTCTGGCTTTATGCAGGTTAACAAGAACAAGAAATGGCGGGAGTTAGCTACCAATTTGAATGTGGGCACCTCTAGCAGTGCAGCTAGCTCTCTGAAGAAGCAGTATATCCAGTGTCTCTATGCTTTCGAGTGCAAGATTGAACGAGGTGAAGACCCTCCCCCAGACATCTTTGCAACGGATAACAAGAAATCACAGACCAAAATACAGCCTCCATCTCCAGGTGAGTCAGGTTGCTTTCTACAGCCCACTGAGTATTTTGCCTGTTCCACAGCAGATAAGTTTCCAGTAGACGGCAGCGTCTGTGAATAAACTGTAGATGCTCAAAGGATCCTAATTTCCATTGGAACATTTTCAAACTAATTATATAAACCTCTGCATGCTATTTTCATGGGTTTCATTTTTAGACTTTAGAGAAAGAGCTTTCTCCTTGCTCCAGACCAGGGGTGTCAAACTCAAGGCCCGTGGGCTGGATCCAACCTGCGGGGTGCTTAGATGTGGCGCGTGGGGCTGCCCTGGGAACAGCGAAGGACTGGCCCGCGGTGCCTCTGCCAATGAAAATGTGCGGCCTCCCGAGCTCCGTTTTTGGCTGCGACGGCCTTCTGCCAATGAAAATGGAGCTTGCAGCCCTCCCGAGCTCCATTTTCACTGGCAGAGCCCTGTGGCCACCACAGGCGCCCCCAATATGAGTGATGTTGAGCTGGCCACGCCCCCAGGTCAAACACAACCCTGATGCGGCCTTCAATTAAATCGAGTTTGACATCCCTGCTCCAGACAAAGTGTCTCTTTTCAAGTAGGAAAAGAAATGACATATTGGAATTCTACACTAAGGTAGAAACAGGTGACAAAAGTTACCCAACAGATTTTTCCCATCAGCTTCAGCTATATTATAATGTGTAGAGTATGACATCTTGTATTTTAAGAGCTAGAAGAGAATGTATAATCTCCTGGGTTACAGTGATGAATTTAAAGCCATTCACCGGGAGCCCCTAGTTTGAATACAAAATTATTTCAAAGTCTAGTTCATTTCATGCTTATAATGTTTGTCTTCAACTAGGTAACGGGCAGTGTCTGTAATGAGAGAGTGAATTATTTTCTATGGTAGAGTCTTCTTTTAGTGATTGCAGTGATTTACAAATTAACTCTGACGGAATAGTAGTTCTACTTTTATTACAAAGGGATTTCTTTAGAAGAGAAATGTTCTTGATTACCTGAGCAGTGAACCAGCAAAAACAGTTCCTAATAATAGAGAAAGAAGAGATGAAAGTGAGGGAATAATGTCCACCGGATAAAGGACATAGGGTGGGACTTGGAGGACCAAATTCTAAAAGAATGGACTAAAAGTGAAGGCTTGAATGGACAGATTCATAAGAAGGGTGGGGGAGGGGAGGAGATGTTGAGCCAAGGATCCTGCTTTCTATGATTGATCATAGATACTTGATAATTTTCAGTAGATACAGTCTATTCCAGTGATGGCGAACCTTTTTTTTCTTTGGGTGCCGAAGGCAAGCATGTGCCCACACCCATAATTCAATGCCCCACATGCATCACGCATCCCTATGCATGCGCGCATGACACCCCCCATGCTGCCCCGCACATGCACGCATGACACCCCCCCACCCCCGGTTTCCCGACTTCTGGTGGGCCTGTTTTTCACCCTCCCCAGGCTCCAGAGGCTTTCTTGGAGCCTGGGGAGGGCGCAAACACCCTGCCCTGCTCTCTGGAGGCTCTCCGGAGGCCGAAAACGCCCTCCCAGAGCCTCTGCGAGCTGAAAATCAACTGGCCGGCGCGCTGGAGCTGAGCTAGGGCAACAGCTCGCATGCTCGCAGATATGGCTCCGTGTGCCACCTGTGGCACGCGTGCCATAGGTTCGCCATCACGGGTCTATTCTTCCTTCTTCCAATCACAGGATATCTAGTAGCTTTGTTATCTCAGCCCAAAATGACATGCCCTTCACATTTTTGTCCCCTTGGGTGTAGGTCTTTCCCATTCCATCTTGCTCTGGTTCTGCATTTTAGTGGTGCAAAGCATTTTGAGTGATTCTTTTGGTGAAAATTGAAGGCGGTATATTAAAGATATACAGCTAAGCAACACTATATATATGATTGTGGTGTTTCTAGATATGCTACGTTGGGGATACAGTTAAAAACCAAACACATATTCAGAAGGGAGCTGACGAGTCCACCTGGCTGAGTCCATCCGGCCCAGTATTGTGACCTTATTTTGCTGTTGGCTTTCTGGATTGTTAGGCAAAAATTCCTCTCATCTGTTTGTGTCAACTAAGGGATGCCAGGGGACTACACATGAGCTATCATTGTTTATTCGGGATAATTCTGCCTGTTTTAAAGATTGAACACTGATTACTGAGTTTCCAGACACATGCACGCCTCTTTCATGTGAAGTCCTATTGTGCTTTAGTTCATATAATTTCTGCTAATACCTGGCTAAGAATGCCTTAGTTATTGGCTAGAGCTGATTGGTGCACTGAAATACATGTCAGAAGAACATCCTTGTATGGAGAAAATACTTGGCTATCCGGAGTCCAGCTATGCGATGGAAGCATCCTTCTAGCACAGTGTTTCCCAACCTTGGCAACTTGAAGATGTCTGGACTTCAACTCCCAGAATTCCCCAGCCAGCAAATGCTGGCTGGGGAATTCTGGGAGTTGAAGTCCAGACATCTTCAAGTTGCCAAGGTTGGGAAACACTGTTCTAGCACATCCCAAACTGGCCTCCTTTACAGCTGTTTCGTGGGTTAGATCTGGACTCCTGTAGCCTGAGCGTTTTTCTGTTGTAGTCTGCCACCGCTTTCAGCCTTTTTGGCTTTGGTTATGAATGAATAGCCCCATGCGCCTTGGGAAGTGCAGCCAGTTAGACTCGAGTTCAGAGTGTGTGGAATTGGCACCCTTCCAGCAGTTTGTAAATTTGTGAGTTGGGAGGGGACCGCAGGGGGTGGGGGAGGAACAACAAATGGCAGCGAGGCAGGGAATGCCTTGAAACCTCTTCCTGCTGATGTGAGTGCATTAGAATGCAGCTGAGCCTTTGCTTCTTGGATTCCCAGGGGAAAGGCATGGAGCTGAAAGGCTAATGAATGGGGAGAGGGTGGGGGAGGGGTTATGAATGAAACTCCCTGCTGGGCTTCCGCTGCTGCCCTGCCTTCTCCGGAGAGGTCCCCAGACTGAGAAGGGAGAGGGTGCCCCGAAGGTGGGGCATAAACAAACATGACCTGCACATGACCTCTAGAGGATTTTAATGAAAAGCTGAAATGACTCATCAACTTGCCAGGCTAGGCGAGGGATATCAGTGTTGAAATGGTAACTAATGGAAATCTTAATTGAGAGTTGGACTCTGCCCGGCTGCTAGGAGTACAGAGACCTCAGCCAGGCTACCTGTGAGGCTGAAGATGAACCACATCAGCTGATTGGTTCTTTGCTATCTCCAGTTTTTTAAGACGTTTTTTAAAATTGTCTTGCATCAAGAAAAGCCCTTCAAATCTCTTTTGTCTGTTGCCATGTAGATTTGTTTGGGGCAAATTTTGTGGGTTCTTGTGACTTGGAACTATGTTTTAAAGTTATAGAGTAATACCTACCGTGAAGGTATTACAAGACATCAACTTGCTCTTCTTTATTTTTTTTTGCAGAAGGCCACCGTAATGTTCATTGCCCTATCGGTGGATACTGTTAAAAGTTATTTCTCCTTGTACGTAACAGTCTGTGCACAATAAGATTTTTGAGCAGCGCGTTTTCTAGTTAAAATTAGGAATGCCTGATCTCTTAATCAGTTAAAATTTAACTGATCCCCCAGGTGCTGTGAATAAATTTGCATAGGGAATTGTATAGCATGTAATCACTTCTTTCCTATTCATGTGTCCACTGTGTTTGGGGTTTGCATAGCACCTTCAAATCACTATGTGGTTGATGCCTCCCTTCTCTTCTTGCAGCTGGTTCAGGCTCCATGCAAGGTCCTCAGACACCTCAGTCCACTAGTAGCTCCATGGCCGAAGGAGGAGACTTGAAGCCCCCAACTCCTGCATCTACACCGCATAGTCAAATGGCACCTTTGCAAGGCATCAGGTAATCCCCAGTCACTTTCTGCTCTCTACTGCTTATACCAACAAATGTAACAAACTGCTGGCAACTTCTTACAGCTTTGGTAATAGAGTACCAAAGTATGGAATTGTGAATTGGTTGCAGTGGTGTTCAGCTTTTAAGTTAAAATGTTCCTCCTTTTGTTGGATCAGGAGTAACTCAGTAGGCCTTCAGGATGCCTTTCCCGACGGCAGTGACCCTACTTTCCAGAAGAGGAACTCCATGACTCCAAATCCAGGGTACCAGCCCAGCATGAATACTTCCGACATGATGGGTCGCATGTCTTATGAGCCAAATAAGGATCCATATGGCAGTATGAGAAAAGGTGATTGGTGTCTTTTATACTCCATTAAAACTGCTTGAGCCTCCAAAAAGCAGGAGTATCAAACTCACACTGTCATCACATGACTTATCGCGACTTTTCCCCCCTTCGCTAAAACGGGAGTAGGCGTGGCCAGTTTGTGACGCATCTGGCCCGCGGGCCGCAAGTTTGACACCCCTGTCCTAAAGCAATGAAAACACCTCTGAGATTTACCCATCTCCTAATTCTCTGCCCAGTAAAACATCATATTTATTCATCTTCCATTTGGGTCTTGGATTTTGTAGGCTGATCATTTACGTTTTCTCCTTTTAGGAAGTGATCCCTTTATGTCCTCAGGGCAAGGTCCCAACAGTGGTATGGGAGATCCTTATAATCGAGCTACAGGTCCAGGAATGAGTAATATGGCTATGGGACCGAGGCAACATTACCCATACAGCCATTTTGAAAGAGTCAGGTTAGTATTTGCTCTAATGCATTAATTCTACCTTGCTGTGTACCACATAGTTCTTAGTTAAGCAGATGTTCTTATTTGGGGTAAGTGTATTCATTTTAATTCCACTACCATCAGCAAGAAACAAAGCCTTTCAAATTCCAATGTGTATATACCTGAGAATCAGTGGTGGGATTCAATTTTTTTTTACTACCGGCTTTGTGGGCATGGTTTGGTGGGGGTGGCATGGCTTGGTGGGGGTGGCAAGGGAAGGATACTGTAAAATCTCCATTCCCTCCCCACTCCAGGGGAAGGATGCTGCAAAATCCCCATTTCCTCCCCATCAGCTGGGACTTGGGAGGCAGAGAATAGATGGGCCAGTCAGAGGTGGTATTAACTGGTTCTCCAAACTACTCAAAATTTCCACTACCGGTTCTCCGGAACTGGTCAAAACCTGCTGAATCCCACCTCTGCTGAGAATTAGCCTCGCAGGTGTTTGTAAAAAGCAAGTAAATGGTAAGAGGACTGAATTACAATCAAATAAAAGTTTGAAGGATAGTACTATTACATTAATATGACTAGAAGCTGTAAAAGATCAGGTACTATTTTGCCTGTTTCCTGAGAGAGCAAGTATGACACACACACACCGACTTTTAAATGTAGAGTCTAAAAAAGGTCTTTAAAACCCCTAATATATTCAACATCCGAGTGACTTGTTAAATTATACCTAAAGCAAAACCTGGGTGTAAACAAGAGTTGTGTTAGCCTATAAGATTTTATTTCTAGTAGCAATGCTCTCTTTGAGGCTTTAACTTCCACAAAGGAGGGCTAAAATTATTTCTTGTAAGTGTAGATGTTGTCTTGCTATAGAACCGAAGCAGGTCTGGGACCTGAAGCTAGCTTGGGAACTGGAACACCCCAGCCCAACATCTTGCCTTCCACTCCGGATTCAGGAATGTATTCTCCAAGCCGCTATTCTCAACAACCACAGCAACGGTAAGTTCTAATACCCGTTCTCCATAGGTGGATTTCATACTATTTGCTATATCTGGAGATTTTAAAAAATGTTTTTTCCCTCTCCTTATAGGCATGATTCCTTTAGCAATCACTTTCCAACTCAAGGTACATCCGCTGGCAGTCCCTTTCCTAGCCAACAGTCCACCTTATATCAGCCACAGCAGCAGGTGAGCTCCCAGCAGTTTCAAAGCTTGTTTGAAAAGAGAGCCTTAATAGTTGTGATCTGATGAGGAATCGTAAAGTGCAAGGCAATATTGTTTGCGAAAGAGACTGTGGCTTAGTGTCGTAAAGACTAGGTCAAGACCAGGAAGAATATTTGTAGGACTTATTTGAAGCTTTCGTGTTTCATGCTATGGACACAGGAAACAAAACAATAGCATTCTTCAATAAAGAACCTTTGACTCATTATAGTAATTCTTTGCATGCTAGCACTATATATAACGGACATTTGTACTGATTTGCAATCACAGATCTAAAATATGATCGCATGTCATTTGCATGCAAGGATATTTATGATCATCAAACTTGGCCTGTCCCGCTAAACCAGGATTTAGTTACTCATAAGGCTTTTCCATGGGAATGCTTTATTATGAAGACTGAAAAGTTCCTACCAGAGATCCTGTTTGAAAGGTGTTTTCCTATTTGCCACGGAGATTTTTCTTGTTTCTGCCATAATTCCACACACATTTGTTTTGCCATAAATTATTTCTCTTGTCTGGAGCCGCATGGATAAGGACAAGGCTGTCAGTATCCGAGCAGATCAAGTATGCTTGTATCCTGGTGGGAAAGGTTTCGAAAACAAGCAGCATAATTTAATCATAGAATTTGCAACCAGTTCTCAGACTGTGATCGAGATTTTATAACTATCCCAATATGCAAAGGAAGCCATATAAATCTCAAAAGTACTTTTGGTGCTACCCTGAATTCAGCCTTTCTGTATTTTTATATTTAAAGGATTTTGTCAGCTCTTCAGCCCATAAGACTTCAGTGTATGTGAAAGATACAGAATGAGGCTTTATGCTTAGGATGGTCTCCGTGGAATCTATTACTTGTCACTCCCAACACTTCAGCCCATACAGCTCCTCTCATTCTTCATAGAGGATTTCACAACCAGGTGCCCCTTTGGGAGGAATAGTTCATTTTGACCCAAGGAGAGAATTTAGGCTGAGGCCTTCAAGTATCATCACTTGACATAATATGATTCACTAGAATGCTGTTCTAGGAGGAATGAAAGTATTCACAGAATGTCTTACGGATGCTATGATTGGTACTGTAGGACTGAGAGCTGCTTGTGAATAGCTGATTCTCATTTTTTCCCCTCAGAACTACAAGAGAACAATGGATGGCAACTATGGTCCACCAGCCAAAAGACACGAAGGAGAGATATACAACGTACCATATAGCACAGGCCAAGGACAAGCCCAGCAACAGCTCCCTCCAGCACAAACACAACAAACAAGCCAGCCCCAAACAGTTCAACCTTCCCCTCAGCAGGAAATGTATAACCAGTACGCTGGGAATACATACTCTGCTGCAGATCGCCGGCCTGCTGCTGGGCCTCAGAACCAGTTCCCATTCCAGTTTGGCAGAGAGAGGGTCTCTGCTCCCCCTGGTTCCAGTACGCAGCAAAGCATGCCTCCTCAGATGATAGGTGGCCCAATACAGTCCACTCCGGAAGGCCCACAACAGGGCACCATGTGGCAAGGGCGTAACGATATGGGTTACAGCTATCCAAATCGGCAGAGCACTGGCTCTGCGCCCCAGGGGTCTGCCTATCACGGAGTGAACCGAACCGAAGAAATGCTACATCCAGATCAGAGAGTTAACCACGAGGGGCCGTGGCCTTCTCATGGCAACCGCCAGCCTCCTTACGGTCCTTCTGCCCCCGTGCCCCCAATGACAAGGCCGCCCCAGCCTAACTACCAGGCCCAACCCAGCATGCAGAATCACATTCCTCAGGTATCTAGTCCAGCACCTCTTCCCAGGCCGGTGGAGAACCGCACCTCTCCAAGTAAATCTCCATTCCTGCATTCGGGAATGAAGATGCAGAAGGCAGGGCCTCCTGTTCCAGCCTCACACGTAACACCAGCAGCTGTCCAACCTCCTATGATACGACGCGACATCACTTTCCCACCTGGCTCAGTGGAAGCTACACAACCAGTGCTGAAGCAGAGGCGGCGCCTGACCATGAAAGATATCGGTAATTGAGTCACTTATTCTTATGGGTGGTGTTTCCTGGTTACAAGTAGTGATGCTGACTATTCTATCAAAGGAAGGATTAGCAAAGCCTGACAGGCTATTGAACAACTGTTGTTCATGGCTACTGTGCCTAGATTCATGCTGTGGGAATCCCAGTAGGTCTCGGTTGGATGTTGGGGTTAGTTCACAAAGATTCCTTGTGAGTACAGGTAGTCCTCGTTTAGTGACTGTTCACAGTTATAGATGGCGATGAAAAAGTAACTTTGTGATCAGTCTTCGCCTTTACAACCCTCACAAGTCGATAAAAATGAAGGAAAACTGAAAAGTCAGAGCACCGTTGCTGTTTCACTTAGTTGTAGTGACCACTTTGTTTCATTATTCCCAATTGTGGTTGCTAAATGAGGACTATCCGTACAGGTGTGATTGGTCTAGCCGAGTGGTTCCCAACCTTTTTGTGATCGAGTACCACTTGGAGGTCCTGTACAGTCGCCGCGTACCACCTGGTTCCAGAGAAACTAAATTCGATCAGATATCACTTTATTTCCATAATTGTACCGTTCCTTTTTTGGCCCCGCGCATCCAGCAACTGGATTCTCGGGCCGCTGGGACCAGGTGGGTGGCGTGTGGCAACAGTTGCAAATCGTTGCCAGATTATCTTGTGTTAGGCAGTAAACATTTTTGTGAAGTAAAAAATAACTAACTAAAAATCGTTCATGACCCCGAAAGTGTTCGCGTACCACCTGGAAGGCCCTCGCGTACCACTAGTGGTACACGTACCACAGGTTGGGAACCACTGGTCTAGCCAATTAAGTGAGATTCTTTTAGCTGCTTGTAGAAGTTGGAAAGCAGGGTTTGGTATAGTTTCATTTTATTTCGGGTACTGATAAGTATCAAATTCGGTTTTGGACACTGCAGGAACTCCTGAAGCATGGAGAGTGATGATGTCTCTAAAGTCTGGGTTACTGGCTGAAAGTACGTGGGCCTTAGATACCATAAACATCCTACTCTATGATGACAACAGCATAATGACCTTCAACCTCAGCCAGGTGGGTTGACAACTTCTGATAAAAGGGCTTTAAAAGTCAAAAAATAGATTAGAAGGTATGGGAAAGTTGATACAGGAGTCTGCCTCTTACATGGGGTGGGGAGGGTAGTGTGCATTCTGAACATTGA
The DNA here is from genome assembly GCA_023053685.1 of Diadophis punctatus similis. NCBI lineage: Eukaryota > Metazoa > Chordata > Lepidosauria > Squamata > Dipsadidae > Diadophis > Diadophis punctatus. Next base: position 4,249,853 of record JALIGW010000040.1, read on the forward strand.
CTGGCTTCATACAAAGCCATGGTGTCAAGAACCCAAGGACAATGTGTGGAGGTACTTCCTTTATTGATGCTCGCCTACAATAGTATCTTGCCCTACTAAAGCAATTATCTGCAATAGCTATAGATATATAGATTATTAGGAAGGGTTCAGCCTTGCCCTTTTCCTGCCTACCAGACATTCCAAACTCCTTTGTCCCTTTGCCCTCTGGGAAGGAGCTCTCCTGTCTGACTATATTCTAGCACACATGGGTTACTTAAATGAATAAACCATAGTTAGCAGAATTTATAGAGCATGCTACAAATGTAAGTTATGTATCATTCACTAGCATAGCATAGATCCAGCCAGGATGAAACTCAGCATTTTGAGAGTGGTTTAAAATGAAATTTCTAGCCTTCGCAGGCTGAAACAAGTTAGAAATTTCTGTTATCCATTCACCCCCAAATCAGTTCTGTTTACCTACTGATTTTTTTTGCAATTCCAGAATTCCTAGCTCATATTGTTAAGTGTCTTGCTGGCTTGGAAATGTAGGAACTTCAATCCTTTACTTCTGAATGACACTACTTGGAAGAAAGCTGTGATACAGTTTTTCATTCTGGCTGCTTTTTAATAACTAGAAAGAAAGAAAGAAATTCTGCAAATTAAAGTAACCTGAGCAAATTAGCCTTGATATGGGGTCAGGAGAGTTCAAAGTTTTCTGGGCATCATTATAAATACTGGTTATAATGCAGCCCAAAGCTTTCTGAAAACAAAACTCCTTGGTTCAGAACGCACTGAGAATATAAAGACATCAGCTAACATACACTCAGCTGTCCTGTTTGCAGAACAAAGGAACTTAAGTACCTTAGAATCCCTATCCATTTGTTACACTGCTTTCACTTTCTGAAATGCATCTCACAAAATGAATTGTACAAGTTTGCACCATGATAGATTCAGCACAATTGATCCAGCAAACTCCTTGGAAATTATTCTTTATCTGCCATTTTCAAAAAAAAAAACCCACCTGATTCTAAGTCTCTAATATTTGTTGTGATATTTGATTCACTTCTGAATGAATAACAAAAATGAGACAAAGTTTACTGTAGAGTATCCAGTAAAGTTCAACCCGGTTCATTCATAACTAGACTGAGTTCTCCGGAGTGCTACTAACTTAGGTTTATCTGCTCTGCTACTATAAGGCAAAATGTTTAGATACGCCAAAACATGTCCCTCGCTTTAGGTGCTGGTTCTTAGATTATCATCAGGGAGCAACATATTCCAGCAATATATTCCAGTGTGTGACATTCATTCTGTGAGGGAGATGGACAGTTTAAAAATGTGATAAATAAATGTAAGATTTATTTTACCTCCAAAGAAGTAAGTTGAAGCAGATTGAACACTACCTGATTTATCTTCTGAGCCGTCGCTCAGAAGGTCTGGCTTTAGTGTTTTTTCATGCTTAACTTGAGTGTGTGAAATTACTTTACCCCGATTTCTTGATGCATTTAGCTCATGGTTCTCAACTCACACTATCAGCAACCCTGTGTAAGAGGATTCATCGGAGTATGAAGTTTCTTTAGAACAACAGTGGGCAAGACTTGTGGCGTGGGATATTCCTTTGGGGTTATAATTTCTAGTCTTTGGGGGTGGTGGGTGCACAGCCAGTCCCAAAGTCACCAGAATGTGCAAGGACAGGATTTTCTGACCTGGGGCAGGATTAAGGCCCACTATGGGATTATTTTGAGTGAGCTGTGAACACCACAAAATGGATGCATTTGGGAAAGAAAGGTACATGAAAATTAGAGAAGCATTGAAAAGTCATCTGGAAAATGGAATTTATATTTTCAAATGGTAGTAATAACGCTATTTGAATAAAAAAAAAGAGGGGTTGTTTAGGTGGCCATCTAACAGTCTGAAATTTCTGTACTTGTGTATATTGTGCTACTCTTAACCTGCTCGGATGTCTGTTTGTTTTCCAGCTGCCAGGATTGTTGGAACTATTGGTGGAATATTTCCGACGTTGCCTGATTGAAATCTTTGGAATCCTGAAGGAATATGAAGTGGGTGATCCAGGGCAAAGAACTCTGTTGGATCCTGAAAGGATTTGCCAGTCTTCAAATTCTCCTGAAGGAGTGGAGAAAGAAGAGCCACAGAATTCTAACTGCGAGGTGGAGGAAGAGGAGGAGGGAGGGGAGGAAGAGGCTGCCTTTGCAAATAAAGTCACAACACCTCTAGAAAGCAACGAGGAGAAGCTAATCAGTAAATTTGATAAACTCCCAGTCAAGATAGTGCAGAAGAACGATCCATTCGTGGTAGATTATTCAGATAAGCTTGGTCGGGTACAGGAATTTGAGAGCGGACTGTTGCACTGGCGGATTGGTGGAGGAGACACCACTGAACACATCCAGACCCACTTTGAAAGCAAATTGGAGTTATTGCTGACTCACAAACGAGCTTCCTGCAACTCTGTTCTGAGAAAACGCTCCGCAGCCGAGGGCAACCCTGTCACCCAAGAAGGAGAGCCCCCTGCGCCTGATGGTCCTCCAGAGAAAAGGATAACAGCTACTATGGATGACATGCTTTCAGCCCGACCAGGCTCCTTGTCAGAAGAGGAGGCCGTCAAACCTGTGGAGGTAACAAAGGAAAGCAGCAAATTTCCATTTGGCATTAGTCCAGCTCAGAGCCACAGGAATATTAAAATCTTGGAGGATGAGCCTCACAGTAAAGACGAAACGCCCCTCTGCACGCTTCTGGACTGGCAGGACTCACTGTCTAAACGCTGCGTCTGTGTATCCAACATCATCAGGAGTTTGTCGTTTGTGCCAGGCAATGACTTTGAGATGTCAAAACATCCTGGTCTACTGTTGATCCTAGGGAAACTGATTCTCTTGCACCATAAGCACCCAGAACGCAAGCAGGCACCCCTGACGTACGAGAAGGAAGAGGAGCAGGACCAAGGAGTGAGCTGCAACAAAGTGGAGTGGTGGTGGGACTGCCTGGAGATGCTGCGTGAAAACACTTTGGTCACGCTGGCCAACATCTCTGGCCAGTTGGACCTTTCTCCCTATCCAGAGAGCATCTGTTTGCCTGTACTGGATGGACTTCTCCATTGGGCAGTGTGTCCTTCAGCAGAAGCCCAAGACCCTTTTCCAACCCTTGGGCCTAACGCTGTCCTCTCCCCTCAAAGACTGGTTTTGGAAACCCTCAGCAAACTCAGTATCCAGGACAACAATGTGGATTTGATCCTTGCAACGCCACCTTTTAGTCGCTTGGAGAAACTCTACAGCACCATGGTGCGCTTTCTTAGTGACCGAAAGAATCCCGTATGTCGGGAGATGGCTGTGGTACTACTGGCCAATTTGGCACAGGGTGACAGCTTGGCAGCTAGAGCCATTGCCGTGCAGAAGGGCAGCATTGGAAATTTGTTGGGCTTTTTGGAGGATAGCCTGGCAGCTACTCAGTTCCAGCAGAGCCAAGCCAGCTTGATGCACATGCAGAACCCTCCCTTTGAGCCGACCAGTGTGGACATGATGCGTCGGGCAGCTCGGGCGCTGCTCGCCCTGGCCAAAGTGGACGAGAACCACTCGGAGTTCACGTTATACGAATCACGGCTGTTGGACATCTCCGTGTCACCTCTGATGAACTCATTGGTTTCACAAGTTATTTGTGATGTACTATTTTTAATTGGCCAATCATGACAGCCGTGGGATGCCTATACCCCCTGTGTGTGTGTGTGTGTGAATGGAGGACTTAGAAACTGATTGTTGCCCTTTATTTATGCAAAACCACCTCAGAATCCACTGTCTGCCCTACGCTGTCCTGCTTCTACCTTGGGGAAAAGATATTCCCCCTGCCCTCTCCTCTGCCCTTCAGATCTATCCTAAGCCCCTGTTCAAGGAGACAAAAGTTCTGCCTACATTTAAAAAAAAAGACTTTTTTTATTTTAACCAAAGTTGCTGTTGTTTACAGTGAGTTTGGGGAAAAAAAACTTTGTCCTGTTAACGCACCGACAGGCACTACTTTCATAACTGTTTTTAATGGTAAACTCTGAAGGACAAAAAGTGACTGCTGAACTCTTTGTGTGGTTTATCGTTGTACATTCACAATCTTGCAGGAACCAAGAAGCTACCAGTTGTTAACAGACCTTGTCCAATGGAGGCCTGTGCAGTAGAGTGTAGAATTCATGTACTGTACACCTTAAACTGTAAACATACTGTAATAATGTCTCACATTGAAGAAAAAAAAACGCTGGATCAGCAGCAAACTGTAGTTTTTAAAAATGTTTTTAGTTAATGTTGAGGAGAAAAAAAGGCTTTTCCCCCAAAGTATCATGTGTGAACCTACAACACCCTGACCTCTTTCTCTCTTCCTCCTTGATTGTATGAATAACCCTGAGATCACCTCTTAGAACTGGTTTTAACCTTTAGCTGCAGCCTGACAGCTGCCAGGTGTGTATATATATATATGATGTTGTACATTGCACATGCCCTCAGATTACTTGCAGTTTTGTTCCCCTTCTCCCTGCCACCCCTTTATAGTATGACGAGTTAAACAAGTTGATGACCTGCAAAAGCGAGACACCAATTATTTAATCTCTTGCCAGAACTCTTTCTTTCTTTCTCTTTCTCTCTTTTCCCCACCCCCACCCCCTTTCTTTTGCCTCTGGAGGATGCTGTACAGGTCTGTGTATAAAGTCATTGCTGTCTCAGCAGCCAATCAACTTATAGTTTTATTTTCCTGGGGTTTTTTTTGTTTTGTTTTGTTTCTTTTCCTTTCTAATCGAGGTGTGAAAAAGTTCTAGGTTCAGTTGAAGTTCCTGATGAAGAAACACAATTAAATTTTTTCAGTGATGAATTCTGCATATTTGTATTTCAGACGATGTAGCTAAAAACTTGATGTAAATTCCTCCCTTTTTCCTTTTTTGGCTTAATGAATATCATTTATTCAGTATGAAATCTTTATACTATATGTTCCACGTGTTAAGAATAAATGTACATTAAATCTTGGTAAGATGTTTGTGAGGGTTTTCATTCTCAATGATCATATAAGCCATTTTTTGGGCATCCTAATATCAACCAGATGTAATCCAGATGTTTCTCTAGGAAAAATACTTTTAAAACAATACTCGTTTTCAAAGGTATAAAGATGTATTATTTATTTAGCATAAATAAATGCACAATTAAAATGTGAATGCATAAATGACTAGGATTTGTTTGTAAAATCAGGGAAGAGTTGCTTTGAATATAATACCCTGATCCTTAGTAGTTGCTAGTCCATTGTTCACAATTTAAAAGCTAATCTTCAACTGTCTTAAAAGAGTAAGGGGGATGTGTAGAAAATATTAGGACAACTTATTTAGCCTACTCAACATGGAATACTGGTCTGTATCCTTTTTTTTTTTTGGTGCCTTGCTATTTTTGAAATAGTTTGATATTGACTCAGTAGGAAATAATAATAAGGTACTTTAATGCAAAATTAACAAGAGCATGGTAAACCTTTTGCCAGATAAGTAACAATTTAATTGTGCAAAGTCAAGAGTAGCAGACCTCTGTTAATTGAGAGCTGAAAAAGAGCCAAATCAATATTTTCCTGGCAAGACGACCAAGCTGCTAGAGACAAACAATTTGAGAAGGAAGGCAGATTTATACACCCAACTGGTAAATCAACTGATGTACACATGTGTACCAAACAGCATTAACTTGTACTATTTCTCCACTCATAAAAAGCCCTCTCAAGACTAAGCTGTGAATAGTCAGCTGTGTGTCAAAAATGTGCTATGTTCTTAGACCTCTTCTGTTTTTATAACTCTACTTGCATAAAGTAATTAACAGTTGCAGAATAAAGTAGTACATAGAGTGCAAAACCCAGTACTTTGATAGTAAGTTATCGCAAATAAGTATTAATTAGAGAACAACAGTTCTAGTTATATGGAGGTCTCACATAAAATCAGTATGAGAATTTGTGACTTAAAAGTCCTGCTAACTGAAGTTGGGAGTAAGTCCAACCAATTTAATGTCTGACATGCAACCCTGTTTTGATCATCTGCTTAAGAAGCTAGCATTTGAAGAACAGATTTAGTCATCCTCAAATCAAGATTTCCTATCCTGGCTATTAGGTTGGATTGGAACTAAAATGTTCACAACCAGTGACCATGCTGGTTGATTGGGAAAAGTTAGAATCTAAACAATACGGAAATGGTAGGTTAGGAAAGACTACCTGCCTGTCAGACGTGGAAAAACCAGAACCACATGCAGAAGTTCCAAATTAATGATTTATTGCTAAAATCTATTGCTAAAACCTATGCACGGGAATCTTCTCAGACTTAACGGTTTGCACCTAGGTAAGCTAGATAAAGTTTTAACAGCATTCAAGATGGATTGGGCTACGTCCTCTTGTGGCTGTGTAGTGACTCTAAGCTAATTCCTCGTTTAACTCTGCCCTCTGGCTCTGCTAGTTTCTGTCATACATCACCTTGTTTCACCTAGGAGCCAAGTAGGATGCTCTGGACACCCACAAGCAAGATTTAAGCAGATCAGGCCTCTTCCCCCATTGAAGGGCCTGAAGAACTATTATTCAGAGAGACTGAGTGTTTGCTTCACAACACTTTCAAATTTGAAATGTTCATGGATCTATTATAACTGATTTAACTATTATAGCTATGATGCACTGTTTTAGATCTCATCTCTCAAAATGTTTGGGAGCATAAAGGTAGCTTTTACGTTATCTTCAGTAGTGGGTTCTAAAATCCTTTACTACCAGTGCGCGTGCGACACTACTGCGCATGCGCAGAAGCGTCCCGGGTGGGTGGGCGGAGCCTTCCGTCGCTGGAGCTACCGGTTCTTAGAACCGGGCCGTACCGGGAGCAACCCACCACTGGTCATCTTCAATTAAGCTATATGAAGAGACAGGCTTATTCAAGAAAGCTATTCTGTAGCATGACTAGAGAATAAATCCTCCATCTCCTTGCTACCATCGCTGTGTAGGGCCTAAGGTCAGTCAACTTTTTCTTCTCCTTGGCAGTTAAAATATAATGCTTCTGTAGTCAGCAGCTTATTCTTTAATGAAGTACACTATCATCTGCCTGAGGATTTGACATTTGAATGTTCGTAACACTCCTCTAATAGGGTAGATTTTATTTCATCAACAGATGGCATCAGTTCAGTGTGGCTTTGAGAATTTGTAGGCCTTTACAGCAGAAAAGTTTCAGTTTGAGGTCAGAAGTCAGCATGCCTCCAAGTAGCAGTTACAAGGGAACAATGGCAGATGTGATGTGCATTTCGTCTCTTGACACTGCTGTGAGAAACAAAATGTTGGGCTAAGATGAGCCTTGGCTTGATTCTATTTTTAGATTCTTACAGAAATCTAGAAATTAACTGCTGCAGTGGTTTCTTTTGTCAATTGTCTGAATTCACCTCGATTTTGGGGAGAAATAGCTGTGTTGCTGATAAGAAAGGCACAGCAGTTTGCCATAGTTAGCAGTATTTAAAGCAGTCCTGCTCACCCTGAAGATTTCCAGATACAGTACATTGAACTTCGTGCTTATAATTTCTTAGCCAGTTTGGCTGCTGTCATGCTAACAGGAAATTATGAGAATTGAAATCAAAAGCCCTTGGAGGGCATCGGTGCGGAAACCTCATTTTAGACTCCCCATTTTAGACTCCCCTAAAGTGGATTCACACACTATGTAATATTTCTCAATCTTGGCAACTTCTAAGTGAACAACTCCGAATTCTGGGAGTTGAAGTTCAATTATCTTAAAGTTGCTAAGATTGAGAAACAGTGCAAAGAAAACTGTTAGTTGGTTAGTTTGCATATTTAGCATTTGGTAGGACAGGGGTAGGCAAACTATGGCTCTTTGATGACCTGTGGACTTCAACTCCCAGAATTCCTGAGCCAGCCATGCATGCATGGCTGGCTCAGGAATTCTGGGAGTTGAAGTCCACAGGTCCTCAAAGAGCCATAGTTTGCCCACCCCTGCGGTAGGAGAAATTTTCACCATTATTTATGGATGAATATGATGCTCATTCAACTATGGTTAAAAAAACTTGCTTAGTACTGTATGAATCAACTATGTCATAGATGGGTTTTGGTTTTTTTACAAAAAAGGTTTTTGTGCAGGTAAAACTTTGTTAGAAGCATGGATTTGTTTTTCAAATCTGAATGCCATGTTTTATACATTAGCACGTTCAGCAGCTCATACTCAGGAAAGTCAATTCAGCTTTTTTTAAAGTTTACTTTGAAAGGATTTGGGGGGAGTATTTTATCTTTATGAATATTAAGTTATGAATATGTATATTGGTCTCTTGGTATTCTTGACTCGGGGTTGGACAGTCAACCAAAGCAATAGCTGGGAATGAAATTAGTAAAGCCAAAGCATATTTCAAATACTGAGAAGGTACTACTGTAGGCCTACTGTGGTTAAAATGCTCCAAAGAATAGAGAATTGCAGATCAAATACAGCTGCACTGTAGGAAGTTTTTAGGAAGAGATTGGACAAGCATTTGTCTGAAATAGTATAGGGTAGTGATGGCGAACCTTTTTTTTGCTCAGGTGCCAAAAGGGTGTGCGGATGGATGGATGCCCATACCCATAATGCAATGCCCTTCCCCCTGCGCATGCACGCACCCCCCACTGCCCCCCCCACATGCCCACAGACCTCACTGAAGCCTCCAGACTTCCGGTAGGCCCGTTGGGCTGTTTTTCACTCTCCCCAGGCTTCAGGAAAGCCTCCGGAGCCTGTGGATGGCAAAAAACAAGCCTACCGGAAGTTTGGAAACAAACTTCCGGTAGGCCCATTGGGCCGTTTTTTCGCTCTCCCAAGGCTTCAGGAGGCTTTCCTGAAGCCTGGGGAGGGCAAAAATGGCCTCCCCCGCCCTTTGGAAGGGCAAAAATCAGCTGGCCAGCACGCACATGCGTGCTGGAGCGAACATAGGGCAACGCCTTGCGTGCCCTCAGATATGGCTCCGCGTGCCACCTGTGGCACGTGTGCCATAGGTTCGCCATCACCTCCTTCCAACTCTCTTAAGTGATGGGAAGAGGTCTCTCTACTGTCCTTAGTATCACCTTTGAGAGTTCACAATTAAAAACAGGATCAATGCTCTTGTTTTGTGGCAGCTTAAAGCAGGATTTAATGTTTGCTCATCTTTAGTTGTTTTGGACAACACAACAAATGGTCAGGGATTCTAGGAACTATAATAGAAACCTCTGAAAGTCAGGCTCCAGTGCTATCACTCCATACAAAGGCTGGGCATCAGAAGTGATTTTAGTTGTTTTTTATGCAATATAAACCCTTTCTGTATTGAATTTGCTGATGAAGAAAGCCACGCGTGTCTGCTTCACAATTCCCCTGCAGTATTTAAATACGCAGGAGGAAACCTAGTCCAGCCGATAACCGTTTCACTCTGCCCTACGGCAGAAGGGCCTTTGCAAGGTCGGTCCTGACTGCCTTAACAAATATGGCGTCTCTTGCTTCACATCCCCATGCAAGCCTATTACTTGAGTGGTGGTGTTCCTTTCATAAAGTCCTTCTTACCCCGCAAATAAATTAAGTGCGTTCCGCATCGTAACTTCCCGCAGGGCAAGCAAGTATTGGGAAATGCACCCTAGAGGTAACTGCAGGTTAGACCGACTCTTGTGTCCTTATTCGGAAGACTCACGCCTAATCAGGCTTCAAAGATTTTATCAGCTCCAAGCCATTGGCTTATAAAGCTTCATAAAGTTTTATGGCGACTTAAAAGGTCCATGAATTGAGTTAACTAAAGTCGAACACTTTATTTATATACATTTTATTGTATGTATATATGTATATGGCAGTGGGGGACGGGGCCGACTATATATATTAAGTCGAACAATATATATATACATTAAACAATTTATATATATAGTAAAGTCGAACAATATATACATATATACCCCCACTATAGAAACTCTATGGTGAAACTCGTCTTGCCCCTCTCTCTCCTATTATCGATGATTCTGCGTTTTCACGCCGGAAGGGCGGCTACCTTCCGTTACTGCGCAGGCGCGTGGAGCCCCGTGCTTTTCCGGAAATCCGGAAGTAGGAGGAATGGGATCTGTGAGTGTGCGGAGAGCGAGATGTGTGGTTGAAGTCCAGCGTGGGGCGGGGGCGCCACCGCCCTGCAGGGACGGGCAGTGGGGGACGGGGCCGACTCTTACCATTTCCCCGGACGGCCTGGTCGCAGAAGCACCGCCCCGCATGGGCCCCTCCTATTGGCTACGGTCTATCCTATAGGCTCCCTTCGTCTTACCTGTAGCTATAGCCTCATCCGCCCCTCCCTTTCTAGGTCTTTCCCTCCCTCACGCCCCTTTAGCCCTTTTTACCATCTGGTCCAGTCTGGGGTAGTAGTAGAAGCTGCCCCTGCTTTCCTACTCTTCCCAAGGGTTTGGGGTTGATAGAAGGGGGCGGACACCTTGATCTACCTGGGCTCAGACAGCTTCATGGCCCACCTAGACTTAGGTACCTGCTCAGAGATATAATTCAATCTGGTGAATTTATTTTCCTGACTTTGTGTGTGACGCTGTGTGTGACGTTCAGGCTAAGGGCTAGGATTCACTAAACACTGGACTAAAACATGGTGAAATAGTTCTGTGTGTATTTTGAAAACAAATGGATCTACTTTGTTTTCAGTTAGCACACAGGGCTTGTTGGGTTAATAGATATACATGCAGTGACCGTATGTCCTTTATTCTAAGGAACAGTCCTTTGTTTCAGAAAACTGTCCTTTGGACTATTTATTTTTCAAAAACTTACTTTGGCCCTTTATTTGGGTTATTTAACTTTTACTGTACAAATAATACCACAATGCCTTTCACATTCATGTGAAAAATACAGAAATTGAATTGTCTTTTTAAAGCAGAGGTCTTCAAACTTGGCAACTTTAAGACTTGTGGACTTGCAATTCCCAGAATTCTCCGGCTGGAGAATTCTGGGAGTTGAAGTCCACAAGTCTTAAAGTTGCCAAGTTTGAAGACCTCTGCTTTAAAAAGACAATTCAATTCAAGTCCACAAGTCTTACAGTTGCCAAGTTTGAGGACCCCTGTTTTAAAGTAACTTACATAGCATTGTTTGATAGATATTTATAGCAATAGCAATAGCACTTTTCTTATATACCGCTTCATAGTGCTTTACAGCACTCTCTAAGCCAGTGTTTCCCAACCTTGGCAACTTGAAGATGTCTGGACTTCAACTCCCAGAATTCTCCAGCCAGCTTTCCTGGCTGGAGAATTCTGGGAGTTGAAGTCCAGACATCTTCAAGTTGCCAAGGTTGGGAAACACTGCTCTAAGCGGTTTACAGAGTTCAGCATATTGCCCCCAACAATCTGGGTCCTCATTTTACCGACCTCGGAAGGATGGAAGGCTGAGTCAACCTTGAGCCTAGTGAGATTTGAACAGCTGAACTGTTGAACTAGCAGTCAGCCTGCAATGGCTGCATTTAACCACTGCACCACTTCAGCTCTTAGTGTGTTTTTGTAAAGTTTGACACTGATTTTTTTGTTTGCAAAGCAAATTCATAAATATAAACAATTAGGTTTTATATCCTTATGAAACTTTCAGACACCCTCCCCCTTTTCCCCCCGGTTTGTCTTTTCTTTCTTTTTTTTGCAAGAAAATATGACCATCGTAGATTCGCATGCATTTCTGAGTTAGAGAAAAGTTGGAGCTAAGTAATTTCTATACACGAGGAAAAGAAGGATGAATTTAATGGAAGTGGATGTAATTTGCAGTCTGAAAATACCTGGTGATAGAAAACACCACTTTCTTAGGTCCTTATTGCTAGTTGGAAAAGATGATTGATAAGATAGGTGGACAAGCTGACTTAGTATAAACACCCTTTACTTTTACATCAAAACCTTGGTTCCTTTAATAGTGCAAAGTCTCAGGAAAAGTAGCTTGCACCCCTGTTTCCTAACACCCCTTTAATACAGCCTCTCCCAGTGTGGGAACTTCTAGATCAGGGGTCTCCAACCTTGGCAACTTTAAGACTTGTGGACTTCAACTCCCAGAATTCCTCAGCCAGCTTTGTGGACTTCAATTCCCAGAATTCCTCAGCCAGCTTTGAGCAAAGCTGGCTGAGGAATTCTGGGAGTTGAAGTCCACAAATCTTAAAGTTGCCAAGGTTGGAGACCCCTGTTCTAGATCATGTACTAGGATTCTTGCTCAAAGAATTAATTATAACTTAACATCTTTAGTGGCTCTTCTTGGTCAAATGCTGGGAGTAGAACTTCGCATATGTGGAGAGCATGAGTTTCAGCAAAGTTGTAACAAAGATTAGATCTGTAATCCAGTACATTTAAATCATATGCTTTCTCAGGATCTGCTGACATTTTTTAAAACCAGGAATGCTGAAATAGAACAGGAACGTATATATGCAAACGGTTGTGGCATGTTTTATGGTAACTTGTTCCTACACTAGAAAGTGTGCTCTGGTCTTACCTGCTAAAATGACCAATTAAACTGTAGTTGTAATACAGTACAAGCTTGCTAGAAATAAGGAACACTGCAGTTAACGTGCTCGTGGGTGTTCGTAGAATTGTCCTTTTTAAAAATTGGAATTGATCTGTGCCACTTTTCACAGCTGATTCAATGTATGCAGTAGTGACAGTTTCCCATATGTACGCCAGCTGCTGCACTGAAGTGTGAAAGGAAGATTAAAACCTGATCCAAGGTCAAGATCTAGGGAGATGTCATTTCTCCTTCTGTTCATGTTTCATATTTTAAAATCAAACATTGGCATAAATAAATGGCTGTGCATGATGCAGTTTAGACTCTGGGGTGGCTTCTACAATAACTCAGCTTTTTGTGAAGCTTTTAACATAATATTCCCTATGTAACTACAGTGGCTTTTTTTCACTTTGTTGAACAATTTTTTTAGTTTGCTGAATACATTTTTAAAAATATAAAGCAGTGCAGTTCTCTGGGAGAATGCTTTGTGATCCTGCTTTTGTGATCGATCGATCGATTGTTGGTTTGTATTTATCTTTGTAAGGTCCCCAAGGTGGTTTCTTAGTTATTATTATTTATTTATTATTTATTTATTAGTGAGATTTATATACCGCCTCATAGTGCAAGCACTCTCTAAGCGGTTTACACCAGTAAGCAATGTATATTTATTATGGTTACTGTTTTCTCATTTGCCTTTGTTTTTAAACACTCTCTTGTTTTATTACATGTTGCCTAGAATCGTTATGATGATGTAGGCATCTTATAAATTGAATAAATAATAAACAATGTTTATGCTGGCATATTAATCCAAAATAAGATATTCCATTTAAAAAAAAATTTTTTTTTACAGAAAAACATTTAGTTTGCTTTTATTGACCCATGTCAGTTTCTTTAACGTTATTGAATGCTTATTAATGCCAGTATTTTCCTAGATAAATTACAAAAACGCAACAATAGTTTGATAATAAAAAGGGTTAGATCGGAAATGAATAGCATTATTTATTTTGTAGTACCTCTTTTACAATATTGTATACTGTGGCTCTGGAGCCGCATGTGGCTCTTTCATCCCTCTGCTGCGGCTCCCAGTCGGCACCACATTTTGAGGGGAGCTTCCGGTTGTGGGTGGGAGCAGGGCATGCCAGGAGGAGACTCTAATGGCAAGGGGTGGGTTTTCCGGTCAGCTCCACAACTGATAGGGCTTTCGGTTAGGACAGGTAGAGGGAAAAGGATGTGACGCTAGAAGAAGACTCTATGGTGAGGGAACTGGACTTCCGGTCGGCTCCAGAATTGAACGGAGGGCTTCCAGTTAGGACTTTTGTGGCTCTTTCAGTGTTTAAGGTTGCTGACCCCTGGCTTAGATAATATGAAATCAAGCATAAAATATGATCTGAGTTGCTTAGCATGTCAAGTGAGCCAGAGTCAGTTTAATCCCATGCAATCTTTTAAAATGTGTTTTCAAGCAATCATGGTTTCCTTTTGAAAATACCAAATTTATTTTCATGTTTTTCAGATTGAATCCCAGAAACAAAAAACGTGATGGTGCGGTTATGTTTGTTTTTTTAGCCATTCCTAAATGAATGATCTTCATCCTTACTGGTAAAAAAAACTAATATGAAATTGAAGTTCTTTGCTGGAGAATTGCCTTTTGTGGAAGGGAATGCAGAACAGGTAGTTGCACTATTTAAGGAGCAACTTATTTTTTTTGGGGGGGGGGGGGTAGGAGAGGCACAGTTAGGTAGCCAAGAAGAATTGAGGATGACTGAAATTTGTAGATGTACATGAAGGAAATGAATGTCAGAGGATATATAGACCAGTCTCAAATTTTAAATGTTTTAATGTCGGGGTTGAAAAACACTGTTATAGACTATGTTTACATATTATAATGAGCCCAAAGTCTTGCTTTTTATGATGTACACAGCCCTTTAAGTACAGTATTTCGCTTACAACTATCATTTTCTTAGCATTACGATTTTCTGTTTACAGAAACCTGAAATCCGCTTTTCCTGGATGAAGATTATGTATGCTGAGGGGTAAAATAACAATAGGTGTTAAAAGTTAAATCCATGCAAACAACTTAACTATTCGGTGGCTGGGACTGTTTATTCCTGTCAGTTCTGAAGGTATTTTTTTTTGTTTCTGTTTTGATATAGATACATAGATATATTGTCCTCAGGTTTAGTTTTCATACATAAAATTATCTTGTGTTTTCACATTTCTGTATATGAATGCAGAATGTTAGAAATGAGGTGTATGGACTTTATACTGTAGTGTACAGTATTGGGCACCATTTTAAGAAGCTCTGCCTAGGTTTGTTTGCAAGCTCCTGCCTTGGTTTCAAATGAGCTAGATAAGTCATTATTCTCATAATATAAATCATCATCTTTAAATAATAAAGGCATGTATATGTGTGTGTGTGTAGTAGGTTAAATCAGGAAGAAGCTCTAAATGACAGAAAAGAAATAGATTTGCTTGTGTGGATCTGTTTTTGGTCCAATTAGATTTTAACCTGGGCAAGCCAAATCACCAATCTCCATTCTATGTGTGTTTAAAGTAAGCATCTTTATTCATATGGTTATGAATTTAAAGTATTCCTCATTCTGACAGTTTTGGTTTTGGATGTATTACATAATCGATTGGAAAACATTTTTGTATCCTCCTAACACTGGAGTTTTGAGGCTTTACATGCAAGTACAACTTTGCAACCTTAATGGCAAACTTCTCTAGATATTTCAGAGCAATTATATATAGCTAGATAGTCTTATTGCCACTGATAGATTAAAATATATAGGAAGGAAAGCCATTTCTCCCAAGTTTGGAGGAAGAGGACTATTTGCTTAAATAATAAAAGAAAAAAAAATTGCAGATCTTAAAAACTGAATGCAAGAGCATGGCGTATTAAAGTTACATTATTGTATATGATTTTTCTGAGCATCATTCCTGATTTAGACACATCTACCAGAAACAGTGTTCTGTGCGCCTTTGCCGTTTAGTCATGCCGGCCACATGACCACGGAGACGTTTTCGCGCTGGCTCTTTGGCTTTGAAACGGAGATGAGCACTGCCCCCTAGAGTCGGGAACTACTAGCACATATGTGCGAGGAGAACCTTTACCTTTACCTTTTTACCAGAAATTATTGACTTAATTAAGATTGATTTCTGAGCTTCTTGAAAGCTAGCAATGTGGTTTTATTCACTCCTATTCTGTACTTATTTTTAATATTTTAATCCTGATTTTCAATATTTTCATCCTCATAGATAACAGGATAATATAAATGATTAAACAACACAATCTTAACCAATTGCATTTAAAAACACTAGTATAATCACAAAACCTAGAAAAACAGAGCAATTTTTATCCTGTGCCTAAAATCCAATCAATTGAATGTCACAGAATATATAAGAGTAAAGAGATTGCATAAATGGAGAAGCTTCTCTTGTAGCCAGCAATTTTGTGCTATAGCATTTAGTATTTACATTTTGACTGTCACATCAGTATATTGCAGTGTTTCTCAACCTTGGCAGCTTGAAGATGTGTGGGCTTCGACTTCCAGAATTCCTTAGGCTCACCCAGCTAGGTGGGGAATTCTGGGAACTGAAATTCACACATCTTGCAGGTTGCCAAGATTGAGAAAGACTGATATACTGGAGAACTATGAACACAGTGAGCGTTTGCTTCCCTCTGGTGGTAGCCAGTTTAAACTGCAGGGAATTTCAAACCATTTAATCTTTCCATTTTAAAGGTTTTTTTTTCACTTAGCTCCTAATGGGGAAGTTTATTATTAAAATCAATAAAGTGGCTAGAAATAAGGAGCATGGCTTAGCTTTGCATAAGGTTCCTTTTCCTTTTAAAGGAAAGGTTATCTAATCATCAGTTTTTGAGAAATGCTTGCCTGTACTTAAGGTACAACAGAGGTCCTTTCCTTAATATTTTGTAAATGAGTTTTTATGCAATTCTCTGAAGAAATATACCAACCATAGCTCTAGATCAGACTTCTCAAACACAAATTGCCAGGAGGACCAGCCCCAAGGTCCGCAACAATGAAGTCGTGCCTCACACAAAGACAACTCTCCACCGCAGCCAAAACGAAATACCAGACACAAATGCCCAATTTGTAAATGTGGCAATAAATTATAGCCTTCGTATCATTGATTTTATTTTCTGGTTTTAGGCTTTCAACGTTTTTTACTGAAATTCCCTTATATGGATGCCTACAATGATCCGATGAGCGGGCTTCAAGGCCAGGATGCCACTAAGGAATTGTAGAGACACACGTTGCCAAGAGGTGGTTTGCTTTGCAGTATTTTGCAGAATTGTTACACTTCTGCTTCAGGCAAGTCCCCAAATAATCAATAAAAATCCATTATAAAACTATAATTGCATAATAAGTAGTAATATTATTGTAATATTATCTGTATATCCACAGATCAGGATGTTCTTTAGATCAGGGGTCCCCAAACCTTTGCTGTGGCCTAGTTCCGGGCCGCGGTCTGTTCGGAACCGGACTGCGGAAGTGGCGGGCGAGCAAGCATGCACAGTTCCACTTGTGCAAGCGGCTGGTGAGCGCAAGTGCCCACCACTCAAGCAAATGGAACTGCGTGCGTACTCGCTGATCACTCGCGCAAGTGGAGCGGTGCATACACATACCTCACCCATTGCTTCTGCGGCCCAAATCCCTCCCCCTCCCACCCTGCCGGTCCGCAAAGCCTGAAGGGTGGGGGACCGCTGCTTTAGACTCTGCTTAAAATATTGAGAAAAGAATCTACATACTGCAAATTAAGAGGGGCCATAACTATAGTATTCAGTCAGCGAATTTCCTAAAATTCCATATTGGCCAACCCAGGAAGAGCCATCCTATTAAAAGCTGGTATAGAGAGTCCTTGATTTACGACCATAATGGAGCCCATAAGTCATGATGGTCATAAGTCGAGGCACTCATGAGACTGACCTGATTTTATGATATATTTATGATACAATTCCTATAATTGGTTTTTTTTTCTTTTCTAGAAAAGGCTGGAAGATTGCCTTATTTTTTTTCCGTAAATTGTAATTATGTGAGTGGAATTGCAACTGCAACTGATCATAAAAGTGAACTGGTTGCCAAGTGCCTAAAATGCTAGTCATGTGACTTCAGGTGTCAGAATTCCAGAATTATGTCAAAAGTATCTTTGGGGGGTGGGGTATCTGTCATAATTTCAAATGGTCGCTAACCAACTGATCATTAAGTGAGGACTCCCTGTACAGTGTAGTAGTGAATGAGTTGAATTAGAAGACCAGATTCAATTCTAGCTTCAGCTGCAGAAGCTGATCTGGTGACTTCGCCCCCACCCCCACCCCCTGTCTCTCTCAACCCAACCTCTCTGCCTCACATGATTGTTGTGGTGGAAATTTTGAGGTGGGATATTAACAAAAGCTTAATTACGAGGGTGAGTCAAAAAGTAATTCCATTTTCTTTAGGACAGGTATAATTACCAACACAGGAACATGTAGCATACATCAAAATGAAGCTGGTCCTCTGTGGATCACATCCCTACTTCTCAACATAGTCACCGTTTCTCTCAATAGCAATGTTCCACCTTCGAATGAGAGCATTTATGCCTGCCTCGTAAAATTCTGTTGACTGTTCTTTGAGCTACTTCTTCACTGCAGTTTTCACTTCCTTGTCACTGGAACAATGTTTGCCTCTCAAACCCTCTTTCATGGGGCCAAAGAGATGATAGTCTGAAGGTGCTAAATCTGGTGAGTATGAAGGATGCGGTAAAGTTGTCCATTTGGCAAGAAATCAACCGGAATGACACCTTGAGCATCACAAAAGACAGTCGCCATGATTTTTCCAGCTGTCATTCTGGTTGATTTCTTGGCAAGAGGAGAAACAATAAACTCTGAGGCCTACATTGAGACCCTGAAGAGGCTCAGAGCAAGAATCCGACGAGTGAGACCCAACTTGCCAATCAACAAAGTCTTCCTTCTGCACGACAATGCTCGACCATACACAAGCATCAGGACAAGGGAGACAATCGCCCCATTCGGGTGGACAACTTTACCGCATCCTCCATACTCACAAGATTTAGCACCTTCAGACTATCATCTCTTCGACCCCATGAAAGAGGGTTTGAGAGGCAAACATTGTTCCAGTGACGAGGAAGTGAAAACTGCAGTGAAGAAGTGGCTCAAAGAACAGTCAACAGAATTTTACGAGGCAGGGATACATGCTCTCATTCGAAGGTGGAACATTGCTATTGAGAGAAATGGTGACTGTGTTGAGAAATAGGGATGTGATCCACAGAGGACCAGCTTCATTTTGATGTATGCTACATGTTCCTGTGTTGGCAATTATACCTGTCGTAAAGAAAATGGCATTACGTTTTGACTCACCCTCGTATAAAGATCTGCCCATGTGCTGCTGCTTCTTTTGATATTCACTATTCATCTTTAAAGTCACCGAAGCCAGCAGCCGTCATTGCATCATCTTGCACTGAACTCCACCATTCACTTGTGCAAGTAAAGGCAAGAAGCGTTTCCTTTTGTCTGCTTTACCTGAGAATAAGGCATATGGAAATCTAATTTGGATGATGCTTGATGGTTGTGACTCAAGGGATTAATTAATGCATAAACCTAGCGGTTGATTTCACAATAAACTTCTCACGGTGGAAAAAAAGAAATTTACTACTTACGATACACGCACGCATGCTGGAGTGCGAAGATTAACACATTCAGTTGAAAACGGTCAAATGATGAGCAAGCATGTCTAAGCAGCCTTATTTTCATAAGGGATTATTTTAACCGTCTCTCCGTATACAATACAAATAAAGGTAGTCCTTGACTTATGGCCACAATTGCAACCAGCATTTCCATTGCTAAGCAAGGTGGTTGTTAAGTGATCCACCGCCGAATTTACAACCTTTATTGCCACAGTTGTTGAGCGGTGTGGTGGCCTAGAGGTGGAGCTCTCGCCTCACAATCAGGAGGCTGTGAGTTCGATCCTAGGTAGAGGCAGATATTTCTCTCTCTCGGCACACTGAGAATATATCTGCTCAACAAAACTCCGCATTGTGACAGGAAGGGCATCCAGCCATTAATACACTGCTAGCTCCATTTAGTTGCCCAGATTAAACCCTGCAAGGGATTATGGGAGGTCGTTAAATGAAGATGATGATGATTCCCCCATTGACTTTACTTGTCAGAAACTGGGCTGGGAAATTTGTTGCAGACGACAATCACATGACCCTGGAAGACTGCAACTGTCACAAATAATGCCAGTTGCCAAGCCCCTGGATTTTGAATGTAGGCTTGTAGGCTGATGCGATGGTTGTAAGTGAGAGGACTAGGTCATAGGTCACTTTTTTCAGTACTGGTATAACTTCGACCTGTCGCTAAATGAATGGTTGTAAGTTGAGGACTACCTGTTTGACTTTGTTTGGGTGCCTTCCTTATTTCAATCAAATAGGGTCTGAAGACACAATGAGATCTAAAAAGTGCAAAATTGCACTTTCCCACTATCTGCAATATACATCTACATTTATTGCTTCCATTATGTCTATGAACACCTCTTGCACTTAAATGGTTTGAAAAGAATATTGTGGAACAAGAGAGATCTTTTCGTGCCTTTTCTTTGCTCAGTTGCCATTTTCTGCTGTTGTTTTTTTCCCCTACCCAGGCCCTTTTCAATCTCCTGATTCCCGATCATGCCGCAGATGCCTTCTCTCCTCCCCGCCTCTCTGACCCCGGGTTCTTGGACCAGCTCCTGGAATGGTTCCTGGGAGGCCTCTCCCGTTGGGATGCAGAGCACTTCTTGTTCATAGCCGAGCATGGCTACGTATATGAGCACAACTGTGCCTTCTTCCCCCTTTTCCCCCTGACCCTAAAAGCGGTCGCAAACATCCTCTTCTGGCCGTTCCAAGGCTTTCTCTGTTTCCGGAGCTGTCTGCTCCTGTCTGCAGTTCTCCTCAATGCTGTTTCTTCTGTTTTAGCCTCTTGGACTCTGTATGAGCTCAGCTGTGCAGTCCTGCAGTGCCGAAGGAGGGCTTTTCTGTCAGCCGTTCTCTTCTGCCTCACTCCAGCTAATATCTTTATGGCGGTTGCTTACTCGGAAAGCATGTTTGCCTTCCTAGTGTTCGCTGCCTTGTGGGGGCTAGAGAGAGGGCATCGTTGGGTTAGCCTCCTCCTCTTTTCGTTAGCCACCGGAGTACGTTCCAATGGGCTAATTAATGCAGGCTTTCTCATTTATTCCCAGACAAAACGCTTTGCTTTCAGGTTTCAAGCAAGTGAAAAATTGTTGCGGGAGAAAGGCCAGTTTCTAAAACTGGCGGCTGCTTTGGTGCTGATGTCTGCCTCTGTGGCTCTACCTTTTGCTTTGTTTCAGTACTACGCCTACCTTAAGTTCTGCCATCCCAATAGTGGCCTGAGATATGCTATTCCAAAGCCGCTGTTGCATTTGGCTGAATCCAAGGGCTATCGTGTAGCAGCTTCAGAGGGTGGGATGCCCCCATGGTGCTCCTGGAACTTTCCTGTGCTCTACACCTATATACAAGATACCTACTGGAATGTCGGCTTCCTCCGATACTTTGAACTCAAACAGATCCCAAACTTTCTACTAGCTTCTCCTGTTATTGTGTTGGGCTCTTGGGCAATCTGGTGGTATGTCACCGCCAACCCCTGGCACTGTCTAACACTTGGTCTGGTGAGAAGGAAGAGCGCAGGCCCGCAAGACCATGACTCACACAAGCCAGCAGAGGGTTTTGGTTCCCCTGGTGTATTAGTCTACGTGGTCCATGCAGCAGCTCTGTTGGTGTTTGGGACCTTTTTCATGCACGTCCAGGTGAGTCTTGTTAAATATTGAAGTAATGGGTAACGGTATAACTCCTGAGCAGATATATTTATTCCTACCATGATGTTGAAATTGGATGCTTCATGGCACCTTTTGTTTTTTGTTTTTTAGCAGAATATCAGGGAACAATAGCCCTGACCATCTGTAGATTACATTAGATAATTATTTCACAAATATATTAAGGATTTTGAGTATATGTGTGAAAACAAAAGATTTAGGAAGATTTCTGGTAGTATCCCGGAATATAGGACACTCAGAGCATCTCCTAGATGGGAACCAGGGGTGGGTTCCGGATTCTGCTACTGCCGGTTCGCTCAGGGATGCACTGCACGGGTGTGCGTGCATGCACAGTACTAAAAAAAGCTGCGCATGCGCAGAAGCAAAAAAAAAGATGGCGCCGCGGATGGCGCCACCGAGAGAGCCGGCTCGGGGGCGTGGCAGGCCTGGGTCACTGCCGGTTCCAGCGACCCAGGCTGCCAAGTTACTAATGGTTCTATAGAACAACAGAGTCAAGGCATGTTAAATAGTCTCTGGTAGCTTAAACATTTGAGTTTCTGCATCTGAGGAAACTGATTATTTCACTAAAGCTTTTCCCATAATAAATGCATTCATCTGTAAGTGTGCTACCTAGCTTCTAGTTCATACATGCAGCAGTGTATTGTAGAACATACCCATTGCAATGTGCAGTTCTAAGTCAATTTGGAAAGTGTTCTCTGAAAGCAACAAGCTGCATCGTAGCTCTCCTGGGACTTGATTCAAATGATACACCAAATGTTTTAAGCAAATTATAGATAATATCGGACTTGTCTGTTTTGGTTTTAATCATCAAATATTATTCTACACACTTGTGTTTGGGATAAAATCATCTTCATCTTTAATTTGGGAGTTTATCTTTCTGCTAATGCCATCGCATTATCTGTATGCTTCTCCACGTTATCTGTATGCTTCTTCTTAGTTACTTTCTTTCACATGCATGTTGTACCGTATTTTTCGGAGTATAAGACGCACCGAAGTATAAGACGCACCTTAGTTTTGGGGGAGGAAAACAAGGAAAAAAGGCCTCTGCCTCCCAGCAATTTGCCAAACAGCAAACAGCAAACAGCACAGATGATATACACTGTTTGCTGTGTATTTCTGTGCATGTGTGCCTGACCCATAGAAATGGCAAAGAATTGGAGAAATGTACATTATGGCAGTATATTAATCCCAGAAAGTTTTCTTACATGTAATCACACTAACTCCTCCTAATTATTTAAATACATCTACTCCAAACATGACTAAGGCAGGGTTTCTCAGCTGGCTTATTTTAATACTAATACTTAATACTGAAACAGGACATTTCAGATTATACTTTTACAGATCTTTAAAATTGATGTGGCTTTCTGGAAGTATTCTCTGCTATTTAAAAGAAGATACAATAGCACTGGGCCTCTTCAGAGCAAGCATTTATTTTAAAAAGCTTCTTCATTTTGTTAAGTTGTCTAGAACAATAATAAAGCAGTCTTTAAAAAAATAAGTCTAAGAATTTGAATACTCTACAAACATTTAACAAAATAACATATTAACAGAATCTGCCTCTACCTAGGATAGAACTCATAACCTCCTGATTGTGAGGCAAGAGCTCTATCTCTTGAGCCACAGCAGCTCTAGCTTACCTTCTTGCAATTTTAGCAGTCTAATATTGCCAGCAGTTTATCTCCCAGCAATATGTCTCATCACAGCCACCTTAGTTTCAGTTTCATTTTACCACTGGCTTGTAAGCCTCAGTCAGCTGTAGGTCGGGAGGCAGATCATCTCTTCTTGTGCTCTTCTTGTGCTTTGCCCCGTTTGCTGCAAAGAGGTAAATTGCTGGCAGGCAGAGGCCAAAGGGTGGGGGTGGCTGGGTGGGGCTACATTCGGTGTATAAGACGCACCCAAGTTTTCACCCTCTTTTTGGGGGTAAAAAGGTGCGTCTTATACTCCGAAAAATACGGTATTTATTTTCGGAATAACTGAACAAGGCAAGTATTTACTCCTTTTATATGTTTATTGTTGTTTAAATAGTTAGCGTTGGTACACATCAAAAGTGAGCAATCTTTTTAGGCTAAAAGCCACAGCCTTGAAATGACATGTCAAGTTCAGATTCTAAAAAGGAGGCAACCCCTGTGGACTCCTTACCCATCTTCATCACATAATTCTGGATAATGTTCTCAATGGCATATGGTCGAATACGTTTAGGAGTCCAAAGTTCATCCCATTAGACCAGGGGTCCCCAAACTTGACAACTTTAAGACTTGTGGACTTCAACTCCCAGAATTCCTCAGCCAGCTTTGCTCAAAGCTGGCTGAGGAATTCTGGGAGTTGAAGTCCACAAGTCTTAAAGTTGCCAAATGTGAAGACCTCTGCATTAAACCATAATCATTTTCAGCTACACTAATAAGAATGGTTCGTGTTACTTTTTTAAGCCATTCAAATAATTTTATATGCATATTTCAGTAATTCTTATCCTCAATTTCTGAAGTTAGGCTAATATTGGAGATTTGGAAGCTGACTTGGAGAATAACTCAAATCCACCCGATTGAAACAGTTCTAGGTACAGTACTGTGAGTAGGGTTAGAAACTGGCTGACATTGACAAGACATTGATAAACACAAAGAAATTGTTAAATAGAATAGAAATCTTATTACAGGAAAGCCTGCTAGCAAATTTTGCCTTTGCGTCCATCTGCTTTATATTTTTTTAATGCAACATTTGGTAGCTGGAATGAAGGTACGTTTCATAGAATTACTTTGAAACATCTTGAGCACGTGGATATGGATGTAAACCTCTTCCTTTATCTTCCTTTAATAGGTACTTACCAGATTTCTGGGTTCTTCTTCTCCAGTCCTTTATTGGTTCTGTGCCCATCTGCTCTATGACAATGAGCCTTTGCTGCAGAATGGAGGTTTCCTATCCAAGCACAGAGAATCCCGTGATGAGAAACCCTCGGTAGATAATTTATTTTCTACCTGCAGTAGACATGAAAACCCTGTGTTGATGCTTCTGAGCAAATGGAAGCAGAGCAGGATTCTCACAAAATGTATTTTGGGATATTTTCTTTCCTACTGGCTGCTGGGGTTGGTCCTTCACTGTAATTTCTTTCCTTGGACGTAGCCATTTTGAATCTATATAAATATACTGGCTGAACAGACCGAAAAATCTTTCAAAGATCCTGTCTTCTGTAAACTTGGTAACATTTACTGCTAACAATCGAAGGTGCAGGATTGATTTATCTGAAAGCGGCAGTAAACTCAAAACAGTGAGAATAGCAAAAATATAATACTGGGCAGAATACTCACATGCGACATTGCAGTCAAAAATATCCTTCCTCAAAATTATCTACCGTGTTTCCCCGAAAATAAAACCCTGTCTTATATTTTTTTGAACCCTGAAATAAGCGCTTGGCCTTATTGCTATGCACTCAAAAGCCCGATTGGGCTTATTATCAGGGGATGTCTTATTTTGGGGGGAAACAGGGTATTTCATTCAAAAAAAAAAAAAACCCTCCCCCTGCTTTTCTATATTTTCTTCTCTCCCAAGAGCCATTATGTAACCTTCTACCAAGGTCGGCTTTAAAATAAAAGCCTAACCCTCTAAAAAGTGTACTTTTGCAAAATGTGGGTTTTCCACAAGTCGCTGACAATCTCCCTTTTCAGTGGAGATATTATGTCTGTTATTTGATATCGTAGCAAAAAAAATCTGAATTCATATATTGACACTGTAGCAGAAATTGGCTTTAGTCTCTCTGGAGACTAGAGCTTGGTACAGGTAATCCTCAAACTTACAACCACAATTGGGACCAGAATTTTGGTTGCTAAGCAAGGCAGTTGTTAAATGAGCCATGCCCAATTTTATGATCTTTTTTTTTTGCCATGGTTGTAAAATCATTTTAACAGTTGTTAAGAAAATCCAGCTTCCCACATTCACTATGTTTGTAGGGAGCCAGCTGGGAAGGTCACAGGTGACAATCATGTGAGCCCAGGATGCTGCAATTGTCATAAATTCATGCTAGTTGTATTAAAGTTTGTTGCAAAATCAAAACCAGAAGCACACAGAGATGACTGATTCAACTGCATTCAATAACTTCTTTATAAACATAATATATATTCACAATACCATTAGCAGAGTTCTTCAATCAGTTACAGGTAAACACAAGCAGGAGAGTTAGTTTCATTACAGCAAAGTTCAGAGTGGAAGAGTAGAGTGAACAGAGTGAAGCCACACCCAGCCTTAAGCTTAAGTTCCAGTTTCGATTCTCTGCACAGACTCAGAAGTGGTTAGCTCCTATTGGCTGACTCAGTTCCTATGCCTATTCATTGGCTGACCTTGTTACCATTGGCTCTCCCAGTTCATGAATATCTTAACAAGTTGTCAAGTGCCCGGATTTTGATCACGTGATCTTGGGGATGCTACAATAATTCTAAGTGTAAGGACTGGTTGTAATTTTACTTTTTTCAATGCCATTGTAACTTTGAACAGTTGCTAAACAGACAGTTGTAAGGTGAAAAACTACCGGTGTCATTATTTTAACCTTTATCTAAAGTTATTTTTTCCCCTTTTTGGGCCTAGCTCCATTGGTTCTTAGAAATCAATTTAGGTCAACTGAGACTTGTAGACCCTTCTTGCCTCAGCTGACAAGCTTTCAGGCATACATTTTCAGATCAACTTCAGTCTGGTTCCCAGCCTTTGCAGCACTGATTTCTTTTTTTTCCAATTTGGTATGTTCCAACCTTCTACCTTTCTTCTGTCACGGTTCTAAATTTCATCATTTTACTCTCTGAGTTGCCCTGGGGATGTTGATAAGCTGTGCTTTTGACCGGAACAGACCGTGATGGGAAAGCCACATTTTTTTTTAAATAGAGCAGACATAATCTGGATATGTTAATGCACACTGCAGTTAAAATCAATATCGAGCTCAGGGTGCTGTACATGAGGTTGCATTTGAAAGCTATTTATACATCTGAGCCAGCCTGAAACGGTAGCTAATGCTACTGTTTATCTTGTCAAGTGAGCACATGAAACTTCTGCAGGCGCCTGAGGACAGCTTCAGAACCACCTCTAGGTAGTGCACACTAACTTTTTATTTTAAAGAACTTGAGACTGTCTCCTATCTGAGGCTGCCTGCTCATAAGATCGAGTTCCGGAGTTCACTTTTCCATCCTGCCAATATTTGAAGAATGTTTAAACAGGAATCTAGGGAATAGCATACCTTTGCTAAGGAACTCCATGCCCAAAGTGGTTGACTTTACTCCTTTCAGCAATTTTTCCCACTATTTTTGTGAAGAAGTGACAATCTCTTCTTTCCAGCAAGTATTTGATCCACTAGGCCGGGGATGTCAAACTCGAGGCCCGCAGGCAGGATCCAGCCTGCAGTGTGCTTAGTTCTGGCCCGCGGGGCCAAACAGCGAAGGACCGGCCCGCAGTGCCTCTGCCAGCGAAAATGGAGCTCGGGGGCTGTGTGTGGGCCCCCCCAGGCTCTGTTTTCAGCGGCGACAGTCTCCTGCAGCTCTCTGCCAGTGAAAACGGAGCTGGCAAGGTGCCCATTTTTGCTGGCAGAGTGCTGCAGGAGGCTATCCCAGCAGAAAACGGAGCCTGGGGTGGATCGTCCGGCCCACCACAGGTGCCCCAGACACGAGTGACATTGAGCTGGACATGCCCACCAGTACACACACACCCGAGGTCAAACACAACCCTGATGCGGCACTCAATGAAATCGAGTTTGACAGCCCTGCACTAGGCTAAATGTTTTATGAATTCTGGGAGAATCAAATTGTTTATTATGTTTAGTGATTATCATTTTTTATTACTTTTATTGCTTTAATGTTTAACCAAAACAGTCTTGAATATTCTTCAACAGAAAGATGAGGTAGATTAGTATTTCAGTATACATGAAAAGTAACCACAGCTTGACTTTGGATATGGATAATTACTGCAGTTGCTGCTTTTATATATCAACATCATATAAAAAACATAAAAACAGCATATCTTGTTCCAACTTTTGTCAATGACAAAAATGCCATAGAATTGGAATAGTACACTTAAGTTCAATCCCTACTCTCCTACTCACTACAGAATTTAAATTAAATCAATCCTGACAGATTGTTGTCTAGCCTCTGCTTTTTTTCTCTTTAAAGTGCAAAGCCATAATTTTAACAAACACAAAGTTTGTTTTCAATACTGCCTTAAACAATAATGTGACAACTCCAAAAACACTCATACTGGAAATTGTTGGAGTAGTGTTTAAACAGCCTGAATACCAAATGGCAACATTATACAGTATATGAAGGCTGCTCTTCATGCCAGATCCTGAAATTTACTCAGTAAACTACAATTCTCACAATACAAGATACAGAACCAGCCAAAATAAGACAAGCATGTTATGTACAGATAGTCCTCAACTTAACAATCACACTTGAGCCCAAAATTTCTGTTGCTAAGTAAGACAGTTAAGTGAGTTTGTCCCATTTTATGACCTTTCTTGCCACTATTGTTAAGTGAATCAATGCAGTTGTTAAATTAGTAACACAGTTGTTAAGTGAATCCGCTTTTTCCATTGACTTTGCTTGTCAAGGTTGCAAAAGATGGATCACATGACCTCTGGGCACTGCTGCACCTGTTATATAATCCAGTTGCCAAACTTCTGAAGTTTTAGATCATGTGATCTGGGGGATCCTGCAATGGTTGCAAGCGTGAAAAACAGTCAAGTGTCACTTTTTCAGTGCCATTGTAACATTTGAAGAGTCACTAAAGAAATGGTTGTAAGCTGAAAGCTACCTGTACAGCAGGGGTCTCCAACCTTGGCAATTTTAAGACTTGTGGACTTCAACTCCCAGAATTCAACAGCCAGCTTTGTTAGCTTTGCTGGCTGTGGAATTCTGGGAGTTGAAGTCCACAAGTCTTAAAGTTGCCAAGGTTGGAGATCCCTGCTGTACAGCATACCACAGTCTATGAAACGAGCAGTGAAATAATATGTATTAGATGTGGTGCCTCATGTTTCTATATTCTGGAAGAAACTTCAAAATATTGGAGGGGGGGGAATCTCCCATCTTCATAAAAAGCAACGAATTCTGCAAATTGCCCCCATTCCCCCCCCAAAAAATCGATTTTTACTGTATTTTCTAACCCAGAGCTAGAAAATCCGGAAGCCGAGGGCCCCGTTGGTCCTCCCAGCAAACGAGTTCCGATTGTATCTCGGCGGCGGCCGCGAGGTACCTCAACGCGGCGGGGAAGAAGTCCGCCAGTCCGTCTGGCCGGCGCGCGCGCGCGTTCTCTGTGGCGCGCATCTCTCCCTCTTGAGGGGAATTGGCGGGAGCGGCCCGGTGAGGGTCGCGGCCCTGCAGTGCGGGCTCCCGGCCGGCTTGAGGGGGCGCTGCGCCGGGAGGCCCGCGTTGGGAAGGTGGGTGGGAAGCGCGTGTGCTGGCTGCTGGTCCTCTCTCTCTCTCTCTCTCTCTCTCGAGCGGGCGCCGGAGAGGCAAAGCGGCCCGGTCTCTGCCACCCCGGCGCTCTGGCAGCGCCGCCCCCGGGGGTCCGGACGCGGGGAGTCCAGCCGCCGCCATCGCCATCAGCGCCATGAAAGACTGCGAGTATCGGCAGATCCCGCCGGGCACCCCGGCTGCCCCCACCGCTTCTGGACCCCCGACCTCCGTGGCCACCAGCACCGCCCCCGCGACTCTGGCTCCGCGGCCCCGCCGCAAGTGGGAGGTTTTCCCCGGGCGCAACCGGTTCTATTGTGGCGGGCGCCTCATGCTGGCGCGGCACAGCAGCGTCTTTCTCCTCACGGTCGGCCTCATTGTGGTCACCAGCGGCCTCTTCTTCGCCTTCGAGTGAGTCGGGGGGGGTGGGCAAGCTTCCCCCGGGCGGGGGGCGTGAATCATCTTCCGCGTCGCTTTTATGGACGGTGCCTCCGTATTCTTCCCTGAGATCGCGCCCTCCTCCTTTTTTTTCCTGCCTTCCCCAATAAGGTGGTCTCCAAATAGGTGGGGTCTGCAACTCCCCGAAAAGGCTCCCGCGGTCGGGGATGCTGGCTGTTGTGGTCCCCACCCATCTGGAAGCCACCAGGCCGGCAAAGGGGGATGGAGAGCACCCCACATTCTGAAATGTGTAACTGCAAGGAAAGGTTTCCTGGCAAACAAGGTAACCTGCCTTGAATTCTCTGGGACGTCCTCCCAGGTAAGCTCATAGAAGAGTGTAGCCAGATTGGCTGCAGATGTTTTACTTGGGACCCTGTTATGTCAATAGGGCTTCTTTGAAGTAAATGTGTAGGTTCTAAGTTAGTGGTATACGTCTGTCTATGGAGTTTCTCAGTCATCCCAGGTCATGGTTGTCCCAAAGGTGCTTTTTTCAAAAGGCAACTGGACTTTCTGGTTTTTCTTTGAAGACGTTTTGCTTCTCATCCAAGAAGCTTCTTCAGCTCTGACAGGATAGTGGGGGATGGAAGGATTAGTGGTACACGCTTTTGTGGACTAGAGCCTGTTGCTTCAAATTAGAATCTAGTCCTCTGTGGTAAATATTACCTTAGAATTGAATTGCAGTGGGGTTAGATGTGTTTCTTTGTTTTAGCCTTTCACATATACCCTATTTTCAATCATTATAACCAATAATTTTAAGAGGAAGGACATTTCAGTATAGTAATTGGCACCTGTTGCTATGTAGCCGGAATCATTAACATTGCAACATGGAAAGCTGTACAGGTAGTCCTCAACTTAGGACCACAATTGAGCCCAAAATTTATGTTGTTAAATGAGACATTTGTTAAGGGAGTTTTGCCTCATTTTACAACTTTTCTTGCCACATTTGTTAAGTGAATCACTGAAGTTGTTAGCAACACGGTTGTTAAGTGAATCTGTCTTCCCTATTGTCTTTGCTTGTCAGAAGGTTGCAAAAGGTGATCACATGACCCCAGGACACTGCAACCTGTTGTCAAGCATCCAAATGTAAATCACCTGACCATGGGGATGCTGCTACAATCATAAGTGTGAAAAATGGTGACAGGTCACTTTTTTCAGCGCCATTGTAACTTTGAACATTCACTAAATGAACTGTTGTAAGTCGAGGACTACCTGTAATATGGATTGTTTGGTCTTAGCTTACACATTTAGTAAACTCAACCATTGTCTGTGGGCTGGTTTCATTTGGTGGTTGGGGGGGGGAGATGAAGCCCAATGCCATTGCAATACAGGAACCCTCAGGGCTCAAGCCTCTCTTCTCTCCTCTTTAATATTTACATGAAACCGCTGGGTGAGATCATTTGCTGGCAAGAGATGCAGCATCATCAGTACACTGATAATACCAAGTTATACATTTCCACCACTAGGCAGTTGACATCATAGTGCTGACCAAGTACCTGGATGCTGTGATGGTTAGATGGGCAGGAACTTACTTCAAGTACTTCAAATGGATTCTGGCAAGACAGAGTGACTAGGTTTTTGGTCCCCCAGGGTCTAGTTATATATCATCTTTGATTCTCAATGGCCTTACACTCCCCTGGACTTTGCTGGTACACAATGGACTTATGGCTTCTGCTCAAAGAGCAGGTGGAAGTCCTGCCTAGAGGGACATTTACAACTGGCATACAAAAGAATCTTTTGTATGCCAGTTGTACTCTTTCCTGGACCAAGAGGCCTTTACTCATGGTATTTTGCTACCAGATACGCACCTTAGCAATTTCTGTTTTGTTTACTTCAATGCAGGGTGGATAAAATCGATGGTTTTTAAAAAAAAAAATCAGATTTTTTAAAATTTAAATAGGATTTTTTTGATTTTTATCAAATTTATTTTAATAAAATGCTTTTGGAGTAAAAATCTATCTAAAGATAGTTTTCAATTTAAGATGCATTAATAATTTAGTTTATTCAGCATGAAATGGAGCTTAGTTATGTAGCATGAGGCTGTCTATTCTGCAATATTGAGCCTGTCGGTGAGTCAACAGCGAGTCAGAGGATGAGCTGCTGCGGGACAGAGATGACAGTTGCTCTTTAAAAATTATGATTTAAATCGAGTTGATTTAAATCAAGCCTTTTTACTTTTAAATCGTCAATTGTTATTTAAATTGACTCAATTTAAATCAAATTCACTCTGCTTCAATGTGCTCTACATGGCACTACTTTTGAAAACCACCCAGAAGCCACAACTGAGCCAGAATGTAGAAGCATGCACAGTGTTGTACGCCCCTACATTTGCTTGCATTACTCCCCTGTTGTGCAAGTTGCACTGGCTTCCAGTCTCCGTCCAAGTGCAATTCAAGGTGCTGATTATTACCTTTAAAGCCTTAAGTGGCATGGGATGAGGTTATTTTCTGGACTGTAACTGCCCTTCCCATTAGATCAGATAAGAGGCAGATTCCAGGTTCCTTCCATGAAATATTGCCACTTATTGGTACTTAAGAACCATGTTCCCATTTTACAGAAAACTGCCCCCTCCCCAATAATCCAACAGGCCTCCACCCTTTTATGTAAGCCATAAAAACCTGGCTCTTCATCCAGGCAAAGTCATGGAAGTCTGTGGATGGTTGCTGGGGCATCTTGTGAGGATGATTGAGATGCTGGCTTTTTAGTTCGTTTTTTGTAATGTTATGGTTGTTGCAAGTTGTCCAGAAGTTTGCTTATAAAATGGACAGCTATACAAATCGCTTAAATAAACAAATCTGAAAGGAATATTACTCCAATTAAGGATAATTTAATAGGGAAGTGACTACTCTGTTCAGACAAAATAAGGCATCTTATCCTATTATATAGTTGTTTATGTGGAACAGTTGGAAGTGGACATGGTTAATCAAGAGGATCATTAAGTTACAGCAAATTATTGTCTAAAGATATAGCATTTATTGTTCCAAAGCTGTAGTGATATATTTTAGAGACCCTTGATTTTAAGGTCTCTAAAATTCAGAATTTTAGTCATAGGTTCAGGTTAATCTTGCAAAAATAGAACTTAGAATTTTTAGCGTGCAAGTATTTAATGGACAATAAAAAATAAATACAACCATTGATGCTAGGTTTTCTTTTACTCCAAAGGGTTTAAATAATTTATAATTAATTTAAAAAACAGCATCCAAGCTGATTTGAGTGGTTGAAGCAAATCTTTCTTGATTTGAAGAAATACGTTTCAAAGTTCATAATGAAAGAACGGCAGCATACAATTGGGGGGAGCTGTGATTAATTTTATAATCTGGAGGATTGAGGAAGACTAGAATTTTCAGGCAATATTTTTTAATTGCAGTTTATTTTAGTTGGATACAAGACTAGCCTTTCAGAGCAACATTTAGCTGGAAATAACATTTTTAACATTGACATTTCTTCTTTGGTCATATCCTAAAATTAAGTGATTGGTAGAACCACAATTCTGCCTGTAACTTTGAGAATATATGACAGATGGGGAGCATTACAATCACAAAGGAAAATCTTAAAACAGCATAAATAAATATTTATAGTCTAAATTTTAAAGCTGACATCTTCTAGTATTGTTTGGCCTCCCTAGAGCATGTCACCAAATGTTTCACTTCAAACATGGAGAGAAAATAAAAAACAAATATTTTCTTTCCCTCTAGGGAAAAAGCATTTGGAGAAAGATACTGTATCTGCTGTTTAAAAACTAAATTTTACAGTTTTAGAATGTTATATAGTGAAGACATCGTGCATTGCCAGAAGGTTTCAGGTATGGAGTCAACGACCTTGGGTAGGGAGAATTGGCAGTTGTCATTTGACATACTTGGGAAAGTTTTAGGGGCACTGCCGCACAGAACACTAGGCATGAGAACCCTACTTGTTAAATTGGGCTCTACATTTCAGTTGAAACTGTTGGCTGTTGTAAGCTTGCATTGCCTGAACTCCTTGACTTGGTGGATGGGCTAGTAGTAGCGTTCCTCAGATTTATGCACAAAATTGTTTTTACGTAGCCAATTCAAAGAATGATATCTCTTATTAATACAGTCAGATCTAGTTTTATCTGTAAGGACCCAGTTGAAAAATCAATAGAACCCTAGTTGACTATGTGAACTGAAATTAAACTAGAATATGGGAGATTCTAGTTTAGGCACATTGTTAAGGGGGAAATGCTCTAAGTGCTATCTATAGTATAGTTTTTGAGAAAGACTTACATCATTGAACAAGTATATACTGAAAGTATTTAACAAGTTTCATCCCAGGAATATGCTATAAATCCTGTCTGTGAGATAGGTATCTTTGTATCTTTTTCCTAAAAGTTTTAGAGAGCTAGGCAGGTTATAATATAATATTTGTTAGTTGAAGGAAGCAGCTTGGCTAGGAAAAGAAACCAAACAGTGAGTGGAAAATTAGTGTGACGAATGAAAATTCAGTTTAAATAATGTTTTCTTTACTTTTCAGCTGTCCATTCCTGGCTCATAACTTGACCATGGCCATTCCTATCATTGCTGGCATCCTGTTCTTTTTTGTCATCAGCTGTTTGCTACAAACCAGCTTCAGAGATCCCGGTATTTTGCCCAGAGCCACCCCCAGTGAAGCTGCAGATCTGGAGAAATGGATTGGTGAGGCTTATTACATTTCTTTATGGAAAAATATATAAGGGATTTACAGATTAACAGAGTTGGAAGGGACCTTGCAGGTCATCTAGTCCAACCCCCTGCCCAAGCAAGAGACCCTACATCTGCCTCTACCTAGGATCGAACTCACAACCTCCTGATTGTGAGGCAAGAGCTCCACCTCTAGGCCACAGCAGCTGGGTCCAGAATTGTCATTTTGGCATTTTTATTCTTGAAATTATCTATAGAAAGTGCACATATAGAGTCAGATCAGGACCATTTTATCCTTTAGTCTTTGACTAATTCCAATAATTATCCTTCGACTAGTTGATAGGAATCCATAATCTAATAGTTACACATTTTATTTCTGAAACTTTTGTATATCCTGGTTCTTTCTTTTGCTTGAACTGTACAGCAGGCTTATATCACCATAGTATGTAGAACCTAGAGATATCATATTCACAAAATGACATGATCAGTCAACTTTTTCATATTTTTAAAGTGGTAGCTTCAGAGATATTAACAGAAACGATGAAGAAAGGTCTGTTTGGATTATCCTTTTAATTTTTGAGGTAATGTAGTTTTTAAACATCCTTTTTCCTGGGCCTTTTTAAAATTGATTTACACCAACTTTAAGTGAATTATTCTGAATATGGATTGTTTGAAACATTCCACTACAGTGCATCTCAAAAATCATAATAACAGTGCTTAGATATGAGGATTAACATATTTTTATATATTAGTCACTGAAAGAATTGCTTCAAGAGTGAATTCTATTATTCATTTGTGGCCTGCTGCTACAGTTCAGATAACATGCAATGAATGATGTGGATTGGGTTTTTTGGATCTTAGTTTAGATGGAGACTTGGTAGAAGGTTATCAATATGCATTCAGTCCTTGCTTTAGTCTGGTATTAGTCAAATCTTGGATGAGTCTAAGAGGTGAATATTTTTGATTTCACAGACAACCTCGGCACTTCCACTTATCGGCCACCTGCCCGAACCATGGAAGTGGTAATAAACAAGTATATGGTGAAATTGAAATATTGCTACACGTGTAAAATGTTCCGTCCACCCAGGACTTCCCACTGCAGTGTCTGTGACAACTGTGTTGGTAAGATCAGAGTGAGACTTTTATCCTGTGAACAATCAGGATTATCATTTCCATTAAAGTTATTTTTCTGCTTTTGTTAAATGCAGAAACATTTGAGTTCACATTTTGTGTTGCATGTTCTTTGTTTAAATGTGATTGTTCCTCAGAGGACAATTCTGAGTATAATAGAGAGAGTTTCTCATTCTGCTTGTGCTTAGGAGTATTTCCTAAGTAGAAAGATTTCCTATTCAAGTAGAAACTTCCCAAACTCATATACAGTGATTCAAAAAGAGGATTATCAAAGTTTTTTGTGATACTATCCAAAGGTGCCTGCTGTTCAAAAATATGCCTGGATGCATGTGTGTAAAGTTGTAAAGTTTGAATCTTGCCTCCTTTGAGCTGCAAGAGAATATTTAGAAAAGTCTGAGCAATGAAGAATAAAGGGCACAGAGTATGATTTTGCTTCAAGATCAGCAAGATTTCAGACCTTGTTAATTCTTTTTTTTTCTTTCCCAATCATCATTCTTTCTACTTGTCTGTCAAACAAATTGCCACCCCAATAAACATCCCTCTGAAAAAGAGTACGTACTTCAGATTGGAAAGCCTATGTCTCTCTGCTGAGGTGCTGTAACAGTGAAAGTATATGATGTAAGGTATATCTGGCCTTTCTATATGGTCACAATATGAGTATATTATATTGATTAAAGAGCATCCGCTGGGAAGAAAAAGTGAATGGATGGATGGATGGCGCTGATAACTGACTTTTTAAATATGCTAAGGTCTATTTGGTGGCTGCAAGGAAGGATAAGTGACAGGCAGATATTAAGAATGATGAGAATTATTGGCAACTTAAAGGGCAGAGAAGTAGCAAGCCATTTTCACTTTAAGGAAATGTTGGCTCTTCATTTCTTTTATTCTTGAGGCATTTGTAATAATGAAATATTCCTGTAGCACATGTTAGTTGGGAAGAATAGTTACAGGCATATCAAGACATGAAGCAAAGCATGGTCACACCCAAAAAAACTAAACCTTGCCAGGATGTATCACTCTTTAGGGCAAGAAGAAGGGATGGGTGAGGCAGTCTACTTTTGAAGTAGATCATTGCATTCTTGAATTGACATTTTTCCCTCTTTTTGAAGGCAGTGAGTTATCTTTAATGAATCCAATCTGAATACAAATCTACTTTATCAGCCAATTTCATGTATAGTCATGGTTTTAAACAATGGAGCAAATGCAGTTATTGACTCAAGAGCTATATGACTACACCTATGTTAGATTAAATTGCATAGCAAGAGAGGACAGGCATATCTGACAAAGCCAACAAAAGGGCTTTGCTGTGAGAAATGGTAAAGTGTTTAGGCACATGTATAATATCTTTCTTCAATGTACCTTAAGCAGATCGTGAAAAGGAAGAGAGAGTATCCAAGGGAGCACACAATAAGCTGCAAATAGAGCGGATAAAATTAGAGTTTGGATGGCATTGGCATACAATTTGAATGGCATTGACATTTCTTGAATAAGTAAGATAGCTAACGTTTGTCTTTGAAACTTAATTTGCATGGCTGTAATAGTGCTATATAATGAGGAATACACATTTTAACAGTTGATAATACCCAAATGTTGACTGATTTGAGATCAAGTTCCTAATAATTTACCTGTTGAAAGGTGAAATTGTGGGAAGGAAATAGGACTTTGAATAATTATCTATGAGTTCATACTGGCTCTGCATAGTAGTTTTTTTCCAGAATGCCTCAGATACATTTGCAATGCAAATGCAAGTTAATTGCTTTCATCCTTCATATGCTTTCATCCTTCATATGGGTCCATGATATCTGAGGAACTGTTTCACCCTGATGGGACTAGCTCATCTCACTCATTCCAGAATAAAGGACCTACTTTGGATCTCTTCAACCAAAGAATTTCAGCTGGCAGGGTCCAGGCGATGAGCCTTTTCTGCTGTGGCCCCCACCCTCTGGAATATTATCCCAACCCGGGGGTGGGGGGTGTCTACTCTGCTAGTAGACTCTGCTACTTGGCCTGGGGCCCTGATAGGGTCCTGCTGCATTGGGATTGCTGATCAGCCAGAGAAGATCAGGCCACCTATCATCTTGCTTTTTAGTTTTTCTATTCCATTTTTCTAAGTTTAATTGTTTTCTAGTTGTTTATTATATTGTAAGCCCCCCCCCCCCAGTATCAATGAGATGGGTGGCAATAATAAATAAATGAATGAATGAATGTTATAAATGAATTAATATTCCCATCAAAATGTTGCCAGTTGTCAAGCAGATTGAAATTTCTAATGGTTTTATCACAGCATTTTGATTTTTCCAAATATGTGGATAGGAGTGTCAAGGGAAAGGGGAACTATCAGGGAGCTAAGATAATCTATTTTTAGAAGTAGAATAATAACTGAGGTATAAATATATATCCTTTTCTTGATATTCATGGATGACCTTTCTTTGCTGTATCCCAGTATTGGATTGATTTGGATGTGTTCGAAATTGTTCTGCCTTTCTGCATTTTTTCCAAAGTGATCCTATGGGAAA
Source organism: Diadophis punctatus similis (assembly GCA_023053685.1). NCBI lineage: Eukaryota > Metazoa > Chordata > Lepidosauria > Squamata > Dipsadidae > Diadophis > Diadophis punctatus. Next base: position 4,287,266 of record JALIGW010000040.1, read on the forward strand.
AATTTCACTGTGGCCCAAAGAACCACAATGCTTTTCTGGTTCCTAGTTTATTTACCTTTAGTTGCCAACTCATTCTTGACACTGTCATTTCACTACTTAGTGAAAAGAATTATTTCAGTTTATTATTTCAGCATCCTGAATGCTTCCATTTTACTAAAATGCTTAGTCCTTTTTTTACTCCTAAGCCCCAAAATTTTGCAATGTATAGCTTTGTAAGCTGCAAATAATTAGTTTCCTACTTGTTTGCTACTTCAACAAATCTGATGAATGTATCTGCGAGTTGGGTTTCTGGAGAAACACATATTAGAACTGATCCTCCTGCCTATTATCTTGTCTGTCCCCAGTGTCCTCTACAGTCTATTTCTGGCAGTTCAGTACTGGGGGGAAGCTAGTATTATGTGCATTACAAGTAAATCTGACATCCTAATTTCTGATCAAACACGTTAACTCTGGTTGAACGACTTGCGTGAATGAACTTTTCATTCCGTTTTCATTCAGTTATGTGTCTCTCATTCTAATACAATGGTAACCAGTTCCCTAAAGCTAGTAGTCAAATCTCAATTCGGTAAACTTGCTGTTGATATTTCAGCAGAAAAGCTAATGTTGATTGCTTTCAGAGAAAAGAAAATTTAAAAGCCACAGGCTATTTCATATTTCTTTCTTTTTGGTCTTTGAGTGTGTTGACTTCTGGTGGGTTCCTGAGCATGTCCCTTCTGTTTTCTTGGCAAGATTTTGGAAATGGTTTACCGTTGCCTACTTCTTAGGGCTAAAAGAGAATGATTGGCCCAAGGTCACCCAGCTGATTTTGTGCCTAAGGTGGGCCTAGAACTTACAGTCTCCCAGTTTTTAGCATGAGGTCTTAATCACACCAAATTGGCCCATTTAATATTTTAGAACTCTCATTACATACACATTAGCAAAAGAGAGCCTGATCCTAATGTGTTGTTTGTTTGCAGTGTTTACATTCCATTTTTTCTAAGAATTCAAACAAACATATACAATGGTCCCCCTCCAATTTTATTTTAATAACTTTATGAACTAAGTAAGACAGCAAGAGACAGTAACTGACCCAAAATCCCCCAGTGAGTTTCATGACTGATTGACTGACTGACCATAGACCTGAATGGGGTCTTTTGGAATCCAGCACTAACCACAGGTTATACTCCTCCTCTAAAATCGTTTTCTGCATCACTTGTAAGATTCATGAGGGATGTGTACAAAGAGTGTCAATCTGGGAAAATATCACTTTGGGAATTCCAAAACTTTTCATTTCCTTCTAGATCACAGTGAACCTCCTTAGGACCACACTGTTGCATTGGCAGTTGTAAATACATTCTCTGGAGCAGAAGTGGTTCTAGATGTTCAGAATGTAATTTTCTAAATGAAATTGGACCAAATAAAAGAGCCAAAACATCCTTGGCACATCTCAAACTATTACTGATCCAGAAAAGTTGCTTTCGGAGATTAACAAACTATAAACCGGCAGTGCCATGTTCTGGAATGAATGAAAATGGAAATAAAAGAGTCAAAGAGTTCTGAGTTCCTAGAACAATTTGCTCCCAGATTGGCACATTATGTACAGTCCAAGTATATCTCCTCCTTGAGCATGTGAAATGTCATTCCCTTTAATACTGTGTTTTTGTTCCTTTCCCCCTCAGAACGATTTGATCATCATTGTCCCTGGGTAGGCAACTGTGTGGGGAAGCGGAACTATCGATTCTTCTATGCCTTCATCCTCTCTCTCTCCTTCCTAACAGCCTTCATTTTTGCTTGTGTCATCACCCACCTTGCTCTGCGTAAGTATAGCCTGTTGTCAAAATTGAATGTCACAGAGTTCTAGGAAAGTGTGAGGAAGTTCACTGTATCTTAAGTCACAACTTTTTTTTATAAAAGTTTTTTATTTTTTCAAAACACTCGTCACATACACTTCAACACAAATACCATTAATCATTTCAGACTTTACATAATTATACTTTGCTATCCAATAAACATTTAACAAACATCCTATTCTTGCACCTTTTATGTTGTTGTTACCTGTCTGTTTTTCCAATATTTCTTATCACTCCCCTCTACCTCCTTCTCTTTCCTCTACCTTCTTTCTCCTTTAAGTCACAACTGAAGAAAGAATTATTTAGAATAGATGTGCATGAACTCTCATTCCAAATCACTGGTGGGTTGCTGCCGATTCAGACCGGTTGTTTAGAACCGGTAGCGGAAATTTGGCGCTGCTTGCCAAACTGGCAGTGATGACGGGCTGTCCACGCTCCTGAACCGGTCCTCCGGTCGCCGCAGATTGCAAAAAAAACCTGTGCGCATGCGCAAAGGCTTCTGCGCATGCGCAGAGGGTTAACATGCACTTCCGTCGCGATGCAAACCGGTAGGGAAGGTAAGTAGAACCCACCCCTGTTTCAAATCTACATTGGCCCCTTCTAACCCTCAGATACAAACCCAGGAATCTCCTGAAAAACTGTCAAATAGTATTTTTAATGGGGGCATTTATTAAGTATGTGGAAAGTAATAATAATACCCACAATAAATAAATAGAGAAATGAATGTGGGCCATACAGTAGCCAAACAAAGATGTTAATATAAATATTTGTAACAAAAATAATATTGAATAGATTTGTTAATGTACTAAATTTGACCAATCCTATATATTAACCCTTTCCCAATCTAAGCATGTTGGATTACAACATCTTTAGTTCACAAAATCAGTTTCAAGAGGGAGTTACTTGCATGGCTCAAAACCTCTTTTCTATCTGAGATGGTGGGGGTCAGCACTGTTTAATCTTCTGTACGTTTTTGTGGCTAGAGAAGGAAAATAGGAAAAGGAAGGAGTATCAGATATGGTTCACCCCCTTGAGTTATTTATAACAATAATAAAGGCAAGATGAAAAAAAATCTAAAAAACATTCCTTCCTTTATCTCAATGTCTGTTTGCTTTGCAGGTTCCCAGGGAAACGATTTCCTCACTGTTTTGAAAACAACACCAGCAAGATATCCTTTCAATATCTGTTTCTTCCCTCTCCCACTTAAAAACCCCTGATAGTGTTTTTTGAATGTGTTCAACAAGAATTGATCTTGAATGGGAATCTGAGCAGTTTGTGGGATTGACAGTCCTAACCCATGTAGAGAATGTAAAAAGGCTGACCTAGGGAATGAAGACGATTTTCTCCCAGACCTTTTGTCCCCCTTCATTTTTGGCAGGTGTTTCGATCTAACCTAAAATCTGGTATTCATTTGGTCCGTGCAACTTGGTGACTCAAAAACCCTAAAAATAAAAATCCAGTGCCCTGTGTAGAGGTCATCCTTTGGTGATGATTAGCTGAGGCAGGCCTGTCTCAAATTTAATATCTCAAAGCCAGATGGGGACTTTTTGATTTCCCCAAGGTTTTTTCAATCTGTGGTTTGACTTGACTGTGTAGCTGTGCTGTTGTTGCACTGTTTCACTCTGTGACTATCATTTGCTTTATTGCTCATGGTTTAGCTTTGTCTGTAAATCCGTTTTGAAAATCTTTTAAATAGGATTAAATAGCAAAGTATTAAAACAGCTGGGGACTCTTCGTCCTGAAGTGCAGAGTACATTTTCCCCGGATGAATTTATTGTATCATTAATTATGTCTTTGTGTTTGTATATCATCTTTCCTTAAAAAAATATGCTGAAGTGGTTCAGATGCATTTGGTGGGTGGTGACTAGGAGTAAAACTTTGGCAGAACTTCAGCAAAATGAATGCTCCTCAGTCACAAGTATTATTCCTTAATTCCTAATTTACTCTGTTGGAATTGGTTATTTGTTTTTTTTCAGTCTGGTCTATTTTTGGCCTCTCAGGGTTTCACACTTACTTAATTGCCTCCAATTTGACAACCAATGAGGATGTGAGTAAGAATATTATTTTCAATGAATAGAAGTTTTAACATTTCAAATAGGCACCATGACAGCTTTAAATCGATTTCTTGGTTTGTTTTGTTCTAAAGCACAGTAACTATAACATTTATCGGTTGAAAGATAGACATTTCTGCATTTCAAAATAAGGAAAAGGGCCTTTATTTCTAGTGAAAAGATTTTTAAAATGTTCTAATTTTTAGATCAGCTGAGCCAACTCATAGCCTCCCATAATGTCTAGATGGTATAGCCAATGATTTGGAACAGCTGGCCTTTACTTTAATAAATGTTTCAAGATATCTGTGGTGGGAAGGGGCAAGTGATACCACAACCCAGTCATTTATGTACCTGTATTTGATAATCAGGATACAAATGTGACTGTGCATGTTTTGTCTTTCTTTTCGTGGTGGTGGTGGTGGTGAACCTTATAGCAGACACCTATGGCATCAGTTCTGTATCCTGAATTCCTACACATGCATATGCAAATATATCATGGGGACTAGTTTTATCTCTTGTGTAGTTAACTGTGACTCTCATCTAAGTAAAGACAAACCAGCAAAAGATTTTCTGGACTTTTCCTAACCAATTAATCTCTTTTGGATTGTAGCTCAAGGGGGCGTGGTCAAATAAGAGAGGTTCTGAATTTGCCAACCCCTACAGCCATAAAAGTGTCCTAACCAACTGCTGTGCAGTGCTCTGTGGGCCATTTTATCCCAGGTAACGAAACATGTTCCTAGATGGACTCTGTATTCAAATGCCCGATGGATGATCCTGCAGCTGCCTCTTGTTCCTGTTCTGTGCAGCTATTCATGCAGGTAGAAAAAAAAGAGAACAGCAGCCAGTACTTTATGATCATGAGAATGATCCATCATTCACACAGTGAGAAATATATACATATTGTAAAAATGAAAGTTAAGTGGGGGAATTTGGTGTCTTGACTGATACCATGGTAGTTCCCTTTATGTAAAACATTAATGCAATGTAAATTATGGACTTAGAAAACCAAAACAGAAAGAAATGAAAAAGGGGGAAAGAAGAGAGCTAAGGAAGTGGAAACGACAGGGCTAGAAATTAAGTTTTAAAACATACATGTTGCTGGGTGAAAATGTTTTTCTGCCAGAAACAAAAGTTCTAAGTTCACTCTTTTCCTTAACTAAAAAATATAATTTTCTACAGTTTAATGCCTGCTCTTGAGGCAACTATCTTTGTCAGCTTAATGGTTGTCCTAATCATTGAAATTGGTTAGGATACAATGTAATGATGTCAGTCTTCATTGGAAAACCTCATTCTGGCAAATGAGGTTACATAGACTATAAAAACAAGCCAGTTCTGCCTGTGAGGTTACAGTTTAGACCAGGGGTCTCAAACTCGCGGCCCGCGGGCCAACTGCGGCCCACGGGACAATATTTTGCGGCCCCCCGCCTGGAAAAGCACTTAACCACCTTCCCTCCGGTACTTGAAGAAGATGAAGTCGCCGCTCTGAACGCACTTGGTGCAGGTCAGCCTCCGGCGGTGTTACACAGCGGGCAGCGCTCCACCGCCAAGTACAGTACCTCGGCGTCTCACCAGGGGGAGTAAGTGGCGGTGGAGCGCTGCCCGCTGTGTAACACCGCCGGACGCTGACCTGCACCAAGTGCGTTCAGAGCAGCGACTTCATCTTCTTCGATGGGAGGGACACGGAGAGGCAAGTACCAGCCTGTCAGTCACGCTCTCCACGCCTCACTTTTTTTCTTCTCTTTCCCGTTCAGGCGACAGGACGTTCTGCCATTGGAGGCCCTGCATGGGAGGAGGAGACGCAGGGGTTTCTCAATGGGCGTCTCCTTCTCCCTGGCTGTGTTGTGATCCAATCACATCAAAGAGTGTCACAGACAAGGAGTTTTTTCTTCCTGGCTGTGACTCTCACTGTGATTGGATTGAGGCACATGGAGAAGGAGACGCCCATTGAGAAACCCCGGCGTCTCTTCCTCCTTGATGCTCAGTATTAGCATACAGGGCAAGAAATATACAGGGGGGCACAGCAGAGTGGAGGAGTGCTATTTTTATAAACCAGACAGGTGCGTGCCCACCCTAAAGGCATTTGGCTACTCCTGTGAGTAAAAATCAGGTCCTCTTTAATGTTGCCGAAGGTCATGCTAGGCAGCTAGGGGGACTAGGAAACTCTATTTCCGCTCATCCAGAGCACCTTGTGCTGAAGTGGGTATCTCAAGGCACCATAGGCCTAAGTTTTTGGTACGCAGCCCCAAATATGTCTTGCTCAAAGCCTGCAGTGAAGAGAAAGGTTGATGATGAGCACAGACAATTTCAGGAAAAGTGGGAAAAGCAATATTTCTTTATTGAGCACAAGGGCATCCCAACTTGTCTTATTTGCACAGAGAAAGTTGCAGTGCCCAAAGAATACAATTTGAAGCGTCATTACACAACTAGACATGCTGAGGAGTATGCAAAGTACCAGGAAGATGAGAGAGCCAACCAGGTTGCTAAACTTAAGACATGTCTGCTGAGGCAACAAGATTTCTTTAAGAAAGCAACCAAAGAGAATGATGCAGCAGTCAAAGCCAGCTACGTAGTTAGTATGATGATTGCTAAAGCAGGAAAGTCATTTAAAGAAGGGGAATTTATAAAAAAGTGCATGTTACAGGCTGCAAGTATTATCTCTCCAGAAAAGAAAGGTCAGTTTAGCAACATCAGCCTTTCTTCCAACACCGTGGCAGAGCGCATTTCTGACCTTTCAAGTGACATTTATGATCAACTGTGTGAGAAAATAAAATGTTTCAGTGTATACTCAGTCGCTCTTGATGAGACCACAGACATCACCGACACTGCCCAGCTTGCAATCTATGTCCGGGGTGTTGATGACAATTTTGAAGTCACAGAGGAGTTGCTCTCACTAGTTCCAATGCATGGCCAGACCACCGCCCAAGAGATATTTCACCAGCTGTGTGATGCTTTTCAGAATGCTGGTTTGCCTTGGAGGAAGTTTGTCGGAATAACAACTGATGGAGCGCCATCAATGATCGGGAGGAAAAAAGGACTGGTGGCACTTGTTAATAAAAAAAAGAAAGAGGAAGGTTTAGAGGAGGTCATTGCTCTGCACTGCATTATTCATCAGCAGGCCCTTTGCAGCAAATGCCTGAAGTTTGACAACGTGATGTCTTTCGTTGTGAAATGCATCAACCAAATCAGATCCAGGGGCTTAAAACACAGAATGTTTCGTGCTTTTTTAGAGGAAATAGAGTCAGAATATGGGGATGTGCTCTACTTTACCGAGGTGCGTTGGCTCAGCAGGGGAAACGTATTGAAGAGATTTTTTGAGTTGAGAGTGGAAGTGAAAGCTTTTATGGAGAAAGATGGGGCTTCTGTTCCTTTGCTAAGTGATCCAAAATGGCTCATGGACTTAGCTTTTTTGGTTGATATCACACATGAGCTTAATGTACTGAATAAGAGGTTACAAGGCCAGGGGCAACTTGTCAGTGCTGCCTATGACAGCGTGAGAGCGTTCTCTACAAAACTTATATTGTGGAAAGACCAGCTTTCTCAAACAAACCTTTGCCATTTCCCAGCATGCAAGTCACTCATTGATTCAGGCACACTATTCAGTCATGAGGAGTATGTGGATGTCATTTTGAGGCTACAGGAGGAATTTGATCATAGATTTGCAGACTTCAAGAGACACAGAGCCACATTTCAAATTTTTGCAGACCCCTTCTCCTTTGATGTGCAAGATGCCCCTCCAGTGTTTCAAATAGAGCTCATTGACCTGCAGTGTAACTCTGAACTCAAAGCCAAGTTTAGGGATGTGAGTGGAAAAGCAGCCAAACTTGGGCAATTTTTAAGAGAATTGCCCCCCAGCTTCCCTGAGCTTTCCCGAATGTTCAAGCAGACCATGTGTCTTTTTGGGAGCACATACTTGTGCGAAAAGCTCTTCTCTACCTTGAACTTCAATAAGTCAAAGTACAGGTCTAGAATTACTGATGCTCATCTTCAAGCTGTGCTGAGGGTCTCAACTGCTTCCTCACTTACGCCAAATGTGGCTCGGCTATGCAAGAGTAAGCGCTGTCAGATCTCTAGCAGCAAGAAGTAGGCAGATAAAGCCATGTTCAAACAGTTTATGTCCATTCATGTTCTAAAAGTTAAATGTTAAAGAACTGTTAATAAAGACATTTGAATCTGAATAATGATATTTTGTAAGCGCATTTTTTGTGGAAAACTTGATGCGGCCCAGCCTTACTCAGAATCTACCTCCAGCGGCCCCCAGGTAAATTGAGTTTGAGACCCCTGGTTTAGACCGTAAGAAAGAAAAGGGATGAAGAGACACAACAGATGCATCAGATCTTACAATAAAAGCAGGTGTGGAAAAGGTTTCTGTTTGGGAGATAGAATATTCTGTTTTTCTCCAGACCACTTTGATCTGGCTGTTCCTGGAGTTGTTTGGCCATTTCCCAAAGTTTATAATCCCTAGAATGACAAAGTGATCCAGAACATTCCAGTATAATCTACCTCTGAAACAAAATATTTTCAACACTCTAATAAAATAGCACAGGTAGTCCTCTATTTACAACCACAATTGAGCCCAAAATTTCTGTTGCTAAGCAAGACAGTTAAGTGAATCACAGCAGTTGTTAAGTTAGAAGCACAGTTGTTACATGAATCTAGCTTCCCCATTGACCTTGCTTGTCAGAAGTCACAAAAGGTGTATTTACATGACCCCAGGACACTACAACCTTCATAAATACATGTTAGTTGCCAAGCATCCAACTTTTGATCATGTGAGCACAGGGATGTTGCAACAATCAAAACAGTGAAAAATGTTCATAAATCACTTTTTTTCAGTGTCATAACTTCAAACAATAACTAAACAAATGATTGTAAAGCAAGGGCTACCTGTACTTATAATGACCTGCTGGAATGGAGACAGTTCAGAAAGATCAGCTGTTTGGAACTAATCTTTGAATAGAGCTGATGGAATATCCTATTTCTATCTTGTTTGGCTATAGCTTTTTAAGCAAAATTGATGATATTTGACAATTGCAGTGAGGAATTTTCACTTAGCATACAATTTCCTTTAGATCAGATGCAGCATTAAACGTAAATACCCATCATAAATCCTTGTTTAGTGGCAAGGAGCACTATTAGGCAAAACAAAGGATTATTATTTCAACACTTATTTTGAGATAATACTAAAAATTATATGGAGAATATGTACAAAAAATTGTTGAGCATTACCCATGCTATATTTTGGAAGGATAGTTTGAATGAGGTCTTACATTTCTGTCTGGCTTTTTTTCCTGGTTGACCTTCGTATGTCATTTATTTCTGGAATTGTAGTGGAAAATAAGTTATAATATTTTGAATATTCCAATATTTATTTATTTATTTATTAGTGAGACTTCTATACCGCCTCATAGTGCAAGCACTCTCTAAGCGGTTTACACTATTAAGCAATGTATATTTACATTGCCCCCAACAATCTGGGTCCTCATTTTACCTACCTCGGAAGGATGGAAGGCTGAGTCAACCTTGAGTCAATATAATATTGGAACCCTAACCTTGCAAAATGTGTTTAGTATTTAGCAATTTTAAAGTAATTTCAGTAGAATTCTGTACTGTATAAATCAAGTGGGGCAGAGTTGAGCCATATTCATTTTTTTTGTTTCCTAAATGAGGGATTGAAAGTATTTTATTAATTTTTTCAAATGTTGGCTATTTATTTATATGGCTACCCAGCTCACAATTTATCACTTTTTCCTGAAAAATGCTATGAGCATTTGAGTTTATTTGATGGTTTGCCAGCTACAGTTTTTACTTTAAAAAGTTCAGATCAACAACCAGATCAATCCTTACACGGACCACTTGCCTTTGTACTTCTATGTAATTCCTTACTGAATTATGTCAAATGTCTTGTTTATGATTGAAAAACCAGTTGGAATTCTCATCCGATCCCTAATAATGAACTGATGGGGTAATTGAGAGAATTGTTGTTGCTAAATTGTTTTAGCATTATTTCTTATTTGCATAATTAATCAGTAATCTAACTTTTTCTCTCCTCCCCCCCCCTCCTTGTCTGAATTGTCTAGTTTAATAGATAGAAGAGGATTTGTTCAGGCAGATGCTGGGACTCCCTCTACTCCTAAGGGTGAAATCCCTTCCTTTGGAACAAAATCTGATGCCAGCATGGTATGAGCCAACACTTTAGCAACGCTGACATACATATCTTATGCCTACCTCCGGCTGGTGCCTCTCCTACCTTTTACCATTATTTGGGCTCAGGCAGACAGCCTCATGGAGCAGAATCTCCAGAATTCTTATTCAAACCAGAGGCCACCTTATCTCACACTGATTTTTAATTGGTTTGATTTTTTTATATATATTTTGGGATTTAACCTGCCATTGTTCATTGCTGCAATTAAGCCTCTAGGTAGAACCTGCCGCCATCTTGAGGGTTAAAATACTTAGCTAAATACTTAGCTGGTTGGGAGATTCCAGCTTCATGAGAAATCTTTTATCGGAGGTTTTGTTAAAAAGATTGGTAAAAAAAAAAGGCATAATCACTTTGCATATGGAGCTGTTATAACAGAATCATCTCCTAAAGTATTCTGCATACTGTATTTGTTCCGACAATATTAATGTTACACTGTTTGTCCTGCCATTCTGCCTGAATATTGCAAAGAATAACTGATGCTCCTTAAACTGTAAGAGTTTAAGAGTTAAATGACATGAGTCATTTGAAGAGCCAGCACTACCTTGCCTTACCAGCAAATATTGCTTGCTGAGGAAGTTAGCCTGAGTGGCTGTTTTGGGTAGAGGGTAGAAGTTCCCTAGAAATGATCATAAAGAAAGTCTTCAGAAGCAGAATGTTTCTCAGTCTGGGAATTGACTCAGGATTGTCCTTGTCTATCTCATCTGAATCAGGATCAGAACACTAAGCTTCTAGAGGCTATTTATTTAATAGTTGGAACAAAATGAAAGAGATCAGTTGGAAATTCTTAAATTATGTCATTCCAGATGACTTGTATTTTACCTGGTGCCTCTGGACAGCTGAGCCACTTTTGTATTGGGTTTGGAGATTTGTATAAGAAAGGACTAAAGGCCATTTCAGCAAAACCTTCATGTATTCAAGCATTATCCAAAACAGAGTTGTTATAAGAAGTCCATTCACTTGGATCTCTGATCATTTATTTAAAGAAGGAGGGATCCTGCTTCCTCATGCTGAATTTTCTTACAGTCCCACAGTTCCCACCCTATGGCATGAGAGAGCCCTTGCCTATAGAGCAGGGGTCCCCAAACTTGGCAACTTTAAGACTTGTAGACTTCAACTCCCAGAATTTTCCAGCCAGCTATGCGGGCTGGAGAATTCTGGGAGTTGAAGTCCACAAGTCTTAAAGTTGCCAAGTTTGAAGACCTCTGCTATAGAGGGAAACTAGATACTTGAAATGTGTTTATTAAAGCTGCTGGGAATTTTTGCACAAATTTTATAATTTTTTTCTAGCAATGTTATTTTGTCTCCTAAAAAGGTCATTTTTACTGCCTGTAAACCTGTGCCCAGAAGGTGTTTTTTTAAGGGTTATATCTGTATTTCTTGGATTTTACCAGCCAGTAGGAGGAAATGGGGAACCTGTAGAACGTGCTCATCCAAGGTGTTAGATTTCATTTCTTGTACTGCATTCGAAAACGTCTAGAAACTGCCTGGATGGGTTAATCAGCTATGCAACAATAATATTCTCCCTGTTGCCTTTGAAAACGGGGGTTTACGAGAAATTGAATAGGATTTTATATTTCCAAGAAAAGAATAAGCACGTAAGTGCATTATCCATCCTGCTTCTGCAGAGGAACTGAGAAGCACCCTCTTTGTGTAAAGAAAAAAAAATGCAGTCATTGTGGTCAGGAGTTTCCCACCATTCTCACCTTTCTGCCAATATATTCCATTCACTGTTGTGGGCTGTGTTTTGAGTAGCTCCATCATATTCAGCCATATTAAACCACTGCTCTGGGCATCTGGCTGGCTTTGATAGGAAGATTGAGTTGAGAAGCAAGTTGTCCAAGTCCTTTAAGCTGAATCATGACAACTGATCTGAAGTAAGGTTGCTCATCTGTAGGTATATTGTTGCACCCTTTCTAAAATGTTTGACATTACTAGAAGGAATAATGCTGTGCCCCTAAGTTGGAGCACTTCATGAAGACGAACAAAGCCGATAACTGCTATGACATTTATTTGCCTGTTTTATATTTTGGTTAGTTTTTTCTGACAAATTAAAGTTGCAAGAATGGGTAGTACATAATCACCCTTTCTGAAGTTTGAGTCTGATTTTAAAATCAGCTGAGGCATTAGGCAAGAGCCATTTAGATGTTCTGATGAGGTGCAGAAGCTTCCATGGCAGCTTCAAACAGCTACATGTGGCTGCTGTGATATGTGATATAATTGTATTTATATTCTGATGCATGCCACACCTCGGAAAGCCTCTGTATAACTCTCACGATCTCCAGAAGTAATGCTGATCTGAGGACTCCACTTTCTGATCACTGTAGAGCAGAGGTCTTCAAACTTGGCAACTTTAAGTCTTGTGGACTTCAACTCCCAGAATTCTGGGAGTTGAAGTCCACAAGTCTTAAAGTTGACAAGTTTGGGGACCCCTGCTGTAGAGCATAGTTCTCATTCTAGGACCGTTATAAAGGTTTTTGCAATGGTATGCTGGCTGATGTATGAGAGAGTATTTTTATTCTGTGCCAAGGTGGGGGTATTTTAATAATAATAGGCTTAAACCTAAAGGTTGAGTCTGCTACATCATCGGTTCTGCCCTGTAAGATGCCTGGACTCGGTGGAGAAAATATCTGTCTCTACAGTCTTGATTTCTATCACCTTGCACATCTCTGAACAGCTGAACTGCTCTTGTTCCCAGAGCAGCCACTTTCATGGCTATCAACTGGTTGGTGCTTTTTTGGAGGTAGCCTTATCTGTAATCACTTATATGTGAGAAGTTGGCTAATGGAACCCAAATGGATCTAGGAGCTACAGTAGGTGCTCAAAATAATGTGCTTTTGATCTCAGAAGGCTGTTCATAACTTATTTCTTTCAGAAATTTAATCAGAAGGGAGGGTGAGAAGATAATTCTGGAAGAGTTTTTATTGTTAGGAAAGAGAAGAGTTGTTCTTATTGAAGAAAAGTTTGTGTTGCTCTCTAAGGCATTACTGTATAACTTGGCGGGGAAAGAAATTGTAAGTAGTGTTCCATTTGTGTGGGAAACACTCTTACGATGACTAAATCTTTTGTAATAAAAATGTTTTTTTAAAGAGCTAATTGTTTTCAGTTTTATGTTTCCATTTTCCTTATTTGCTAAAATTAAGACAATTAGTGTTTGAATATCTTCTAGACCAAGAAGCTGAATTTGGGCAATTTCAGGGCTGCTGATTCTGGAACCCAGCAGGCATAGAAACAGATGCTGAACATATTCCTTATAATGAAAGGTGGAGATTGGAGAAAGAGGAATCTGTGTCCTGTTAATTGAAGTTTTGTTTTAGTGTCTTGCCTCAGAGTTGCTGTAACTAAAGCTAGTCAGAAAGAATGCATTTAACTGCTCTCACACAGCAGCTGTGTGCTATGTCTTGTCTTCTCTCACTTCCCTATCACCCCTCAACCTGTTCCCCAAACCCAAGCCTGCCACAATACATAATCTCTGGTGTCTTCTTCAGGAGGATGCCTGCCAGGACTTTGCGATATCTTGCACTGCCTGATGGGATAGTCCTTCCCCACAGGATGGGTTAGTACTGCTCTCTGAAGGTTAGCTGGTAAGAATTTTTTCTTCCTCGCCACCATCCAGTGATTCATCTCATTCTCACCACATGAGTGCTCCAAGTCTCTGGTGTCCATGCCGCCCTCAGTCTGAATTGTACTCAATTGTTACGGGTCAATCCATCCATCCATAGCTTAAGCTTCAAGGCGGGTTCTAAGGTTTATAAAGTGCCAAGGAGGACTTGAGGGATAGACAAGGAACCTGTGGAGCAAGGCAGATAAAACACGATATAAATAACTACACATCAGGATGAAGAGGCGGACCTTGTGAAAGGCCGCACTCAACATTGGGAAGACTTTTGAGGTAGGGTGAAAATGTTAAAATTTTAGCGCAAGAGACATTTGTTGGTTTTGTCATTGGCGAGCCATGATATATATATTTGGCTGTGCTGTTCCTGTCTCCAAGAGATGAATTCCTGTAGGTGATTTATCTTTGGTGAGGAAGTACATGTCATCAGATCTGCCTCCTCTCCTTTCCCCCCTTAAGAAAGAACAAAGCTGGAGAACCTTTTTAGTTACTTTATTCCTTAATCTTCTTTCCTTGCCTTACATCTCTTATACTCTTGCATAGAAAAAGCAATTGTTGCTTATTGGTATTTAAGTGAGGGCATCTAAAGGAGAAGCAACTGGGACAACAAGCAATCTGCTGGACAGTGAAGCTAACTATTTTTCTTTGGTGTCGTAAACAGATTTGCATAGGGCAGGGGTAGCCAAAGTTGGCTCTTCTATGACTCGTGGACTTCAACTCCCAGAATTTCTGAGCCAATCATGCTAGCTTAGGAATTCTGGGAGTTGAAGTCCATGAGTCATAGAAGAGTCAACTTTGCCTACCCTGGCATAGGGCAAAGCAAAGGAAGAATTCTTGACCTTTAGCCATCTGCCTATATTCCCACCTTGGGGAAAAAACACCCAGAAGCACAGTAGAGGCTTCATTCCAAACATACAGAACTTGGTGCTACATGTTTTCATGTGACCTCAATCATGTACAGCCAGTCCAGCATGTTTAAATATGTCATTGTGTGATTGGAGTAGTCTACAGGGGGCTATCATTCATATATTCTTGCATGTCTAATGAAAGTTGGCTATATGCATATCCAAACCCATTAGATCATCCACATCATATGTGATTTAAGAGCCCCCATCAACTTCCGGGCCTGATTTCTCATTTCTAATGTAGTAATAGAATTTATTTTTACGATGGATGCTATGGGTGGTCATGAAAAGGTTTGGGAGTATGTGTCGTATTTGGCATATATCTGAATTTTATTGTTTCATCACAGGGGAAGGTATTTTTTTTTGTCTTGCGTTCTCTTATATGTCCATGTAACATTCTTCAGGAGCCTTTTATTTTGTTTTTTTCATCCTCCCTTTTCTTTGTTGGATGCATCTAATATTTCCCCTCCTGAGAGTTTTCTTCATCCAAGTGTTTTGGAGCAAAAGCTCCAAATTTACCAGTATTGTACTAACTTTCCTTTTCCTGTACCTTCCTTTTCTCTAGCTTGCCTACCAATGCTAGGCCTGTGATGATCCTTCTTTCACTGCTGCTTTCATTTACTAATCCTCTCTTTTCTTCTTCCTTTTCCCTCTCCCAATCCCCCCCCAACACTTCTTGGGAACATCCAGTATGTCCAGGGCACAAAAGATCTTTTGAGGACCCTCTGCGCCTCGTGGCAAAACTCAAGGCGAACCCAAGAGACCCCTGCCAAATATCTGAAAATACAGCCGTTGCCACCACCTGTGCCTCTCAACCCTCCAGGGCTATCTAATTTTTCTATTGCTGCATCAATTTCTTTGTCCCAGCAAAAATAGGGAGATGCCACCCACCGTGCACAAGGAAAAAGCTATGCCAAGCCCTCAAGGCTGGAGTGGAGGTGCTCCTGCTACCCCTGGGGTTTGAAGCTTAAAGCCATACAAATCAATTCATTTGCTGTGAGTGCAATTAGAGGAAGTTCTTTTGGCTCCTACATTTCAGACCTGGGACATGGATGTCCCAAGCCTTCAGAATTCTCGGGTGATTTATACAGTTACCTAGGTTGGTACCTTGTACTAATCAATGACACCGATCCCAATCCAGTTCTGTTGTCTAGAATCAGTGTTTCCAAAGCACACTATGCTTGCGCCAAACGTGATGCAGTTGGTCAACATTAGCAACTTTTCAAAAACAACGCAATGCACTGTGAGCCAGTATTCAGGACTGTGTATGCGTGTGTGTGTCCGTACGTGTGTGGCTTGCATGATTCTATAGAAACGTAGACAAAATATGGGATAAGGGATTTAAAACTTTCTGGGACTGTATGCTTTTTATTTTGCTTTTTCCCCCCCCCAACCGAATTCTAAACATTATTATTTGGAAGGTACGCTTGCAAGTGTCTATGCAGTTTCTGCTGAAATCTCAGAAGTAAGATGAACCTAGATTTCCAGTGACTCGAGTGGAGATCTAGCACTCGCCATCTTTACAAAATGAGAATTATGCAACTTTATAAACTTATGTACAATAAGTCAACTTGCCTCCTTTCTATTCTGCAAAATCTAGATGCAAAATTGTATGTGTGTGTTTGCGTGACATGTGTTTCCTTCTGTATTAAGCACAGTACGATTCACAGCTCTGCTACGTAGGTGTTTGGGTCTGTGGTGCCCTAAACTATCACGAGATGATAGTTTGGACCTGGATCACATCAGTTATATAGACCTATCCTGTTGAAATTCAAGCTGCTATAGCCAGCAGGGCAAAGATTGTGCAGAGTCTGAATTGAAAACTTTTTTAAAAACTCTATAGAGATGAGAAAGGGGTATGTGTACTCCTCTGAGTATAGTTAATTTAGTGTTTATACTGGTAACTGAACTTGAGTTTTAGAAGTGGTTTAGATTTTTCTCTACCTTTTTCTTCTCTTCTTCTGCTTCTCCTCTCCCCCAATCTATTGACACTAGTGTTTTGTAGTATTAGGTAACAGTTTCTGATCAGAATTCTTTTCTTGCTTCACCTATTGCACATAATTTCTAGGACGGACAAGACGTAAATCACAGGGGTTTATAGGAAGGCTTATTCCAGCCTTTCCTAACTTGAAGTCCTCTGCAAAGATGTTGGACTCATCATTCCGTTCCCCATGCTGCTTGGGAAATAGAGTTGAAAATCTAACACCTTTGTGTAGGGCACAAACTTCCCCAGATTAATTCCCTCTAGACAACAGAACCAAACTTGTTTGACCTCTTTGACCATATTTTTCTGGGATTTTAAATCCATTTATGCCTTTCACTTTTGTAACAATAAAACTTCTCCTATCTTACTCCCTGACTCTCTGGTTTCTGTATCAAATCCATTGAAACATATTCTTCATGTCCATCTAGGCATGTCGTTTATTAGTTCCCCTTTTCATGCTGACATTGGGATGTAATAGTGTAATAGATGATTGTATGTCTGTATCTATGTGGTTTTGCAGGTGCCATATTCCTGTGCATCATTCTAAAAAATGAAATTGCTATGCACAAGGAGAAAGTGTGGCGATAGATGCACATTCTACTTATTCCTCTACAGATATAATCTCATTATTTTAACAAATGGAGTCTTAACCATCTAAAGTGAGAAATCTCTTCCATCTGTGTAAATATCCTATGCAATTTAGAATTGAATTTGTCCTTTAGAAAGTTTGTGCTGACGTTTGCAGGACATGTTTGAGCTCTGCAGTTTTACTTGCCATGTGGCCAAAATCTCAAAACTTTGTGAATAGCTATTTAGCTATTTAGATTATTTTATGATTGAGCAGCCCAGGCCTAGAATGTGAGGCAAACTGGAACCACTCCTGTAGTGCTGTTCTACGTTTCTTTTTCATCCCTTGTGGCTACATTTGAAAGCAAAGGCCCTGGGGAAGGATTAAGTTTATTCATCCCTTATTCATCCCATGTACATCATCTCTAAATATGGATTTTTGTGGGCTTTGTGTGTAATTGCAAAGAAAAATGGAAAAATCAGCAAATACAGGTAATCCTTGACTGATAATCATCCATTTAATGACAATTTGAAGTTACAACGGCACTTAAAAAGTAACTTATAACCATTTTTCACACAACCATTGTAGCATCCCCATGATCACATGATCAGAATTCAGACGCTTGGCAACTGGCATATCTTTATGATGGTTACAATATCCCTAGGCCATCTAATCACTTTTTGTAACCACCTGACAAGCAAAGTCAATGGGAAAGCTAGATTCACTTACTAATTGCGCTACTAACTTAACAACTACATCAATTCACTTAACAGTTGTGACAAGAAAGGTCGTACAATGGAGCACAACTCATTTAACACCGGTTTTGCCTAGCAACAGAAATGTTGGCCTCAATTGTTATAAGTCAAGAACTACTTGTAGTGGCTGTCATCAAAATGGAACAGTCAACAATAGTTGAAACCTATTATGGTATAAGGCAGTGATGGCGAACCTTTTTCTTCTTGCGTGCCAAAAAACCCTGTGTGCCACACTGCGCATGCGCGCATCCCCACACATGCAGCCCCACCCAATTGGGCCGTTTTTCACCCTCAGGCTTCCCTGAAGCCTCCGGAGGGCGAAAAATGGCCCAACGGGCAAACCGGAAGTCCATTTTTCCGAACTTCCGGTTTGCCCATTGGGCCATTTTTTTGCACTCCGGAAGCTTCAGGAAAGCTGCCTGGGGAGGGCGAAAACGGCCTTCCCCAAGGCCGAAAATCAACTGGCCAGCATGCGCACTGGAGTGACAAGGCAACGCCTCGTGTGCCCTCAGATATGGCTCCGCGTGCCACCTGTGGTTCGCCATCACGGGTATAAGGTATATGTGTTCTGGATGGCTGCTTCAACTATGATTGATTACAATTCACACTATGTCATGCAAATGTTGCATAGTGGCCATCTGGAGAGGGATTGCTCATAAAGCAACATTCATGCATCGGTTCCGGTTTAATGTTAACAGTTGTAAGTTGAGGACTACCTGTATATAAATATGTTCCAATATATTCTATCAATATATTAACCACTAGGTGGCAGCAAATAGTTTGTCATATGTATAGCCAAGTTGTTACACAAGTGTTCTTGAAGCGGGAATTCAAGAAAAGGGCTTGCGTGTCTGACGGAGAAATAGCTATGGAGTATTCTCAGTACAACCACATAAATTTTCTAGAATTAATTGGTGATCTGTTGACCAGTCAACTTACAGTAATTCATCGTGTTTGGGTGGTGGTTGGACTAGATGACCTACAAGGTCCCTTCCAACTCTGTTAATCTGATCTGAATCTTTAGGTGGCAACCAAGTTTTTCTTTTCTTTCTTGGCATACAAGCTAATGAATTTTTACAACTAATTTGCAACTAATAGAAGAGAAAATTTGAAACTCGGGATTGAACCGTGAGCTTGGTTTTTTTTTTCAGGCGTTTCATAACCCAGCTAGGTAGCATCATCAGTGCTTGCAAGTACTAGATAAGTGTTGAAGAGGTAGCTTTTGAGAAAACTCTTTGCTGAATTCTGTATCAAATCACAGCATATGTACTGATTTGATTATTCAAATTCACGGCCCTTATGTGCCACAGGTTGTTGAGATGGGAGGTTATCTTCCATTTTTCTCAGGAAAACACTGCTTTTTTGCTAGAAGATCTTGGCTTGGCTCCACGCTGCCTCAGTAGATGCCTGACTCCAAGATAGAAGATCCATTGACCTGTCCTCAGCAAATGGTAAGTGGGACATCTTCACACTGTAGTAAGTAGGCTAGAAGGTTGACCTCACAAACAGAATTTCCAAAAGGCTCTACATATCATGCCAATGACCTGGCTATCATCTTAGTCACCTCTCTCTACTGGCTAGCAGCATAAAACTGGGAATAGCTGGGTTCATGTTTAGTGCTACCTTTACAGTCTGTCTGGCCTAGCCCTAAAAGGAGGCTGTTACTTCCTGTTTCACTTCTTTTTTCTTCCTTTTTTTTTTACTCCAAGCTAGAGAAAAAAAAATGTAAGAAAAAAACCCTGAATTGTTCCAATTGAGAAGTGTTGGGGTTTTTCTTGGGGTGGGGAAGGGACAGGTCCTGTCCAGCTTCCAACCTCTTCTGCCCCTTTCTTTAGCTGCAGAAGGGAGAAACCAAACTAGCCAAGGAAACAGAGTGCCTAAAGGCCTCATTTTAACATAGCACATCGAGAGCCTCGCCTTGATCTCTGGAACGAAGATTAGATAGTACACTGGTCAGCAATTCCCACGTAGAGGTTGACTTGTGGGGGGAATGTATACAGGTAATTCTTAACTTACAATCCCAATTGGACCAGAATTTCTTTTTTTTAAATTATGTTTCTTTATTAATTTTCCATTTTAAACATCATAAAATTTCTATACAGATATACACCCATTTCCATACATTGTTAATAAAATTAACACAGTTTGTACATTATTCAATTCATGTTTATAAAATCTTTCGTCTTCGTCTCACATTGTCTCTCAGGTTTTTCTTTTTTTGGTCCAATCGTACCATTTTGTCCATATTTCATAGTACTCAGAATCTTCTTGTCCTTTCAGTTCAATAGTTAATCTATCCATCTCAGCACAGTTGTACATTTTCGCCAGTATTGCATTCTCCAAGGGCACTTGAATATCCTTCCAATGTTGCGCATAGGCAATTCTTGCCGCAGTCACAATATGTAACATTAAATACTTAATGGGATATTTTTTTCTAATTATTCCCGATAAAAAAAGTTCAGGGGTATATTCTATTGTTCTTCCTATTATATCTCGCAGCCAATTATGTATTTTCTGCCAATACCTTCTCGCTTCGGGACACGTCCACCACATGTGAAAGAAGGTGCCTAAGTCTTTTTTACACTTCCAACAAGCCGGATTTGAATTTGGGTATATTTTTGCCACTCTCGTTGGGCCAGGTGCCACCGATAAAACATTTTAATATAGTTTTCCTTATAGGCTACTGATTTCGTTATTTTGTAGTTTCTTTTCCAAGTCTGCTCCCAGTCAGCCAAGTGTATGTTGTGGCCTACGTTCCTTGCCCATGCAATCATCGGCAATTGGACCAGAATTTCTAAGCAAGGCAGTTGTTCAAGTGAGCCACACCCGATCTTATATTTTTTGGCACTGCAGTTGTTAAATGAAATGTCATTAAGTGAATCCTGTCTTGCCCACGGTAAGTTGAGGACTACCCAGATGCAAGACTGACTGCTAGAGGTTATAATTTAGCAATATCTGGTGACCCTCAGGATTCCCAATGCTACACTTGATCCTCACAACCATTTAAGAAGCAACATTATAGGCCCTACTGTGCAGGGTTGTTGAGGTGGGTTTTTTTGCCAAGTTGCTGATGTTTCTGGATCCCAGGCTTAGCTTCATATAAACAATATTAAATATTTTTTCCAAATTGTAATTGGTGCACCAACAATTACCAACAAAAGGTGCACCAACACCTGCAGTATTTTCAGGTGTTCCCCAAGGCCAGAATGAAAATGCTGATGGGCTAAAACATGACTTTCCAGTGAAACCTATTTTTCCACCATGTTGCTGAACCTGATAGGTTTGGTGCAGATAGGGTGGGGTTTTTTCTTTGCTTTTTTGGATGGCTGCCATCCAGGACAAATACTGTAGCTGAGTGTCACCTTGAAATTTTATAAGCATCTTCCTGCATGATGCAGATGAGAAAAGAGAGGGGATCATCAGCAGAGAAAATCAGTGGTTCTATTAATTAGAAGAACCAATTAGTGGTTCTAATACTGCAAAGCTGTAAGGCTTGCTTTGGAAACCTACTGTTGGGTTTTACTTGTCCAAGATTTTTGCTGTCAAAAGAAAAGACTTGGCAGTATTAATACACACCCCTTGCAATTGACTCTTATTTTGGGACTAGTGATAGGACCATAACTTTAATTCACTTGATAGTAACTGGCTGATCTGGCTGATCCCTGCCTGTATACTCCTGCCCCCTTGCTTCTCATCAATTGTTGTCTAGCTCTGCAGCCTTAACTGACCGCAATCCTAGCTGGGGCTAGGCCACACAGCTGCTGCATCAACTCCCAACTGAAAGCCAGCATTGCATGTGACAAGTTGCCGCAAAGGCTTTTAGTGACCGTGTTGTGTTATAATGTTGCTAATATCAACACAATACCTATGTTGACAATATGGAAAGCTGACCATAATCACAATATATGGACCATGAGTTGTCCATCTTATGGGCTTTGTCCTTCTGGAAATCTTTTAACAGAAGGCATATAGCCCTCCGTGGGATGCTTACAGTTCAGATTTTTCAAGTTAAGCTAGAGAACCATTGTCTTACGGTCCCTCCCATTTCCATCTATCTGTGAATGTGGTCATTCCTTATAGAAAAGATGTTTCCTGAAAGGCCATTGGAGGTGGCCAGATATATTAGAAGCCTTCAGCTCTTTCCTTCCAAAGGCCTTCCTCCTGTCTCGTAACATCCTGGTGGGAAAACTCATCAAAGCGCAGATCTCAATCACTTACTTAAGACACTAAGAATTACGATGCTGGTTTGCTCATCTTCCGGGTGTAGTTCTGCCGTGAGTCACTCTTGATGGAACACTTTCCTCTCAAACTGGATCAGCTGAGTTATCGGCCTCACCCATCCCTTGCACATAGTAAGCGAAGAGATTTCACCTAAGGCTGTGCTTGGAAGCAATGTGTCATAGTGTTACATTCTTCCCCAACCCCCTATCCCTTTCTTTATAGAAATCTCGGTAAAAATGAATGAAGGTCTTTTCCTTAGAAAGCAGCTTGAATTCTGAGCCCGAATTATTTTATTTTTTTCCTTACAGAGAAGGTGCAAAAAGCATTGGTTAAAAACTTTTGCAGTGAAATGTCCATACAGGTATATGGACAGACAGACAGATGTGTCTATTATTTAAAAGCAGTGAATGCAAATAGTTGCCAATAGTTTAGCTTTGGACATTTGAGGGGAGAGTGTTTGTTGTTAGCGGGGGCATGAAGTGAAAAGACATATTTCTTTGAGTAGCTGAGTAGTTAGGAAATTTAGATTCTTCCCCTTCTTATGGGGAGGCTTTTTAAGGGTCAAGACATATTTATCTTGAAACGGAATTCATTCTTTCATTCAGGTTTCTGTCCCACTTCAATTGCAATCAACTGTACTAAGCCAACACTGAACTTTTTGGAGGCCTTTTCACTTTTATTTCTTCTTGGGTGGTATCTTAGGCTTCTCTCCCAAAGACTCTACATAAAGGCCCTACTCTACGAATTATTAACCTCATTGTGAATTCAAAATCTTTGCTATCTTGAGATACCACACTTTACCATCAGATCACTGGTCTGTTTAGCTTCACACTGTTTTTTCTGATGCAATGGAATGCTCAACAGATCTGGGGAACGTGGGCAATTGGACACTTAAGGGAGGAAACAATTCCTTATTTTTGAATCCAGAGGTGAAAGGAGGTGTTAGGAAGAATCTCAGAGTAACTCCAGCTTGATTACACCAGGTATAAATTGTACAGGACCGTGATGGCGAACCTATGGCACGGGTGCCACAAGTGGCACGCGGAGCCATATCGGTGGGCACGCGAGCTCAGGTCTGGCGCACATGTGCGCACCGGCCGGCTGATTTTCGGGCCTTCTGGGCCCACTGGGAGTCAGGAAACAAGCTGTTTCCAGCCTCCAGAGGGGTTGGGGAAGGCCGTTTCCGCCCTTCCCAGGCTCCTAGAAAGGCTCTGGAGCCTGGAGAGAGCGAAAAATGGGTGTGCCATTGCATGCTAGGAGCGGGGGGGGGGGGGTCATGCGCGCATGCGCGGGGGTGCATGGAATTATGGGTGTGGGCACTCACATACGTGATCCCCTGCATTCCCCCCCCCTTTTGGCACGCGAACCAAAAAAGGTTCGCCATCACTGGTATAGGAGAATCACTTTGGTAAGCTTTCAAAAAAATTTTCCGTTACCTTATTAGTGCTCTTTCTAGAAATCCAAGGGGTTCTTTTTTCTTGGACTTGCCAGCTTCATGATACATGATAACCTGAGTGGTAGCAAACGTCTCACTTTGTCCTATTGCTTCTTGAGATATGCGCGTATCCTTCTTCCTGCCAAACTGAATATTCACAGAGGAAGGGAGGGATAGTCACGACTGCATAACAGAACCACTATATTACAAGATAAGACCCTCAGGGCTGGAAATCCCTCTCCCTTGGGGTCTGGAAAATAGACCAATGTTTGCTAACCAGGCACCTTCCAGATGCATTGGGAATGCATCTCCCAGAAATCCAGGCCAGCACAGCCATTGTTGTCTGGACACATCTGGATGGTGCCGGGTTGGGGAAAGCATGATAGTGAGTTATTGAACAAATAGCATGGCTTGGTATGACTCACATTTTAACATTCAAATCCTTTAAATTGAGAAATAAGCTGCTGTTGAGTCATGAAGGGCCACAGTTCAATTCTAGAGCACATGGTTTGCACAGTGATCTAATATTCAGTTCCCACATCCCTTCTAATTGTTTTATTTAAACAATATCAGTGGTACCAGGCAGAGGTGGGTTCCTCCCGGTTCGGACCGGTTTTATGGAACCGGTAGTAACTTGGTGGCCTGGGTCGCTGGAACCGGCAGCGACCCAGGCCTGCCACGCCCCCGAACCAGCTCTCTAGGTGGCGCCATCTTGTTTTTTGCTTCTGCGCATGCGCAGAAGTTGGTTTTTTAGCACTGTGCATACCTGTGTGAAGTGCGCGCCGCGTCAAAAAGCAAACCAGCAGCGAAGAAAATCAGAACCCACCCCTGGTACCAATGTAATTCACTACTTACACATTTCAGTCTAAACTATTTAAACAAGCTACCTCCTAGAATACCAGGATGTAAAATTAGGGAAAAAAGAAGAGAGAAACAAACAAGGGAACAACACACCCACCAAAGAACAACAGCAATATTATGGTATAGGACAGCGGCGGGTTGCTTCCTTACCGGTGCCGGTGTGCTGCGCGTGCATCTCCACACTTCGGGCGTGCGCTCGCTATACACGCGCGCCCCCTCTCGCAATTTTGCTTCTGCACATGCATGGAAGCAAAATTGCGCCAAAATCTCACAGGATGCACGCGCGAGAGATTTTGGCATGATTTTGCTTCCGCGCATGCGCAGAAGCAAAATCTCACACATGTGCGCGTCCCCTCACAAGATTTTGGCGCGATTTTGCTTCTGCGCATGTGCAGAAGCAAAATTGCTCCAAAATTCACAGAAAAAAATGGCGGCATGCGCGATGGACCGGTAGAGAGGGCTCCGGAGCGGTCGTGTGCAAATTGCGCAATCGGCCACTCCCTACCGGAGCTGCGCACCGGACAGCTCCAGCAGGAACCCACCTCTGGTATAGGACAATAAGCATTTCTTCCCTTATCAAATATACCAACATACGATTTTATATATGCAACTTCTTATGGGGTTTTGAACAACAAATTGAACTGAGACTATACTGAATTATATTTTTTAATCTTATCTCCAAATCCCCATAGTCAAAGGATCAGATAACAAATAATGTAAAAATGAGAGATTGCTGCAACCTGAATCATAGACTTGTAGAGTGGAAAGGGGCCACAAGAATCATAACTCTCTGTATTTTATGGGGAAATCAGTCCGTTCTTGAGAGGTATATTTAAACTTATAGTAGCTGCAACTTTGAGCAATTATTCATGACCCTAACTTCTGTGGTAATACAAATTAGTTCTTGACTATCTTACTGTGACATTCTAATATACTGGAATGATGACTTAATGTCTCCCCTTGAAGAGGACCAGCTATTTACAGTAGTCTGATGTTGTGTAAGATAATTTTCTATTAAGTGAGATTTGCTCCATTTTATGACCTATTGCCACAGTTGTTAAGCAAATCACAGCAGTTGTTAAATTAATCTGGCTTCCCTGTTGACTTTGTCAGAAGCCAGCTGGGAAGTTACACATGGCAATCACATGAACCCAGGACAGTCATAAATAGTTGCCAGTTGCCAAGCACCCAAAGTTTTGATCACATGACCATGGGATGTTGCAACGGTCATAAATGTGAAAAGCAGTCGTCACTTTTTTCGGTGTCATTATAACTTCCAATGGTCACTAAATGAAGGTATGTAAGCGAAGTAGTAGAGATTTTGTATGCGATAAATTTGATTGGTGCTATTCTTTCATATATATATGTGAGCAGGTTTGTACAGATGTTCGGGCAACACAGACATACTCAAAAAAAGTCCACTCCAAAGAATATTGCCCTCATTCTGGTGAAGTAATTGTTAGATACAGCACTGGTGGGTTTTTTTTGGTTTACATACTGTTTTAAACTTGAGCCAATAATTTGAATTCACCCTTGAGGTTAAAAAATACTTGACGTCTTTAATTTAACATCTTACTATTCCCATTAACTGTATTTCTCTGAACTTTATGGACTCTTATATTCCTTTATATACATGGTTCCTGACGTTTTAGAAAGACAGCAGTTTCACAAGCAATATAATTTAAGATGAGTAATTTAATTAAGTTTGAGATTCCCTAGAACAGGGGTCTCCAACCTTGGCAACTTTAAGACTTGTGGACTTCAACTCCCAGAATTCCTCAGCCAGCTTTGCTTTTCTGGGAGTTGAAGTCCACAAGTCTTAAAGTTGCCAAGGTTGGAGACCCCTGCCCTAGAATACTGGCACACACAGGGTGGAAGAGATGCAAAGACAGAAAGGATCAGGACCAGAGGCAGCTCAGGTTGAAGAAATACTGTATATGTGTGCTGCCCCCTGGAGGGGAAGAGTACTCCTATCCTACTCTGGTTCATCGTTTTGCCAAAGCTTCTACCTAGACAAGCAACCTCTTGCTCAAGAAGTTCCCAAAAGCCTGCATTTCCACATCCTAGGCAGGTATGCATCCACTCACTCACGCTCTGGCTCCAAGGTGAATCACTGCAACTCCTTTTAAGGAGAGGCTGCATGAAAGGAAGTGGGGGAAGTGTTCACGGAGAGCTTCTTCACCACGCCTTGTTCTTCCTTCAGGCTGAGACGCCAAGCCAAAAGCTGATCCCAGCAGCTAAACTCGGCAGAGATTCCGACAGCTTTGCTAGCAGCTGCCTGATTCCTCTCCAAATCGGCCTCCTTGCCCAGCACTCCCTATCACTGCCTATTCACAATGGCCAGGAACCACCTAGTACAAAAAGCCAAGCTAGCTGAACAGGCTGAGCGTTATGAGGATATGGCTGATTTCATGAAGTCTGTGGTAGAGGATGAAGCCGAACTCTCTAATGAAGAACGCAATCTGCTCTCCGTTGCCTACAAGAACGTAGTCGGCTGTCAGAGATCGGCGTGGCGGGTTGTCTCCAGCATTGAGCACAAGACGGAGGAAGGAGATGACAAAGCTCAGCTGGTCAATGAATACCGGGAGAAGATTGAGAAAGAGCTGAAGAACGTTTGCAATGTGGTCTTGGGGCTTCTAGACAAGCATCTCATTCAGAAAGCTAGCGACCCAGAAAGCAAAGTGTTCTATTTAAAAATGAAAGGCGACTACTTCCGTTACCTGGCTGAGGTGGCTGCTGGGGATGACCGAAAGCAGATCATTGACAATGCCCGAAAAGCTTACCAAGAGGCGATGGATATCAGCAAGAAGGAGATGCAACCCACAAATCCTATCCGCCTGGGCCTTGCTCTTAACTTCTCCGTGTTCCATTATGAAATTGCCAATGCTCCAGAAGAGGCAATCAAGCTGGCCAAGACCACCTTCGATGAAGCCATGGGTGACCTCCACACGCTCAGTGAAGACTCCTACAAGGACAGCACTCTCATCATGCAACTTCTCAGGGACAATCTCACGTTATGGACAGCAGAGTGCTCAGGAGAAGAAGGCGGAGAAGCCGGTGAAGAGCCAAAGAACTGAACTCTTTAGACAATAGAATGATGGTAACTCCACATCTCCCTTCCTCTTTTGTTCTTTTTCCAACACATGGTATTTTTTATAAGACGCATCTCCAGTTCCTGAAAGTTTCAACGGGATTTTGACAGCAAAAAGGGGATAGGTTCATAAAGGACTTAAGCATTTATCCGCTCGTCCTCATGTGACAGCTTTGGGATTACCTTGGTCCTTGGGCCCCGTTCTTCCTGGTATGTGACATCTGCTAGACTCACCGCAGCCTGGAACTCCTTGCTTGGGGTTTTTTTTTCCCTTCATAAACTCTTGTGTTTGGTACAGCATCTGGTTAATACAAGTGTTTTCCTGGTATGGGATGGAAATATATATATAATTTGTATGTCTAACTGTGAACAAAACTAAAACCCAAAAGCTTAAACATTATTTTGCATGGCAAAGGTACCAAAACAGTAGCTGAACCAAGTTAAACAAGAATACTTATCTTTGCTTTCTCCAGTGCTTTTGTTCTGTGGGGTTTTCTTACTCAGGGCCAGAAGTTGGAAACAGGGCCTTTGTGTGAATGTGGGAGGGAGGATTTCTTCTAAGAGGGTTAAAGCTAGCAATCTCAAGAGAGCCTCTTGTTACTGTGGTGTTACTGTGGTGGTTTGCTGCAATACTCTTTCCCCAATAAAAATTCACGTTTATGCCTGCCTTTCGTAGTTCTGGTCTTCCGTTCCATGTCTGGTTGTTTCCAGGTGAGAGGGAGAATGTGACCCTCTCAGAGCCACTTCAGAGGTAGGAACACAAGTCTAAGCAAAAAGCGTGGTGAGCAGGTTGATGCATGTTAGACATTTCCCTGTTCTTCTGAAATCCAGGGTTCTCCTGCAGGCTTTGGGGGTGGAGGTGGGAGAACAGTATGTCTGAAGCAAGAGCGGCATTGTGTAGGTTTCATCAAAGAAAGGAAAGGAGAAGGGTGGAGTTGCGAAGCAGCCCTGAGGAATGACTTTAAAGATAGGAATATTTTGATCTGGGTGGAAAAGGATGCATTCCCCTTCTCCAAGAGAAAAGCACATGCTTGTATTTTCCAGGACCACAAATGCTTCTCCCTTATTCAGGAAGCACATGACCATGCATCAAATCCCACTCATGGATGCTTTCTTTTACTTTTTTTTTGGACTGGGTGTGATCAGATTTGTTTTTTTTTTTACATCCTACACGGATGAAGATCAACTCTTCACACTACAGAATATTGGGGTGTTATATGACTCTGTTCTCTTTTGGCTCACATTTGGTCCATTTTAAACACCAGGAAAGCCTATTGATCTTCCTAAAAAAACAACAACTTGTGACTAAGAATGTAAATTAGTTTTCTTCTTGATCATTCAGGAAACAGAAAGTGTCAGAAAATTCTATATGTCTCTTGCTTAATTTCCTTAGCACTTCCAGGTGGATCTCAAGATCTATTTGGGACCTTGAAGAGCATCCATCTTTCATGCCAGAGAAAGGTGAATCAGTGGTCTTTGAGTGATTTCTTTGTTCCTAGCTGGTGGGCTATGGGAGGACACATATTTGGCATGCAAGAAGTCCCATGTTCTGTCCTTGAACCTCCGGGTAGAGCTGGGAATATAACTTCTCTATCAGTCCCTGCTGCATCAGCCAGCTTACCCAGAAAGGATAAAAATATAACAAGCAAGATAAAATATATATAAAGCATAATAAAAATGTTCCCATCCCCAGGAGTTAATTGATCTAAATGGAGCAGCTTTCTGATTTAATTTAAGACAGTTCCTGTCTTAAGATAATCATTATGGACTAACTCCTCTTAAGAGGAACTTTATCTTTTATTATGGCAGAATCCTTGGAGAATATTATTCCCCAACACCTGTATGAATGATCAAGGCTAGTTTTAATTTCACTGCTTTAAAAAAAATGCAGCTTTCACTTCATCCTTAGAAATCTTCCATGCACCATTCATTTTTGGACATCCAATCTCAGAACTACATGGTGAAATCATGCAAGCATATTTTTACTTCTGCTGCCCATACATAGGCTAGGACGTTCTCTAGCAGACCAAGTGAAGAAAGCAAGAATTTCACCTATCCTTGATGTCTCCATACTGCATTTATTTTTGAGGTCAAGAAAAAAAAAACACCCCACCCAACTACCATGTGTTAGAGTGGCAAAGTAGCCTCACATTTATTTGGGAACAGAAACTCAGCTAGAAGTTAATTAGCTCAGGTGCTGAAGGCCTTCAGATGCTCATGATCTATGACAGAAGTCTTCAAACCTGACAACCTTAAGACTTATGGACTCCCAGAATTCTCTCCAGCCAGAGAATTCTGGGAATTGAAGTCCACAAGTTTTAAAGTTGCCAGGTTTTGGGGACCCCTGATCTATGAGAAGAAAGGAGCCCAGTCACAGATCAGTATCATGACCTAAGACAAGCTTGAAGAAACTTCACTTCTATCTCTAGGGCAAGGGATTTTTCTTCTTCTCAATTTGCAAGAGAAACTTCTAGAATACTAGCATTCTCAATCTTTATTTCCTTTCTTTATATAGTTGCTTTGTAAAATGTTCACACAAGACAGAGACAATGTTGGCAGCTTTGGCTTGTGTGAAACTGGAAAGGGCGTGCCTCCACTTCAGGCAGTTAAGAACTGGGACATTTCATCTTGATGTCTCAGGATTACATGCAAAAGTTCCCAAGTCTACTCCCTAACATCTCCAGGCGGCCTGGGAGGTTTCTTTCTCCTTAAAAGCTTGTGAATGGTTTTGAATGAGATCAGGGGTCTCCAAACTTGGCAACTTTAAGACTTGTGTGAACTCCAACTCCCAGAATTCCTGAGCCAACTTGAATTAGATGAGAAAATGGCCTGGCTCGATATAAGAAAGCAGTCAAGGTTCAGGTATTATGGCAGGCTAGAGAAGATGTGCGCCTGCTACACTGTTAAGAACAACCATAAAAGCAGGACAGGTGCTGGAGGATACAAGAAAGGAGATGGGGTGAATTCTAGCAAGGAATCCAGATGGGATAGAATGTTGCCCATGTATGTTTGGGAGCAACATACACATATATCAACTTACATAATCCTTGTAGCTGAAAACATGGCTCACTTTTGTTCTAGAACTTGGGGAATCTGGTGTTTAATGGATGCACATGTGGTCTGCATAAACCTTACCAAAATGAAATGGGGGCTGGAAAACAGCATGACATTCTCAAAAAATCCTTCCCTTATTTCATCTTTCTCACTCTTCTGATCTCTGTAGAACCACACAATCACTGGTCCTCTTCTCTGCCTCCGAATTTCTGGAATTCATTATCACAGATGGGCAAACTATTCACTTTTTGAATAATATCTAACTTTCCAAAGACCTTGCAACTTACTTTTTTTCAAAAGAAGCTGTTGGAGAAACTGATGCAATAGTCTCCTCACCCTACCTCCCAACCATCTCGTGGCTGATTGAAAAAAGAATGCCTTAGCTCAGGGGTGAAATGCTACCGGTTCGGCCTGGTTCGGGTGAACCAGTAGCAGCGACCGCCAGTGGTTCGGAAAACCGGTAGTGGCTGCAGCGCGAGGCTCTGCCCACCCGCCCGGATGTCACCATTTTCTTGTTTTTAACCCTCTGCGCATGTGCAAAGCATTCTGCATATGCGCAGAGGGTGAAAAAGTGCACACGACGGTGGCACGCGCTTCCGAACCGGTAGGGAAGGTAAGTAGATTTCACCGCTGCCTTAGCTCACTAAAGATTCTTTAACTGCAAAGGGGGAAATCAGTAGGGAAAATTTCACAAGGACACAACTGGTGACTCAGTGCAATAATTGTCCTTTATGCAGGCCTGTTATTCTATTGCAAGGCTCTTGTTGGGCTGCATGCAACAGATGGACAAGATGAATGATCATTGGTGTTGCAACTGAACCAGTAATAACTCACAGGTGCAGGAGAGGAAACTGAAGGAATCTGCAAACTGTTGGTGTGTAGGATGCGCCATCCGCTTATTCATTTAAATAAAATCCTTAAGCTTCTGGGTGGTGCCCTGCTTAGTTCTCCTCCTGGAGTCACCCTCTTCTCAATTTAATTGAAGGAAGTGGGTCTTGAGTTTATTCATAAACCGGGTGAGACGAGGATAAAAAGACGCAGGGATTGCTGAAGGGTTCCCCTAGAGATACAGATCGAAATTTCAGATTTCTTGGCTACATGTATATTATTGCTGGATTGTGAAATGGTGTTCTTATCTGGCTTCTTAACCTGTGCAATTACGTAGATTAAAGCAATGTCCCCTCCCATGGCGTTTTCAGATAAGATAAGCTCCATCCAGTATCATCATCTTTATTTCTCTGCCTGTGTCAGCTGGTTTACATACTGTTCTAAGCCAGCACATGGGCGCACATCTTGATGGGCAGGAATTGCGCTATTTGAGGCATGGGAAGGGCAGCAGTTGGGAAGCACAGTGAGCAGGACCCAGAACGCATGGGAGCAGAATGAGTTTTTCCATTTCTTGCTCCTGACTTTGAGAGCAATTTGGTTTCATTCCAGGGATATCTTCACGGGATGGTGCAGAAAGCCAAGGGCAGCTGCTGGGGGGATAAAAGTCAAGAGGCAGCTGTTGGGGGGATAAAAACTCAGCCTGTTTTTCTACATGTAGTAAATGCTCACAAAGGAAGAAGAATTTCAACTGAGAGGTCCGTAGTACTCTCTAGACTGGGTTATTTTCTTGCAGACTTTTCATTACCCAAACTAGGTAAATCAATAAATAGTGTTAGTCCCAGAGGTGGGTTTCAGCAGGTTCTGACCAGTTCTGGAGAACCGGTAGCGGAAATTCTGAGCAGTAAATACCACCTCTGACTGGCCCTGCCCCCATCTATTCTCTGCCTTCCGAGTCCAAGGAGGAAATGGGGATTTTGCAGTAACCTTCCCCCAGGAGTGGGGAGGGAATGGGGATTTTGCAGTATCCTTCCCCCAGGAATGGGGAGGGAATGGGGATTTTTGCAGTATCCTTCCCCCAGGAGTGGGGAGGGAATGGGGATTTTGCAGTATCCTTCCCCTGGAGTTGGGTGGGAATGGAGATTTTACAGCAGTGTTTCCCAACCTTGGCAACTTGAAGATGTCTGGACTTCAACTCCCAGAATTCCCTAGCCAGCATTCTCTGGCTGGGGAATTCTGGGAGTTGAAGTCCAGACATCTTCAAGTTGCCAAGGTTGGGAAACACTGTTTTACAATATCCTTCCCCTGCCACGCCCACCAAGCCACGCCACGCCCACCAAGCCACGCCCACAGAACCGGCAACACAAAATTTTGAAACCCACCACTGGCTAGTCCTGACAATGTTACCTAGTTTGGGTAATGCAACGTCTGCAAGAAAACAACCAAGCTCAGAGAGCACCCAAGACCCCTCGTGTCAACCCTGAGCTACAAATATATCTCCTTGGTCAGAGTTTCAAAGAGCTGTTGAAGCCACCATCCTGAATTTTCGAACCACACCCCGAGGATGTCCCTGGGAATTGGAGAGAGAAGAAGAAAACAGGTTAGACTCCTTACAGTGAGGTCAGCCTTGAGAAACTGCTTGGAGTGATGCTTGCAGCGTTATATTTCCAGAGAGGGATAGTGGTTAAGGTAGTACACTAGAACTGGGCAACAACCCACAGCCCAATCTCTTCTCAACCACAGAAGCTCCCTTGGTGGCTTTGGGCCAGTTCTGCTCTGCGGGGTACATAAAATGGACATCCTCCTTATTAGCTACTCTGAACTCTCAGAGAAAAGGTGAGGTTAAAATCTAACAAATACATTTAAAAATAATAATATCTGCTTGGGGTGAATTGCTAATGAAAAGGACAATTTCTTTAAATTAAATAAGCTTTCTTCCTAGCCCTGAGCCGATGCTTTTAACAGCAATCTGTGAAGAAGGTATTTAGCAGGCAAATTCTACTCCTTCCTTTACCATCTACTTCTATAAAAGGAAACATTTTAGCTACTAAAATTAAATGGGGAGTGGGGGAAAGGTACACTGGTATCACTGCAGAACACAGGCAAGTTTATCCTTACATTTCTTACATTTATAGTCTCTTGTATGTTGTGTTATGTGTACTTTTTGTATTTGCTACCTAGTGGAGTGTTAGAAGTCATGTAAATGGGTTTGGGATGGGTTTGACTGAATAGCTCTTCAGAAATTGGATAGAAAGGGATCCAGTTTGCACTAGAGCAGTGGTTCTCAACCTTCCTAATGCTGCGACCCATGCTCCGCCCCCACCGTGACCGACTCTGCCGCCGCAACCCCACCCCCGCTGCCGCCATTTGGGTTCTTTTACCCTCTGCGCATGCGCAAAGCGTTCTGCACATGCGCAGAGGGTAAAAGAACCCAAATAGCGGCGTCCAGGCAAAGTCTCCCGACCCCTGTGAAAGGGTTGTTCAACCCCCAAAGGGGTTGCGACCCCCAGCTTGAGAACCGCTGCACTAGAGGGAGAAATCGGTGAAAAGAGGGGGGGGGAATCCAGAAAAATCCCCCCCAGTGCTTCCTTAAGGGAAAGACAGTTGGGCAACAGCTTGTAAATTGCTGTCTTCTCCATTGTAAGTGAGCCTCCTTCCTGGTCGCATGACCCAGATCAGAAGGGTTATTACCGATTGGGGGGGGGAACCCACAGAATTACTGACCTTACTTGGAATTCTTTCCCATCATTTCTCTTACTGAACAGTCAGGTAGAGCATGATCTGCACACTTCTATATATTATCCATATTAAGTGGGATAAAGGTCCATGGTTTGTTCTTGCAATTTCAAAGAAATGTGTGGATTGAGGTACAGTATAAGACTGGACTATCTTGAAATAGCCCAACTAGGGTCATTAGGCTGGAGGAATTCTCACTAGATATGTGGGCCAACCCATCTTCTTACGCACAATGAGAAGGCTGCCTCGTGGGGAAATTCTGGAAGGTTGTGATGGCTACGAATGCTTTTTAATGGTTCTTCTCTGGTGAAAGACTGGTCCTAAAATAGCTGAACCCGTTGGCCGGTTGAATTGTAAAATTACAGATCCATAGCCAACGCTGAGCTCCAGTCACTTCCTGTACGTGGACTAGAGAGGCGCATCATATTGTTTTATTTATTTATTTGTTTGTTTGTCAAACATGTACAAGATAGTAGGTGTTTGTATAAACATAACATAAGCAAAGAAGTACAGATAAATGAGGATAATAGGACAGTAAGACAGGGACGGTAGGCACAGTGGTGCGCTTATGCACACCCCTTACAGACCTCTTAGGAATGGGGTGAGGTCGACTGTAGACAGTCTAAGGTTAAAGTTTTGGGGGTTTGGGGAAGAAACCACAGAGTCAGGTAGTGCATTCCAGGCATTGATCACTCTGTTGCTGAAGTCGTATTTTCTGCAGTCGAGTTTGGAACAGTTTACATTAAGTTTGAATCTATTACGTGCTCGGGTATTGTTGCGGTTGAAGCTGAAGTAATCATTGACAAGAAGGACAGTTTGATATATGATTTTATGAACTACATTTAGATCAGATCGAAGGTGATGTAGTTCTAAATTGTCTAATCCCAATATTTCAAGTCTGGTGGAATAAGGTGTTTTATTGCGAGCAGAGGAGTGGAGGACTCTTCTAGTGAAATATTTCTGGACTCTCTCGATTGTATTAATGTCCGATATGCAGTGCGGGTTCCAGATAGGTGAGCTGTATTCAAGAATTGGTCTAACAAATGTTTTGTATGCTCTGGTTAACAATGTAATATTGCCAGAGAAGAAGCTACGCAAGATTAGATTAACAACTCTTAGTGCCTTTTTGGCAATGTTGTTACAGTGGGCTCTGGCCTTTGATTCAGGCAATGAAAGCACTCTGAGCCTTTGAAGGCACAGGCACTTCAGTTAGGAATTAAGAAATGACATCTATGCAAACTAGCTGGCCTGTAACAGACTCAAAGATGCATCCCAACAGGGGAATGGAACAAAAACCAAGTTGATTAATGCAGTTCCAAGCAATAGCTAAAGCCTTGCGGCTCGGGGGGGGGGGGGGGGAGGTGGGGGGGAACTTGAATCAAAAAAATTTAGCACATACCAAAAGGGCTCCACACCCACTTTCTGCTGTTTCACTGGGAAATGGGATTGCTGAACACTTTCTGAACTGGCCCGTTTCCCATTTAATTTCTCTTAAAACCTGGGTGGAGCTCAACAGTTTCAACTGCGTTGGGATTTCTCACGAGTTTCAACTTGACCAATTAATTGGAGCAAAATCCAGTCATCTACCTGCGGCTACAAACTCGTCTCAGCCAGCAAGAGAGGGAGGTGGTGCCTGGCTACAGAGGGAGGCTTGAGGTTGCAGCGAAAAAATTAGGTGGGGGATTATGGAAAAGTTTCTCTGGCTTTGAATTAGTCCATTGCTTCCCCCTCAGACCTTCCATCCTGCTCTGCCGATTCTCTAACGTTCATTCAGATGGCACAGTTTTTCAATGTTCAAGATGGATTTGGGGCACCTGATGTCAAAATACCACACCCATAATTCTTCACTAAATTAGCCCCAGTTATGTGCCAATAAAATATTAATTCTGCAGTCTGTTTAGAATATTAATATTTTATAGGCTTTTGAAAAATATTGCAGAATCTATAATGCAAACATTAACATTAAACAATTATTTAACTTACTATTGAACTGCTGCTACTCATAGCAATAGAGAAGAACTAGTAGTTTAGCTTAGCTTAGTTTAGCTTACTTTTTAATATATTTTCAAGTTGGGTTCTCACAGTTGTGAAGGTTTATTGGCAGAAGCAATATTGTGAATGTGGACAATCCAAAGTTTAATTTGTAAGGCACTCCCAGTTTCAATTTAATGAAGGATTTAATAAACACTAATATCAAAATACAAGTGTCTAACCACAGATCCACACCAGTCCCAGATGCAGAGATAGCTTAATCTGATAAAAGGCAGTTTTACAAGTCTTTCCCATATTTTGGAACAGTGTGTAAACCTGGGATTTGTAGGGGGTACGCACCAGCATCTATTTGGAGACTCTCCAAAGCCCCATTTGGATAATATTTGTATTTGTAGGAGCTTAGGAGATTTTAAGGACAAGATAAGATGCACTAAGCCTTGCAGAGATTCCACTTAGTTCTAGCCATATCATTACTTGGAAACTAAGAAAGAACGATCCAATTTTTTTAAAACTAGCAAAATAGTAAATTAGATTCTTTTGCCCAATATTTTTGTTTTCATTACAACCTGACAGACTGTTGCCTCTTTCATGTTATTGGGAAAATGCCCTCTCTTGTGGGGCTTTCACAGCAATACAGATGCTTTTCAGTTCCCTTGCAACTACCCCAGGAGGCTTGTATGGCACTCAATTTTCTTTTCCCTTGGAAAATTCCAGTTGCCACAATGGATGTGCATAAGAATAATAGGCACATTACATCCAGGGGCTGCTTCCCAGAAGAAGTGTGTTAGCGCATTGTGTAGCTAAGCTCTTTCCTAGCCTATGGAAAGGGGCTTGGGACAGCTGGAACACATCGCCACCAAGCTCAGAGAGCACCAAGGACCCCGCAGTTCAACCCTGAGCTGCAAATAGTCTCTTCTATTGTTACATCATCACCTGGTCCATCCTTGATTAGGAATTATGGGAGCTGAATTCCCAGGCCTGGGAAGGTGTCAGAATGAGGAAAGATAGACTAGACCCACTTATTTCTCTCTCCGCTCATCTTGCTTCAGAATCAGTCTGCGAGATAGGAAGGGATGTGGCAACGGATGTTTTATAGGTGATGCAGATAGATCAAGATCTATCCGCTGATACAATCACTGTAGTTTAC
Source organism: Diadophis punctatus similis (assembly GCA_023053685.1). Taxonomy (NCBI): domain Eukaryota; kingdom Metazoa; phylum Chordata; class Lepidosauria; order Squamata; family Dipsadidae; genus Diadophis; species Diadophis punctatus. The sequence continues at coordinate 4,324,535 of JALIGW010000040.1, forward strand.
TCAGGGCTAGTGTACTGTACAGGCACAAGAGAGCCTGTAATTTGATGGGGAGAAGGTGGGGCTGATGCAATCTGAGCCAAAGATTGGCACTGGCAGCCACCAAATTAGCACTGGTGCCATATTCATTGGCACAAATGAATTGCAATTGAATGCTGGACAAGAAAGATCTGTTTTTGGTGTAGCAGGCTTCAAGTTCCTGCGTCAAACACTTTTCCATTGTAAAAAATGTGCCAAATGTTCTTACACCAGGGAATATCCTGAATTCCAAAGTTTCAACAGGAGTAAAATTGGTTAGATTTGGCACCTATGATCCTCCGGGTCCCATCGGCCAAACAATGTCGGTTGGCGGGGCCACGGGGGAGGGCCTTCTCTGTGGGAGTCCCGTCCCTCTGGAACCAACTCCCACCAGAGATCCGGACCATCCCCACCCTGCTGGCCTTCCGTAAAGCCTTAAAAACATGGCTCTTCTGGCAGATGGGGTGAATAGGATAATCAGATTCCCCCCTGAATGTTGCGTTTATAATGTTTTTTTCTTTAATTATATTTTTAATTTAAATTATGATCATTGTTTTTAATTGTACGTTTCTTATTCATGTTGTACGCCACCCTGAGTCCTACGGGATTGGGCGGCCTTTAAGAGCGTCTAAATAAATAAATAAAATAAATAAACAAGAAAGAGCAGCCTAGAATCCCTTCCATGCCTGTTTCTTGATCTTGCCCAAGGGTCCCCAAACTTGGCAACTTTAAGACTTGTGGACTTCAACTCCCAGAATTCTCCAGCCAGCATAGCTGGCTGAGGAACTCTGGGAGTTGAAGTCCACAAGTCTTAAAAGTTGCCAACTTTGAAGACCTCTGCAAGTCTTGACTGTCTCGGAGGACTAGCAAACAGAACCTCAACTCAGCCTTCAGACCAATCTTTTTATCTAGAAACAGGGCAGAAATTGTTCAGCAGGCTGTTCCGTGGCTTGGTCCTGATGTCCCCCAGAACCCTCTGAAGCGTCCCAGGTGAGCATCCCATACTCTGTTGGGCATACTGCAAGCTGTGCAAGAAGAGATACATGTGTTGGAAGAGAGCAAGTGCAGACTTGCGTTCTGCTTCCAACCAGGCAAGGAGGCATCCTGGCACTGTGAAAACTTGGGAAAGCAACCAAACCCGGCCCAGACAATTAGGTTGCATGAAGGGGTGTGTTCCACTTACCTTCGCCACCGGTTTGCATCGCGACGTTTCTCGCGCGTGCGCTCGGTCCGCTTGCGCACACATGTGCGTCCCCTCGTGCAATTCTGCTTCCGCGCATGCTCAGTAGCTATAATCAGCCCGAAACACAGCTGAGGAGCTGATCAACTATGCTTCGGGCGAAGAATAAAGGTAAGTATAAACCCGGGGGTGGGCGGGAGAGCCCTTTTTCAAGCAGCAGCAGAGGAAAAAACTTTCAAACCGTAAAAAATTCGGGAAAAAATCAGAAAAAAAGATGGTGGTGCCCACGGACTGGCACCGACCGAACCGGATCCGTGACGCCATCGTAACGTCATCAGCGCGTCGCTACCGGTTCGGCTGATCCGGTCCGAACCGGGAGGAACCCACCCCTGCCCCACACCATGCTTCAGTATGGGCTAGGTGTGCCACAGCCTGTTTTCCTTGGCAAACATTTCAAAGCGCAGCGCAGCGTCATCCTTTGACAATTTTTTTCCCCCCACTGGAGGATTCCCATTATGCTTTTGCAGCCTGAGCAACCAGTGGTACTTGTCCCAGCCCTTACTTCTGCTTTACAACAGGTCTTTGAAATTGCTCTGGCCAAGAGATTCACCCTAAAAGCCCGCGCAAAAGAGCCAGAGGTGGGAACAAGGTGTGCTTGGGGCCTAATTTGCAGGTTCCTGGCAGGGGAACAGACAGGAGACAGCAGCCCTGGGGGATTTTGAACAGGAACAGAGCCTGCCCAAGATGAAGATGGCTCCCTTTCCCTCTTGATTTTTTCTGAACAAATTTTCTGCTGTGACAACAAAACGAAAGAACTGACTTCCAGGCCATCTTTAACTGCTTCCACCTGTTGGGAAGCTGCAGGTCTCAGGAGCAACTGCAGAGATTTATTTTTTTAATGGGCATTTATGTCTAATCCCTGCTTTCTCATTTGGGCAAAATTGTTGTGGTAGAACCAGTGTGGGAGATCAGCAAGTTGGAATCGCTATCTCTTGGGAAAATCAGGAGCTGCCTTAATGCTGGTTTGAGATGAGCTGTTTCACTGGTCCCAGGCAAGGGAGGATGTTTCCCGTCTGTTAGAGGCACCAAGGATCCAAGTCTTGGTCTTTCAGATGTCTGCGGTTGAGCTGGAGCTAGTAAATAAGCATCTGGCAACAATTCTTGGTGGGACCAGGGACGGGGGATTTTTTCCTGCTGTGTGACTGAGCAAGGCCCTTTCCTGCAGTAGATGACAGCCTTTTATTTGTGAACGATGCATGATTTGTGGTAGGACCCCCATAGCACGTATTCATGTCTGTTATGAGGGCTCCAGAAAATGAAGGCCATTTATGGCACAGCTTTGGAGATCCCTAGCAAATATCCATATCTAGGGTGTGGCTAATAGAAACAAAACACGGATTTAAGAGTAGGGCTAGAAGATTTCCTATAAACCAGACACATCTGATGTCAGTGCAGACAAAGACCTTGCTCATGAAGCGTTCCATTAACCACAGTGCAGGAGACTTTCTGGATCGGTCCAGGGTTTGAGATCCATCATCCTTAACCGATGTGCCAAAAACCACAATCCTCTTCGCTCCCGCATCCCTGAAGATGCTCACACTTGTTCCTTCTTTCTTGCCAGCACTCCCAGCCACAATCACACCCTAATTGGAAAAATGACCTCAGTGCTTGTTCCAGATTGCTGAGGTGTCTCTTCCGTGATGTAAGTGCAGGGAGACTCTCGGCATTTTTCTGGAACTGACTCTCCCGGGAGTACACCCTGGTCTCCCTTTGTCTGATGTAATGTCGTGAGAGGCAGGGCTGCTCAAACCTAAACCTGTTCACCCTGTTTGCAACACTCGAGGCCCGGCACATCCTAGTCTCCATCCTGGGGTTGTCAGTGGGACCTCAAAACTTAGTCACAACTTAACCCGTTAGGTCAGGGGTCTGCAACCTTAAACACTCAAAGAGCCATTTGGACTCATTTCCCACAGAAAAGAAAACACCGGGAGCCACAAAACCTGGGTGGGCATGGCCAACTCGATGTCACTCACTCCCACCCAGTCACATGACCCCCCCAGCCACGCCTACCCAGACGGTCATTAGGGCAGACAACTGGTTGTTAAAAAACACCAGGAGCCACAAAACCCTTTGACCTCCCTCCCCCTTCTCTCCCTCCCTCTCTCTGTATCTCTGTGTATCTCTCTCACTCTCCCCCCACCTCTCTGTGTATCTCTCCCTCTCATCCCCCGCCGTTGCCCTTACCTTCTCAGGCTAGGCAAGGAGTGACTGGGAGGGGAGGGCGAGGGGCAGGGGCAGTCAGTGATGGGCTCACCCGACAGGAGCCACAGCAGAGGGCCCAAAGAGCCGCATGCGGCTCCGGAGCCGCAGGTTGCAGACCCCTGCGTTAGGTCCTCTGCTTTCAGAGGGAATTATTCCAACCCTCCTGGTGGAATCTGAACAGGCAAGTGAAGCCATCTTGACAACTCTCACTCATCTGTAATGGTCGATTTGATCACGCTGCTGGTTCAGAACTATCCAATTGCTAGGCTAGTGTTCCGTCTTCTCAGCCAAGGTAAAACTTCCCCTGTAGACAATGCAGCTGTGAGCTAAGAGATTGAAGGCAGGACTATGGATGGGGTGGTTGAATGATGTCCTAGAGAGTGGCTCTCATGGGGTCTGCAAAGGTTTGAAGAAATGTTATGATTTCAATCTTGAGTTAAGTCTTGGTGGTCCCTGCCCATGATCCGTGGCCACAAAAGGTTTGTGGTGAAGAAAAGGTAGAGAACTACTGTCCTAGAAAGCACTTTGAAATGACTTAAGACAGTGGCCCCCAACGGTGGCGCAGTGGTTAGAGTGCAGTACTACAACCTACTTCTGCTGCCTGCCGGCTACCTGCAATCTGGCACTTCAAATCTCACCAGGCTCAAGGTTGACTCAGCCTTCCATCCTTCTGAGGTGGGTAAAATGAGGACCCAGATTGTTGGGGGCAACATGCTGACTCTGTAAACCAGTGGTGAAATTCAATTTTTTTTACTACCAGTTCTGTCGGCGTGGCTTGGTGGGTGTGGTGTGGCTTGGTGGGCGTGGCAGAGGAAGGATACTGCAAAATCCCCATTCCCACCCCACTCTGGGGCCAGCCAGAGGTGATATTTGCCGGTTCTCCAAACTACTGAAAATTTCCCCTACCGGTTCTCCAGAACCTGTCAGAATCTGCTGGATTTTACCCGCTTATAAACCGCTTAGAGAGGGCTGTAAAGCGGTATATAAGTCTAAGTGCTATTGCTATTTTGGGCACCAGGGACCAGTTCCATGGAGAAAAGTTTTTCCGCGGACTGGAGGGGGTGTGGTTTTGCATGCTGCCTGCATACCACGGATGGGGCGGTTGCCCTCATGCCGCAGATTGGTGCCGGTTCATGGACTAGGGGTTGGGGACCCTTAAGATACTCAGGTTAATTTTGCTTCATGAAACCTCCGCACTTCCACTCCAGGTCCTGCTGCAATGACACCTATAAGAAAATGTAAAAACTATCCCATTCTTAATTCACAAATTGTGACGACATTTCTCCTGATAAGGAGACACTGAAAACCAGGAATAGAAGATTAAATCAATTAGCCACTTAAGCTAACCGTGACCCATCCTTGTTATCTGCACTTACAGTGGTAGGTAAAGCAGAGCATTTTGGACTATAAAAGTGTTATGGAAACAGGACTGTTTGGTCAGTGATATTTCAAAGAGGATTTAGATTAATCGATTATATTATATACTTTCAGGTTACTATTAATTTATCCATACCTCATTTGGTTTGGCGTGATTAATTTTGGATAAACCAATAGCTACTAGGAATGGGCAAAGCTAGATCTATATTGTGAAGAGGAAGGGTTATTCCCCTACTGTACTGCCAATAGTCATTCTATCACATGTGCTATTTGCACTTTTTGGCCCTTGCACTATGACTGTGTTTTTTAAATCATAGTGTATTTATGTTACACGGAATATGCTTGAGTTTGTGATTTCTGTGATTTCTCAGTGTTGTCCACATCGATGTTATTTGCCCTTAAACAATTGAACTGTCTCGAAATGGCCCTTAAGTGGGGGAAGTTTTCAGTAACAAAAAAGCCACAGATCCTCCACCAGCCTCTCTCTTCTGGTATACTGTCTTCTTTTCAAAACAGGAGTGACCACTTTAAGTAAAAGTGCACTCCCTCCCCCCCAAAAAGGCCAATATTTACATCAAATTGAAGTGTACAGGTACAGTAGATGGGCTCAGAAATGCATTTGAAAATGCCCCCCCCCCCCAAATGGAAGTATGGTAAAGAAAATTAACCAGAATTCCTAGCTCTCGTGACTTCTCTCAGGGTTTAAGAAACATCAAGAGTGTCTACCAGGGTTTGTTTGTGTCAAAAAAAGGTGGAGCTCTTGCCTCACAATCAGGAGATTGTGAGTTCGATCCTAGGTAGAGGCAGATGTAGGCAGGGTCTCCTGCTTGGGCAGGGGGTTGGACTAGATGACCTGCAAGGTCCCTTCCAACTCTGTTAATCTGTTAAATGTCACAGGCAGCTCTTGGTCCTGTAGAGACTTTTGAAGACTGAAATGTTTTGGAGAGCCTTTGAGGAATTAGTGGCCCATCACTGTGCCTATTCTTTTCTAGTCGTTTTGTGTCTTCTGGTTTTGGTGGTCCACCACTTTAAATGCGGACGATACCCATAGCTGCAATGCGCAGATCAGAAGGTGGTATCTTTGATTTATTGAACGTAGGCATAGAGACCTTTCTAGCTGGGGAACTTTCCTTTTTTAAGAAGCGATATATAGGTAGTCCTCGACTTACAACAGTTCGTTTAGTGACGGTTCAAAGTTACAATGGCATTGAAAAAGTGACTTATGGCCGTTTTTCACAATTACGACTTTTCCAGTATCCCCATGATCGTGTGATCAAAATTCAGATACTTGGCAACTGATTCATATTTATGACCGTTGCTGTGTCCCAAGACCATGTGATCCCCTTTTGCGACCTTCTGGCAAGCAAAGTCAATGGGGAAGCCAGATTCCTTTAACAACTAGATCACTAACTTATCAACTGCAGAGATTCGCTTAACAGCTGAGGCTGTCGTAAAATGGGGCAAAGCTCCCTTAAGAAACGTTTCACTTAACAACGTACATTTTGGGCTCAATTGTGGTCCGTATACATTTACACAGCTGCAAAGCTAAGAGGCTTTTGAAGAGTTACCCCAGGGAGTAGTGTGGTGTTGGCTTGCCAAATTTTGAAAAAGAAAAGGGGGAGAAACCCCACAGCAGCACATCCAAGTTTGCCAGTTCAGAAGCTCAAAGCGAGCTCCGCTGCTGCTTGGTTTTTCTTGAGAGGACTGAAGGGGGACTTGGCCTCGCAGGAAAAGCCATTACTCAGCAGTTTGGGCAGGGTGGAGGAACGGGGGTGGGTGGGTTCTTGTCCCACAAGCCACGGAGCAGCTGCAGCTTTGCTAACGCAGCTGTTTGTGCCAAGAGCTGCCTGCGTGGATTGGGTGGAGAAGGAGGGCTGGGGAAGAAAAGGTTTGAGCAGGTGTGACAGGATGGTGGAACTCCACCTAGTCTGAGAACTTCCCATCAGGGTAAAAGCCATGGGTGCCTTTGAAGGTCTCACCAACACCCATATCCCATTCCCAAGACATTCCAGGTGTGTTTCTGATCCACCCAGTAGAGGTTAACTGGCAGATCCCATCAGGCCGGTCAAGGCTAATATTCGTGGAGGGTTTCTTGAGGCAATAGTCATTTTCTTCTCAGTTTTCGGTTCAGAGCAGAATTACGTGGCCTTATTTGGAATTGTTTCTCGGCGCTTTCATATGATAATGGTTGTGGAACTCAACACTTTCTCGCCCCAGAGCCGCTCATTACACATCATGCGAAACACCTGACTAATCGTGACGTGTTAAAGAGAGGAGAGGCATCAAAAGGCATCGAACTAGTCCTTTGTGCAGTTTCCCGATTAGTAATGGCTGGTCTTGCACTTGCTAAAAGCTAAAGAAGGAATAGCATAAAAAGCGAAGCTAGGGAGGAAACCTCTGAAAGGGTGGAACGGTGAGAGATTAAGAAGCTTCCCGTGCCAAGATAAGCATTACAATTAATCTCTTTCTGGGTGTTGGATCTTAGAAACCTGTTCCGTGCACCCAAATTGTCCATATCCAAATCTCCCGTATTCAGCATCCTTTAGTTATCTGCAGGTTGGCTGGCAAAGGAGAATCAGCGGGATTTCCCCCACTCTCCGTAGCCCCAGAGTCATAGCCGGCTTCCCTCGAGATGACCCAGGAAACGTCTGCCTTCAGAAACACTTTTCACCCACCTAAGTCATACCTTCTTTTTGCTGTCGGGTGGAACGTGCCTTGACTTTGCCAGTAGCCTGCTAATGCCTTGGCCACCCCAGCTGCGGCTGAACCCAGTGCCTGCCCTGCAGGCTGCAACAGAACATGATGGGGTGTGGAAAACAGAAAGAGAAAGCAGCCCGGAGCCTCAGGCCTACTAGGGCTCAGCCCTGCCCCACCTCATTGCTGAAGCTGCACTGAAGTTGCTGAGGCTGGCAAAGCGGCGGCTGTGAGACGGGCCTGCCTACTGCTCAGCTAGGTGCTTTGAGGGGAAACAGATGTGTCACCCGAGACAAAGGTGCAAAGCTCATCCAATGGAAGTGGCAGGCAAGGGGAGGCCATCGATGGCAGCTTTTTCAGGAGCCTGGGCAGGAAAGGTGAGCTGAAGAAGGACTGACTCTCCTGTCCCTTCTAGGCAGCATCTAATCCTCCAGGATTAGGGACCACCTGCTAACGAGGCCTCAGGTGCCACACTTCAGTAGGCATCCATAGCTAAGTATGGCCTATTATGGAGACCTTTACAATCATGTCCGTGCCAGGAACCTGGATCGTCTTAAAGCAGTGTTTCCCAACCTTGGCAACTTGAAGATGTCTGGACTTTAACTCCCAGAATTCCCAAGCCAGCGAATGCTGGCTGGGGAATTCTGGGAGTTGAAGTCCAGACATCTTCAAGTTGCCAAGGTTGGGAAACACTGCCTTAAAGGAACTTTGGCTTTGGGATAAGCACATTGTCTAAGATCATGCCAGAAAATATGCAAGATACCATAGCAGGCCTGCCAGAGGATCATTTCAGCCAGTAGGCCCAGAACATCAGTGCTGGGTAGGGCTGAGGAGAAAAATCACAAACTGAGACAAGTTCTTGTCTTGATTCTCCCTCACACTCTCTCTCTCCCTCCCTCTCCCCTGTCTCCCTCTGTCTGTCTCCCTCTTTCTTTCTGTTCCTGTCTCCCTCTGTCCCTCCCTTTCTGTCTCTCCCCTCCCCCACTCTCCCTCCCTCCCTTTCTCTCTCCCTCTTTTCCTTTCTCCCTTCCCCTCAGTCTCCCTGTCTCCCTCCCTCTTTGTCTCTCCCACTCTCCCTCTCCGTCTGCCTCCTTTCTCTTTCTTTCTTTCTTTCTTTCTTTCTTTCTTTCTTTCTTTCTTTCTCTCTTCTTTCTTTCTTTCTTTCTTTCTTTCTTTCCTTCCTTTCTTTCTCCCTCTCCCCGTCTCCCTCCCTCCCTTTCTCTCCCTCCCTTTCTCTCCCTCCCCTTCCCCTTCCCCTGTTCCCCTTTCTCTGTCTCTCCACCTCTCCATCTCTCCGTCTTTCTCTTTCTCTCTCCTTCCCTCCCTCCCTCCATTTCTCTCTTTCTTCTTTCTCTCTTTCTTTCTTCTTTCTTTTTTCTTTCTTTCTTTATCATCTATCTATCTATCTATCTATCTATCTATCTATCTATCTATCTATCTATCTATCTATCTATCTATCTATCTATCTATCTATCTATCTATCTATCTATCTATCTATCTATTCATCCCTCCCTCCCTCCCTCCCTATTCAGGATAACACTGAGACTGTAGGAACAAGCTTAAGGCCATCTTTGTCCACCATCAAAGAAGATACACCCAGTTAACATCTCGCCTCTTTCTTGCATTAAGAGCAACCCCTTGTGGCTCCGATGGAATCGTTCTTAATGGGAAAATATAGTGAATAAGAACTGTTTTTAGTTGCCCTGCTGATGTATCAGCAGCACCTCATGGCGGCAACTGGAAAAAACGATCCGGTCTACTTTCTCTTTGCCTGGTGGCCAATTTTAGCCATCACCTTAAATCCCAGATTTCTTGTACAGATCTGAGAGATCTCCCAGAAGCATAACGGACACAGAGCACAGAGAAAGCGAAGCTGTTCGAGCCAGAATGCAAAGCAAATATTTTAGTGGATCACAGCCACGTTCCTTAGCAGCACAAAGCAAGAACACTGACCTGTCAAAAGAACATACTGTAATTTCATCTATTTCTTTGCTCAGTAACATTCATCCCACACTTCTTTCCAGTGAAACACAAAACTTTCTTCTTCCACATCTATCAGTTATTTTCCAGTCTTCCCAACCTAGTACACTCAATGTCTAGATTCTAGGCATCAAAGCCTGGGCATAAGCAGACTGAGAAAGGTTGCTGAATGTGCTAGAATATTCTTGCTGTTTTGATGGACACCAGCAGGAGCAAAGTTCTCACCAGAGGAGTACCATCCTGTAAATCTAAGACCTAGATGTAATTCGGTCATGATTGCCTATAGGTTTATTGCATTTCATCATAGATTTATCTGATTTCATCTTTGTTTTCCTGCTTGGTCACCATACCTTTCAGGATGGAGAACTGCACCGTGTGCTGGTAAATTTTAGGGTGTGCATGGGGGGAAATCAGTTATGGAGCATCTTTAGGGGTGAAATGCTACCGGTCGGCCCGGTCCGGGTGTACTGGTAGTTGCGGCGGCCGGTGGTTTGAAGGACTAGTAGCGGCGGCAGCGCAAGGCTCCGCCCACCTGTCCAGATGTCGCCATTTTTTTTAACCCTCTGCGCATGCGCAAAGCATTCTGCGCATGAGCAGAGGGTGAATAAGCACACGCACGAGCGGAACGTGCACTTCCAAACCAGTAGGGAAGGTAAGTAGATTTCACCGCTGAGCATCTTCCTTTTCTCGTGAGCATATACAAAAAATTATTGTCATCTCTTTGTCATAAAATGCACTTTGCATTGCTGAGCTGGTAAATATATCTCTTGACTTGAGACATTTCTATCCTTACTGAAATGTTTTGCTATTTCTTGCCAGCCAAATAGGTTTCTTCCTAGTGATTATCCACTCATCTTCCAAATGGTGTATCTTCCTGATGGGCCAGTGACTTGGACTACAGATCCATATCTCTGAACTGGTATTGGGGCCCTCCGTCAGTGCTGCTGATCCTTACCTCAAGGGCTGGGATTCTAGACACTTTCACCACCTACCTACCAGTGGTGGGTTCCTACCGGTGTGGTCCACTCTATAGCACCGGTAGCGGCCCTCTGGTGACGTCACAGTACCGGTGCGGTCGGTTGCTGGTGCCTTGGCGCCACCATTAAAAAAAATTTTTTTTTTAATTTTTTAAAAACATTTTCTTTTGCACATGCCCAAAAGCCGAGCTTCCGGCACTGCGCATGCGTTGCCTTCCTACCCCACAGTGAGTCCAGGATGGAGGATGGCTGAGGGAGCGCGTGAGACGCTGAAAGAATGGGCCGCAGGAGCTATCTCCATTCCCCTCCCTTCAGCAGTCCGAGAAGCCACGAACGCGCGGTGATGATCCCAGGCATTTTCGCACGTTCGAGGCTTCTCGAGCTGCTGAGGGGAGGGGGAATGGGTGGCAGGACCTATCTCAGTTCCCCTCCCTTCAGCAGTCCGAGAAGCCACGCCCACCCGGTCACATGGCAGGCAAGCCATGTCCACCCGGTCACATGGCTGGCAAGCCACACCCACAAAATAAGCCACGCCCACAGAGTGGTAGTAAAAAAATTAGGAACTCGCCCCTGCTACCTACCCTCCTTCGAACATCTTTCAAAAGAAATAATGAAGCAAGGAGGGAAGAATTCTATTAAGGAACTCAGTGAGGTTTGCATCATTAAAAAAAACCCACCATAAAAATTGCAGATTTATTATCTAGAATGCAAGCAATTTAAATTCCCTTTCATGATAAAATGCCAAGAGCACCAATTTTCATAAGCTATAGTTGCACAAACAAGACATAACACCAGAAGGTGTTTCTTCCTTCTGTCAATTTGATATAAATTACATGCAGTTCTATCCTTTAAGCTTCTTCACTGCAATGCTAGAATGCTTGTTTCATTATTTAAAAGCACGGTGTTTCTATTACATTCTTTCTTTTATAACTCTATTTGAGCTTGGTATTTGCAATTTTCCTCTCTACATCTAGATGGCACTTTATATATGTACAGGTGTGGAATAATTACCCAGTTTATGCTTTAATAACATTCGTTAACCTTTAAAGAATGACATACTGTACCAAGAAAAGTTACAAATGTTTTAGAGCTATTTTATTTAGAAATAAATGGCAAGAGAAGGAGGGACATGGTGATACAGAAACTATGCTCCATGGGAAGAAAGTAATTCAAATTACGGTATTTTCTTTTTCTCTTGCAAAAATGAGAATCTAGGGATGTTCAATGGCAGTGAAAGATTTGAGATGGATTAAAGACATCAGTGCATAAAATCAGTAGGTCTAACGATGGCACCAATTCAGGTTTTAAACAAATTATACAAATCCAGCAGAGTGAAGGCTTCGAACTCTACTACACGTGCAGGAAGAGGTGACATACCAATGTGGACTTTTTAAATGCATGTTTTTCGAACTTGGACACTTTGATGTGATGACTTCAACTCACTATTGGTATGGCACGATCTTGAAAAGTGAATGCCTTGACTTTGCCAGTAGCTGTTGACTTCCAAGTTTCCACCAACTTGGAAAACATGGCAATAACTATGGGTATTTGATGTTTTTGGCCTGATTCAGTCTGGCTGTTTTATATTGCAGTCTTAAAACACCTGCAAACATTGTTTTTCTCTTCTACTCCATAAATTGCAGAGGGGGAAAGTCACACTGCTCCAAGCTTGTCTGTCTGTATAATAAAGTACCATACAAATGCACCAAAGTTGGAAAAAGAAAGTTCAAAAACTTCTTTATTTAGCATTCCTCTCTCCAAAATCCAAAAATGTTTGGCAGCACCAAAAAAGCCTCAAAAGATACTCTTCTCAACAATATCCAGATTCCATGCTTCTCCTCAGTATCACATTTCAAAGCGGCCAGAAGCAGGTCGGACCACCAAACAGATCACAAAGAACATGATTTGTGACAGGACAGAGCAGCCTTTCCCAACAATGCCCTTTGAGATGATGGCTAAGGCATATCATTGGCAAGAGCCCACCCCCCCCCCCAAAAAAACATTTGCTACCAATTGTGGAATGGTAGCAGAGAGAATTCTCAAAAGCTTCTCAGCGAAATAAAGCAGGATAACGCTCTGGAGACACATTAGGCCACAGCTTTGCTAGCACTGAACGGTCATCTCTTGACAATTAGCAGGTGCCAGATCGTATCACCTTGCCAACTGCTCTTTGGTCATCAACTGTACAGGTTTCTTAACAGAAACATCTGGCTCCTCATTACACCACGATTAGAAGGAACTCAGTGATGGTGGCCTGTTTATTCCTGTAGCAATCCCAGGAATACCTCAGAGGGAGCAGACGCACACACACACCCCGGCTGCTCTTCCTGAGAGACCATTTTGGGCAGGCCGATCTACCCTCCTTCAATGACTGCTGTTAACTGGCATGTTCCATGTCTAAAGTTTCCTCCTCCACCGTTTTCTCTTGTGGCTGCACATACTTCTCCTGGACTGCCAGGGTGCTGATGAGTGAGAGTTAAGGAGAAAGCAAGCCCAAAAGCATTGAAGAAAAGTTAGCTGATCCATCTGCTTCTGTTGACTGGCAGGAGAAACATCTGCATATACAGGTAGTCCTCAGGGGTGGGTTCCACTTACCTTCGCCACCGGTTCACATTGCAACATTTCGCACATGCGTCCTCCCGTGCGATTTGGCTTCCGCGCATGCTCAGAAGCAGGAATTAGCCCGAAACACAGCTGAGGAGCTCATCAGCTGTGCTTCGGCCGAAGAAATAAAAGATAGAATTCACCCGCGGGCGGGAGGGCCCTTTTTCAAGCCGCGAAAGGGGAAAAATGCAAAAAAAGATGGCGGCGCCCACGGAATGACACCAACAGCGACATCACCAGCGGGTTGCTACCGGTTCGGCCGATGCGGTCCGAACCGGGGGGAACCCACCCCTGGTAGTCCTCAATTTACAACTATTCATTTACTGACCGTTCAAAGTTACAACGGCACTGAAAAAAGTGACTTATGAGCATTTTTCACACTTACGACCATGGCAGCATGTCCAGGTTCACGGGACCTTGGCAGTTGAGGCATATTTACTGAGGGTTGCACGGTGTCCTGGGGTTGTATGATCATCTTTTTGTGATCTTCTGACAGGCAGAGTCAATGGGGAAGCCGGATCCGCTTAACAACCATGTTACTAATGTTAACACTGCAGTGATTCTCTTAACAACTGGGTCAAGAAAGGTCATAAAATGGGGCAAAATTCACTTAACAAATGTCTCACTTAGCAACATAAACTTTGGGCTCAATTGTGCTCGTAAATCGAGGACTATTTGCACTATCCAAAATGGTGGATGGGATAAAAAGGAATCATTTATTACATGGAGCAAAAGTGGGAAATGTAATTGGGCAACTTGGCAGGGCTAGGTGTGCATCACACAAGATAACCCTCCCATTGCTACCACTGGTCTAAAATGCTCTTTAAATGACATAATCGCAATAAGCAGATTTCCCAAACCCAGAGATGGGTTCCTCCTGGTTCGGACCGGTTCTATAGAACCGGTAGTAACTTGGTGGCCTGAGTCGCTAGAACTGGCAGTGACCCAGGCCTGCTACACCCCCGAGCCAGTTCTTTCGGTGGCACCATAGGCGCCACTATCTTGTTTTTCACTTCTGCGTATGCGCAGAAGCTTTTTTTAAGTACTGCGGGTGCACGCAAAGCGAGTCCCTGAGCAAACCGGCAGCAAACCAAACCGGAACCCACCCTGCCCAAACCTCTGCATTTCCTAAGGCATAGAAGTACCAAGGAGGAAGAGAAGAGAGCAGAAAGGATACGATGTAAATTGAAAATCAGCTCCCACCGCTGCAGACATCAAGACGTTGAGGTTTCTGTGTTCCGAGTCCCCAAAACAGTAACCATTGGCTTTGTCCACTGCCTGCATCACACACCGCATACTTTCCTTGTCCTGAAACAAGGAACCATTAGAAACACGTCACGCCCAAATTGATTTCTCTGCCATATTTCATCCTGTTACTCACTGGCTTGATTACTGGCAGGCAAGTCCCAGCAACGGATTAACTTTTGTTTTTAAAATAAAATGAATCCTCTGAGCAATCTTACTTTCAAATCTGAACGTTTTCTTTAGGAAGAACTGATTGCAAAAGAGAGTACATACACGCAATCACATTCCCATGAGATTACAGTTATCAAATGCTAGAATAAACAAATAATCAGCCAGTTTATATTATCATTCTATTAACTTCAAACTATTCTCCATTCCTTAAACATTCTGTTCCATAACAGCATTTATTTAGTCTTATTTATTTATTTATTTATTTATTTATTTATTTATTTATTTATTTATTTATTTATTTATTTATTTATTTATTTATTTATTTATTCATTCATTCATTCATTCATTCATTCATTCATTCATTCATTCATTCACACTTCTATGCTGTCCAACTCCCGAAGGACTCTGGCCGGCTTACAGCAAGCATAAACAAGTCAAAATAAAAATATCTAAAAAGTAAGTTTAAAAATACAATTAAAATTTAAAAACAATTCAACTATTCACACCATTCAAGAGGCGACCCCTTTAATCCACTCCATGGATAGACACTCCACTCCAGATGCACACCCACTGGGCACAGACCTTTTCAACTCTGTTTTGACCAGTTGTGAGGTACTGTCCTGGCAACTGGACAGTTTCAGAATTAGTTATCTGCATGTGTGTATTGTTTTACCTCTTAATTTCATTCCCTCCGCACTAACAAATGCATGCCGCACTTGTCTCAAGCATAGTAATTTGCAGCTCAAGGGTAGGTAAAAATGGTGGAAGGAAATTGATGGGCACTACCGAAGTTTCATCTATTCCCCTCCTTGACTTGCTTACCTGGACATTGAGGGGAACAAAAGAGACCAAACTGTAGTCTTCAATCACTCCCACCAGCTTCTTGTTCAGGCGTTGATAGTTCTTGAAGAATGGATCTAAGGCCAAATGGTCCACTAAGTAGGACAGATCAAGAACTTCTGTGTAATAATCTAGATTAAATGCTGTAAGGCAAGTGAAAGGGGGAAAGAAGGCTTCAGTAAATTCATAGACTAAGGAACAAGCTAATCTGTAATATTTCTTATTCGATAGCAGAGTCTTTTTTCTGGAATGCAAAATGCTCCAATGATTGAATGGTTGCAATTAAAAGAGGGAGAGACACTTTGGTGTAGTGGTTAAGGCTAGTTCCTGACTTGGGTGTAAAGCCAACTGGGTGATCTTGCGTCAATCAATTTTCTTTTAGGCCTGGGAAGGAGACAATGGCAAAGCACCTTGCCAGGAAAATTGCATTGTCCAGGCAGTCTTTGAGAGCAGTTAGCCCTGCTTTCAAAACAAGTATATTTCTGCTATGAAGGCTTGACTTAGATTGGAGTATGTAGTAATCTATCTAGGCAGTTGTCTGACTGACAAGATCTTGGATAAACTTCTCCAGCAACCACCCAACTATAAATGAACTATGGCTACCCTCAGCTGTCCCAAGTGGATTACATACACCTGATCTGATGTGTAATGTCTTTACATTACACATCATTTTAATTATTATAATAAATAATATAAATAATATAATTTTAATTATTATCATTATCACATTATTGGTGCATATCCACCAAAGACAAATTCCTTGTGTCCAATCACATTTGGCCAATAAAGAATTCTATTCTATTCTATTCTATTCTATTCTATTCTATTCTATTCTATTCTATTCTATTCTATTCTATCTTTATTCTATTCTCTTTATTCTAGTCTAGTCTAGTCTATTCTTTCCTATTCTATTCTCTTTATTCTATTCTATTCTATATTCCGATATTCTATTCTATTCTAATCTCTCTTTATTCTATTCTATTCTATTCTATTCTATTCTATTCTATTCTCTTTATTCTATTCTATTCTATTCTATTCTATTCTATTCTATTCTATTCTATTCTAATCTCTCTTTATTCTATTCTATTCTATTCTATTCTCTCTTTATTCTATTCTATTCTATTCTATTCTATTCTATTCTATTCTATTCTATTCTAATCTCTCTTTATTCTATTCTATTCTATTCTATTCTATTCTATTCTATTCTATTCTATTCTCTCTTTATTCTATTCTATTCTATTCTATTCTATTCTATTCTAATCTCTCTTTATTCTATTCTATTCTATTCTATTCTCTCTTTATTCTATTCTATTCTATTCTATTCTATTCTATTCTATTCTATTCTATTCTATTCTAATCTCTCTTTATTCTATTCTATTCTATTCTATTCTATTCTCTCTTTATTCTATTCTATTCTATTCTATTCTATTCTATTCTCTCTTTATTCTATTCTATTCTATTCTATTCTATTCTATTCTATTCTATTCTATTCTATTCTATTCTATTCTATTCCATTCCATTCTATTCTAATCTTTAGTAGTTACTTTAATCAGTCCTACAGTTCTTTAAGATTGCCTGTTCTCACCTAACTTCCCATACTGCTCAATAAGGTCCATTTTGGAGAGGATGTTGACGTGGGGCAACTCCACGTGCAGCATTGTGGCGAGGGAAGTGCAGAGAACAGAGATGAATTTGCCAGGATCTGTGCAATAATGAGAATCTACCAGATGAACAGCAGCCAGCTACAAAAAAACAAACAAACACAAGGATAGAGAAATTAGCATGCTGGCTGGGGAATTCTGGGAGTTGAAGTCCACACATGTTAAAGGTTGTTAAGGTTGAGAAACTCTGGTTTAATATATGCAGACAAGTCACCTATACAATAAACGAGACTCTTGTCAGGAATGGGAATAGAAAGTTGTAATCTTTCAGATGATCTTGAACTAAAAGCACTCCTTTTTATACTGTTCATACCATGGCTTAGCAATAATTAGAGAGCCATGGGTACAAACTCTACATTATACCTCCTACTAAAAGAGATGTAAGTTTCTAGTAGTATTTTAACAGTATTTTGATGTAAAGTGGAAATAAAGTATAAGGAAGATTTTCAAATTGAAACTGAGGTGTAGAACCCCAAAGCCTCTTGGACTCTGGTAATAACACAAATTAACACATTAAATTAGACATATCAATAGCATTATCGATGTACAATAGAGACTGACAGTTAAATACAGGCTAGCAAATCTCCCTTCAGGTTTCTCTTTCTTTTTGCTGCCATCTAGTGGTTGTCTGGATTTTTAAAGTCCAGATCACTTCTATTGAATACATTATCTTTTCAAGCTCATGTAATTTCTACCAAACATTTCAAACACATAAAATGCACCATATTTTACAACAGCTTCACGGTTTTGTCATGGGAACTAGTTTGGGAACTAGTTTGAAAAGGCAGCTGTTATCACATACAGCCGCTGTGAATTGGGACAGACTGAGGTTGAGGTTTGGCCTTCAGGAATGCTCTCGCTTCCTCTGGACCAAAATAAACATACCCTGAAATTCCACTTAGCAAGTTGAGCAAAGATGTTTCTCAATGAACTATGATGGGTGCAGAGCTCCACTTGTCCGGGGCAATCAAATAAGAAGTAATGTCCTTTCAGTTGGTCCAGTTTCTCTTGTAGCCAGTCAAAATTCGCCTCCAGGTACTCCATGCAGTAGATTAAGCCACCGTTGGGGCCAAGTTTCAAATTCTCCATCACATCAGCCAAGGTGATCAGTTCAGAGATATCCACAGCACACTGGAACGGAATCCTTTCATTGGCTGGGTCCAGATTCACCACAGCTACCTTGCGTCCAATTGCAGAGAGGAATTCCTGCATGCCATGACAATAGGTGGTTTTCCCGGAGCCTGGAGGCCCAATCACTACCTGACCGAAGGCTAGTGATGGCTGCTTGTCGTTTTTTGACATGCTGCAACGTCTCTTTCTCCTAAAAATAGACATCAGAAAGAATAAGACCAGTAGGCAGGGATGAGCCCACGCTATTTATACCTGTTGCTATCCACATTAAATAAAGCAATTCACACTTCATGCACAACGAACACACGTGTATGATAAACTCATATTGCATTCCCACATTACGAAACATTTTGCAAAGAAAAGAGTGGATTGGAGAGAGCCGGGAAGGGCAAGCGACCTCGGTCCTTTTTTTTTTTTTTTTTTTTGCAGAGGAAGAAACCGCCTTCTAGGTCACCCTTCGGCTCAAAGCGCCGCGCCGGGCCGGGCTTGGAAGAAGAAAAACGGGGCTCGCTGCAACCGGGGAAACGCCACGCCATGCAGATTGGAGGCGGACGATGCAAAAGCCCTCCCGGCCCCTCCGATATAGAGATCGGAGCGGAGCAAACGATGGCGACGGCGTTGCCTCCGACAGTCGTCCGGCTTTACCCGGCGACCGTTTGGGATCCGCGTATCCTAAAGCCCCATAAGGATTCACCTGGGATTTCGCTACTGCTTCCTTCTACCGGCTGCTTTCACTCATTACGCTGGGAGATGACCTCCAGGCGTGAAAGGCCGTTTGTCTACACTTTCTTTCTTCTACAGTACAAACGCAAAAATTGCCACTGGCCGAGGAACAGCAGCAGGCTGCCGCTCTATCTCGGGCTATCTCGATGGTAAGTGGCGTCTAACCAGGCAGGAAACGGAAGACGTAATGTATTGTAGAACTATAAGCGAACGACCAGCGCCCCCTGTAGGATGGGACGTGCTGAGAGGTGGCCAAGGAATGGAGACTATTGTTTTTTGTTGTTCGCTAAGCGCCCTCTAGGGGTGGCCAAGGGAATAGCAGCGAGCAAAGGAATAGAAGGAATACAGTAATAAAAACGAAGGAATGACAAGTTGAACATACTGCAGGAGTCTCTCTCTTTGCAAGTCACAAAAGAAAGAAGTATGTTGGTAGTCTGCCACAGCAATAATGGTTTAAAACAGTGTTTCTCAACCTTGGTGACTTTAAGATGGGCAGATCAATTGGTTGGAGAATTCTGAGTGTTGATGTCCACCCATTTTAAAGTCACCCAAGTTGAAAAACACTGGGCTAAACAATTATTATATTGCAATTCTGGTAATGATTTCCTATAAGTTTTGTTTGTGGTTAGGCTGCTGGTTTTCTATGCTTTAATGTTATGTAATTAACTGTAAAGCAGTCAGGTCCTTTGATTGTCCCTGCCCTGCCCATGGGACATCCATCAAAAATTAGACATCAAATGTAAAGAAGTGTACGCCATGTGTCCAATATAATCATATTGCTTCTATTTTGAAGGCAAATCTTTTTCAATCTATGTATATGCATGGGTGCATGCCTATGCACCTTCAAAGCCCTCCTGGTTTGGCCCTCGACAACAGTCCGTTTCTCATATGGCCTCTTGGGAAAATTAACTGCCCACCTCTGGGCTAGAGAGAGACAGATTGTAAGAGCAGAGATGCTAAGTAAAAACATAGAAACAACCTGTATCCATTTGATTTTACTTCTGTGTTGTGTCTTTTAAAATTTTGCTGGTCATTGACCAACTAAACATTGCTGTTAATGGTATAACTGCTAGAGTTCAATCTTGTTGGTCAAGTTTACTCCTCTTTTAGTCAAGAGTATAACCACTGCTCTTTAATTACATCATGCGCTAGGCCAAACACCTTTCACTGCAAAAGAAGGCGTATGCAGGACACACCTTAAATCAAGGATGAAAATGCAAGATTTCATATAAACTGATTACAGGGTAGAGTTTTGTGAACTGTAGACATGCAGAGGTTGGATCAGCAACTAACCTTCAATTAATTTTATAGTAAAGTATCAAGAAGCAGAACCAGGTAATTTTTCTTTTAATATAAATAATTAAAACCTGCTCTGGCTTTGCTATAATACATATTTTGTTCAATAATATACAGTAATAATAAAAATTGTATATTTAAAAATTGACAATTGAAAAAGCTGACATAATCTGAAAGTCCTTCCTTCCTGGCCAGTCCTTCATGGAGAACTGGAATTCTTCTGAATACCGTGCCTGGCATGGACAAAAGACACCTCTTGCCGATACTTCATACTGATTGGCGGCTGACGCCGAAGAAGCTGATCTTCTGAGTCCACAGGATGAGGATCATCGTAGATGGTAGAAATGAGGCCGTAGCTGTCCCTACGTGGATTCTTGGGCTTGGTGAAAGTCTGGAGTTTTTCACCATGATACCTAAAGAAGAGCAGAGAATGAGTCGGTCTTCAGAGATATTCTGTTTTCAGCTCTGTACAATATTATAAAAAGTATATTAGAGGGGGGGGAGCCCAAATCTAGAAAATAAAAAAGGAATACAACTGATGAAATCCTTTTGTGAACCTCATGAATATTTTATAGGGCCCCTGTTCTGAAATCTGGCAGAGAAGTTTTTGCTTATTAGCATGCATATATGTTTAGTGTGTGAATATTTGCAGAAATTGATGTGAAGAGACAAGGATATTTGTTGTAAGGTATATGTGGGAGAGAAGAAAAAATATTCCATTTGTTGCATTTAATGAATCATACAAACTCAATTTACAACCACTACAAGAATGATTAAAAGGTCCATGGAAATAGCCATTCCAAATATTAAAGCATCTTTGGTGCCAACAGTTAAAACATATATATATATACACACACACACACACACACACACACACACACACACACACACAAAAGCCAATAAGACATTCACAGTATAAAGACTTTTATCCTAACAACACATACCAAACTATGATATCTGAATCACACGGACAACAATCACAACCACAGGGACAGTCATCCATCAGAAGT
The DNA here is from genome assembly GCA_023053685.1 of Diadophis punctatus similis. NCBI lineage: Eukaryota > Metazoa > Chordata > Lepidosauria > Squamata > Dipsadidae > Diadophis > Diadophis punctatus. Next base: position 4,345,701 of record JALIGW010000040.1, read on the forward strand.
CCTGTAGAATAGTTTGGGATTAACAATCTTCCAGGAAGCCTGCAGTGTGCCGGCCAATCTAATATCGTGAGTTATTCCACGTTGTTGGGATCACAATGGAGAAACAGCATCTTCAGTTTCACCTTCCTTCACTTTAGGGTAGTGAGGCGTCTCTCCCTGGAGACTTTCCTTCTTGGCCAGTCCTTCATGGAGCTGGAGAAGGAGGATCTGAAGATACCTTAATGCCAAGCCAGCCAGGGTTTTATAGGTCAATTTTTTATTCATCTTTTAGTCTGTATTAGTTTTCATATTTACTGAAATTGTTCTATATATAAAAATAAAAGTTTTCCCTTAACATATGGGAGCATTATCATTTCTAGCCCTTGTAAAAAAAGAAAAATGCTCCCGTTTTTAGGATGCTTCCAATACGGACTGCGAAGACTAGAGAAAAAGCCACAGTGAAACTAGTTACGTATGTTTCCCTTATTTTACAGTTAGCATGGAACTGAAGGTTTGTGTCAGTTTATTCTTATAAACAGCCTTTAGTGCAAGAAAATTATCCCTCAGATATTCTGATCTCCAATTTTGCATCTTACTCAGATATCAAGACTGTCAGTGCCACAAGATTTCTCCAGAATTCCGGGTTGTTTCCAGTGGTGGGTTGCTGCCGGTTCGGGCCGGTTTGCCCGTACCGGTGGTGGGAATTTGCACCCGCTCGCCGAACCAGCAGCGATGGCCCCGGCCATCCACGGCCCCGAACCGGTTCTCCGGTCACCGCAGCTGGCAAAAAAACCCCTCTGCAGAGGGTCATTTGCACGATGTGACGGGGCGTGCGCGCACGTGCAAAATGCGCACTGGTAGGGAAGGTAAGTGAAACCCACCCCTAGTTGTTTCATGTTTTTTTCAACACAATCCTGAGACTTGAAACCATCAGCCTATTCACACATGCAGAGCTGGATCTTTACGTGGAAGCTATTGTGGCCCGCTAGCAGCCTGTGCAGCTGATAGCAGATCCCGTTCGAGAGGAGACTGACTTGGTGTTGCACCAGCAGCCTGTGCAGCTGGCACCTGAATCGGACAGTGAGGAGGCTGGCGAGGACTCAGTGCCACAGGTTCAGCCAGGGCCTTCGGAACCTTCAGCATCTCATAGCAGTGATGAGGGAGAAGAGGCTTCTCCTCTTCTGAATGCAAGGGCACGCAGAGTTGCTAAGAGGCAGGAATGGTTACTCCAGAGGAGGTCTCCCCGGGAGTAAGACTTGGGGCTAATTGGCCACTCTCCTAGTCTACTTAAGGACATCAGAGGCAGCTGAAAGGCTGCAGGAAACAATGTTTGGAAATCCGTCTGGTCATAGTGTGCTTTGTGAAAAACCTCTGCTTTGTTTCTCTGCTTCGGTTTGGTTATCAAGGATTACTTCTAGGCATTTTGCCAACTCTCTGAAGCTTCGTAAGATATCAAGCCCTAATTGCTCTTATTTGCTTTAAGACTTTTTGAACTGATACCAGCTGTTAATGAAGATTAATTAGCAGCTGGTTGCTTGCAAGAAAAGACTGCTTTTAGATTGGTGTGTACATATCCACTGCTAAGACAATTATTAGTAATGGTTATTTGATTAAATAAGTTCGTACAAACTGTGTGTTGTGCTACGTTCTTAGCTGGGGCAGAACAGAAGCCCTTAGCTGCACTTTGAAAGAGACCCGTATCACTTACCCCAAACCTCTCTTGCATCGGGGATTCCGTCCCTCATTGTCCAAGGCTTCAGCCATTCCTGAACTGCTGCTTCCCAAGCCAAGACCTTCGCTCCAGCCCTGCCTTTCCATCACTTTTCGGCCAATGCCCTGGCACAGAAAGAAAATCATTCTAAAGCAAGAAAGCACTGAGGCCAGAATAAAGAGAGGAACCAGGTTTTTAATTGAAGAAACAGTGTCATCATCATCAGTTCTCAACTTACGACCACAATTGAGCCCAAAATTTCCATGGCTAAACAAGGCAGTTTAGTAAATTTTGCTCCATTTTATGGAGACACTTGTTAAGCAAATAATTGCGGTTGTTAAGTGAACAATGTGATCGTTAAGCATATCTGGCTTTTCCCATTGAGTTTGCTTGTCAGAAACCAGCTTGGGAAAGCTACAAATGGCAATAGGATGACCCCAGGACAGTGCAACTGGCATAAATACATACCAGTTGCCAGGTGCCCACATTCTGATTGTGTGACCACGGGGATGCTGCAGTGGTTATAAATGTGAAAACTAGTCATAAGTCACTTTTTTTCATTGCCGTTGTAACTTCAAATGGTCACCAAACTAATGGTTCAACATACCGTATTTTTCGGACGATAAGATGCACCGGTGTATAAGACGCACCAAGATTTCGAAGAGGTAAGTAAGAAAAAAAGTTTTTGCCCTCCCCCAGGAGCACTCTGCAGACCTCCCAAACCCTCTGCGCACCTGTTTACATGCGGGGCAGGGCTTTGGGAGGCCAAAAATGGCTGTATTCAGTGTATAAAAATAAGACGCACCAACATTTCCACCCTCTTTTGGGGGGGAGGAGTGCGTCTTATACTCCAAAAATAATAAAGCAGTCTTTAAAAAATAAGTGTAATAATTTGAACATTCTATAGGCATTTATAGTTATTCACTTACTTCCCTGCAGCAAACAAACAGCCAGTTTCGGCACAGCCTGATTAGCACAAAAAAATAAAAATCTGCCGCTGCCTCTACCTCCCAGCAATTTGCCTCCTTGCAGTTTTAGTTTCACTTTCAGTTTTAGCACAAGCAGCTAATAGTTTCAGGCTGCAGGGATTGCCATAGCCTATTGCCACCTGCCTGCAGCCTGAATCAGCTGATGGTCGGGAGGCTGATAATCAGTTGCTTGTGCTAATCAGGCTCTGCGCTGTTTGCTGCAAGGAGGCAAATTGCTGGGAGGCAGAAGCCAAAGGGTGGGGGTGGCTGGGCGGGGCTACATTTGATGTATAAGACACACCCAAGTTTTCACCCTCTTTTGGGGGGGGGAGAAGGTGCGTCTTATACTCTAAAAAATACGGTAGCATGAGGGGTCCTCGATGCTCTCTGAGCTTAGTTGTTTTCTTGCAGACTTTTCATAACATCATCAGCTTCTTTTCATAGTTTGGGTTGTGAAACGTCTGCAAGAAAACAATCAAGCTCAGAAAGCACCGAGGACCCTTCATTTCAACCCTGAGCTACAAATATTCTCCTTTATTTATTGGTAACAAGTAGTAGATTCCAACTTCAGTTCTCACCTTGGTATACTTTTCAAAGTTCCCAATTCGTTGACCCAGGATAGACCCATCTTCGAAACCATCCCGAAGCCTCTGCTCAAACCGCATCTGTACCAAATCTTTAGCATCTTTGTCACCACCATCTAGAACGAATGGAAATCCCATATAAATTTTCCGCCACAAGAAAAGAGAAAAGTCAATAGGATATAGAGGAGGGTGGCTTTGTCTACATATGGGGCATATGAATATAGAAGGCATCAGTGCTTCTGGTGAAATGAGACAAGGCAGAAAAGCAGGGGGAAATGTCCACCAAGACCTTGGACAATTAGTGAAGGAGGTATCAGTCTAGGTCCGTGATGGCGAACCTATGGCACGGGTGCCACAAGTGGCACGCGGAGCCATATCGGTGGGCACGCGAGCTCAGGTCCAGCGTGCATGTGTGCACCAGCCGGCTGATTTTCGGGCCTTCTGGGCCCACTGGGAGTCGGGAAACAGGCTGTTTCCAGCCTCCAGAGGGGGTTGGGAAGGCCGTTTTCGCCCTCCCCAGGCTCCTAGAAAGGCTCTGGAGCCTGGGGAGAGCGAAAAATGGGTGTGCCATTGCATGCTGGGAGCAGGGGGGTCATGCGTGCATGTGCGGGTGTGCATGGAATTATGAGTGTGGGCACACACACACGTTATCCCCCGCATTCCCCCCCCCTTTTGGCACGCGAACCAAAAAAGGTTCGCCATCACTGGTCTAGGTGAAGGCAGCTTTAGATGCTCAGCACTTGAGTTCAAAGGATGGATTTCCAAAAACATCCAATAAAAGTTCTTTTCACCAATCCTGTTTTGCTGGCTGAAGTAGCTTCAATTTAATTAGGGCTGATTTTACATTCAATGCCTTAAGAAATGGATTGACAGCAAAACTGTCTTTAATTAACCTATTAGACCTTCAAACATTCTGTTTGTTTGTTCTATTGAACAATACAAACTTAAGGAAGAATCTCACTTATTTAAGGGAGTAAGAATCATTCGGTAAGGAATTTGCTGCCTTTGGATTTTATATACAAATACTGTATACTTGGTAATGAGACAGGATAGTTTAAAAGGAGATGTGATGGAACAAACTAGTTGTGTTTATGCTGATAGTCAGGAACAGACAAACCAAAGCAGACGGAATTTTAAAGTTACATGCTACTGCAAGTGCATATGCGGGATGACGAAAAAGCAACCAGGAAGATACAATAGAAGGGCACCTAGTCTATAGTACAAAGACTTGCAATTCTTTGAAATTTAGCCATATAGGTACCGTGTTTCCTCGAAAATAAGACCCCGTCTTGTATTTTTTTGAACCTTGAAATAAGCACTTGGCCTTATTGCCATGCACTCAAAAGGCCGATTGGGCTTATTATCAGGGGATGTCTTATTTTGGGGGAAACAGGGTAGTCCTCAGTTACCCCAATTGGAACCAGCAACTCCATTGCTAAGTGACACAATCATTAAACGAGATATCAAGGGATTACAATTCACAATTTCACTGCTGGCTTCTCAACTGACTCTACTTGTTGAAAGCCAGCAGTGAAGCGTGCAAATAGCAATAGCATTTAGACTTATATACCACTTCATAGTGCTTTACAGCCCTCTCTAAGCGGTTTTATAGAGCCAGCCTATTGCCCCCAACAATCTGGGTCCATATTTTACTGACCTCAGAAGGATGGAAGGCTGAGTCAACCTTGAGCCGGTCAGGATCGAACTGCTGGCAGTGAGCTCAGTTAGCCTGCAATACTGCATTCTAACCACTGCGCCACCATGGCTCTGGGGATCATGTGACTGCAAGATGCTACAACAGTTATAAGTGTGAGGACTGGTCATAGAATTACTTTTTCAGCACCATTGTAACTTCAAAAGGTTGCTAAATAGAGCAGTCTTTGAGCATCGAAGAACAAAGTAACTTTCATATTTTCAATTCTGAATTGTGTTTGACAGAATGCCAGGGCAAGATGACTGTACAGTAGTATCTCACCCTGCCAGGAGAGCAAGTCTGATTCTTGCTAAACTGAAGCTTCCAGTTACATGGGAATGCAGATTCTATTTATTCCTGTCAACATAGATCAATACCTTTGTCATAGTAGATACTCATGTCGACATCCCAATCGTCAGCGGTCTGTTCATCAAAATCTGCCAAAAGAAAAGTTCTGTGTGAAGAAAGTATATACAACTCATTGGCACCACTCTTCCTGTGTTATCATCACCTGCTTTACAATATCCAAGTGCTTTATAAACCCTGCATGTATCGAAGCAAAGCCAGATTTTACATCCTCTCTCGTTCATAGCTTTTTATAAAATGGGAACATAAAAAGGATATCCTCTCATCTATGAACTTGCCCTGTACCAATAATATTTATTGAGTCTTTGCTCTAATTGCCATAATTCTACCCTAATCTTTGGGGAGGGGGAAAGGAAAAGGAGGAGGATAGAACTGTCACGATGTGAATATTGTCAGTTGTATGTCTATGCAGGGTGATGCACCCCTATCTAATATTATGGTACATTCCAATACAAGCAGGACACATGATATGATGTGTACGCATGTCTACATTCCTAGACCACCATTAATTTTCTTCTGCCTTAGCTCTTGACCTGAACGTTCGTGTTTTCTTAGCAAAGATGTAATTATTCAGGATTTATTGTTTTTGTACTGAAATAAATATTTTCTATTAGACATTTAATCTCGGTTTTATTTCTAACTGTCTGAATTCCAAGTAAAGATCCAATTTCGCCTCTATGAGATTTTATTCTCATCCTAACAAGAACTGAACTTAGAATAACTTTATTGTGACTTTGAATGTACACTAATCGGCATACATTAAAATGAAATTTTGTTGCATACAGCTCTCAAAGGGTCACCACCTCCAATATACACTACATAAACATGACTAAAGAAATACAAAATTATGCATATACCCACATATATTATATGACACAGAGAAACAACAGTCTAGTTCGGATGTATACATGTACATGGCGAGAAAAACAAATATTGCAAGTTTACCAGACGGATGGCCTAGGGAACGAAGCTGTTACAGAATCTGGTAGTCCTGCTAGAAATACTTTGAAACCTCCTCCCAGAGGGGAGAAACAGAAACAGACCGTAAAGTGGTGCGTGGGGTCTCTAACAATGCTTTGAGCGCTAAGCACATAGCGCTTATAAGCAGTATTCCGAATAACAGGAAGCAAACTTCCTATCTGAGGCACTGGTGCCACCAAACCAAACTGTGATGCACTTTGTTAAAATGCTCTCAAATAAAGGAAGATGTATGAATGCATGCCAGCAACTAACCCTGTTTTTGATATTTCTACATACCTCAGGCATCAGCATTTCTATGTGTTTCATTCATGAGAAAGGGCCAAGTATTTACAAATAGGATACAAAAACTATCATTGAATAAAGCATCCAGACTTTAGTAGCAACACAGAATGAAGACCTCTGCTAATTTACCTGCTCCCTCTTCTTGCCAATATTGTGCATCTGTGTAGAAGACCAACCCGGAGCCTCCTTTCTCCCACTTTAGCTCAATTTCCTCCTCATACAGACGTTCCTTTGTGCGTTCCTGGCTGGTGACATCTTCATGAAAGGCCTCATGCCGTTCCCACTCTTCACATCTATCATCGTCCTCCTGTAGCAGAAGTCAGATGATCAGGAACAGAAGAATAATACAGCTAAGATTTGGCTCCTCCCCCCATCTGAATTAACAGTCCCTTTAGATTTTTTTTTTACATTTTTAGCTGTGTATTTTGGGAAAATAAAGGATCTTTCTATTAAAGTATACAACTTCGAATGCATACCATTTAAATGATCTTTGGCAATCCTGAGAATGCAAAAACTAAAAAAATCTCAGGCCAAAGGCCAGAAACGCATTGCATTGCTTAGGCCAGGGGTAGGCAAAGTTGGCTCTTCTATGACTCATGGACTTCAACTCCCAGAATTCCTGAGCTAGCATGATTGGCTCAGAAAGTCTGGGAGTTGAAGTCCATGAGTTATAGAAGAGCCAACTTTGCCTACCCCTGGCTTAGGCTAACCAGCTCTGACGTCAGATTCCAAGAACCTTTTCTAGCTTGTACACGTTAATAAATAATGTTCTTTCCCACCCCCAAAGAAATAAACTAGCAACTTTAACTAGATACCGGTAATAACATATATAATAGCTCCATGTTTGACAATTAGAAAAAACTACTTACACAATCCAGTTTGGAATCCTCTGTTTCTTTCTTTTCTGGATCTTCTGCATCATCATCTTGATTTGCTAACTCTACACTTGGCAAGTGGTCTCCTTCTGTTATTTCTTCTCCCGTAGCTGTATAAACTCGCTCCTCTTCTACAATAATATTAGTTCCCTCATATGAAAATGGTACATTCCCATACCTGCGAGACGAGCCAGATTTAGGGAACTGTAACTGCAGTTTTTTAATTACACGGCTGGGCATTCGGCAAGTTCTGATAAGCTCTAAGAAGACGCGCAACGGAGTTCCCACATTTCCATAAGGCATTACAGCGGGAGGATTCAGTTCAGGGAGTCGTTCAAAATTATTCTGAGTGAAAGTTTCTCTTGATATAGTGTGTAGCTCCTTTTTGGTTTTATAACAAAATAAACCGGTCTCTGTAAATATACACATAAATGTACAGATAAGGAAGAAAGCTAGTACAGCAACAGTTTGCATTCTTTAAGGCTACTGGATATGGGCTGCAAAAACACCAGATAATAATTGTCTTCCAGCTTTTTCAGCCCATATTTAACAGCCCAAGTATTTACTATGGTATGTTTGCACAGAGGTCTCACTGTGCTTAACATCTACTTGTTCAACTTGTATAGCTGCCTATCTCACATACATGACTCTGGACAGCTCATAAAACAGAAAAAAAACTACAGACCCCTCCTCACCAAACAAACATACAGAAACCATTACAAACACTAGTATTATTAGAACGCTAAAATAATCTGCAAGGGTGTAATCTAATTTACTAACAATGTAGTCATTTAGCAGGTTCCACATCACTGTTGCCGGATCCCCAACCATGACAGCAAAGTCAAGCTTTCAGGCCCTTTGTGAAGGCCAGAAGAGTCAGGCCAATTTAAGTTCCAGGTAATAATGCCCCAAAGGGCAGGTGCCAGAGCAGGAAAGGGTCCCATCAGGTGACATTCCTTAATCGATGGGAACCATAACATGCCTATCTGTGAGATGGGATGGGATAGCAGATGTAACCAAGGAAAGGCAATTCCTCCAATCCTTAAATCCTCTTCCTGCTCCTTCCTTCTAGACCAGTGGTTCCTAAACATTGTGTGTCATCACACTTCCCTTTAGTGTAATAATGGACACACCTCTCATAAAAATCCAATCCTGAACTGACACAAACGAACAATGAAAACAATACAGTGAAACTCTGCGAAAAGTGATTAACTAAAAGCTCTGTGCATCTCCCCACCTCGCAGTTTGGGGATCCCTGTTCTACACCCAAAGCGGAGAAACGATGACAGGAAACCCGCTTCTGATGCGACATTTGTCGCAGAACCCAAGATGGGCATCCCTTCAGTCTCTTTAATACAGGGGTCCCCAAACTTGGCAACTTTAAGACTTGTGGACTTCAACTCCCAGAATTCTCCAGCCAGCTATGCTGGCTGGAGAATTCTGGGAGTTGAAGTCCACAAGTCTTAAAGTTGCCAAGTTTGGGGACCCCTGCTGTAGACAGTTTTCTGGGATTTAGGAGTTCAGCTATTCCGGGAACGGTGTCTTATCTCCGAAAAGGGGAATGGTCCGACAGGCAGTTCAGTCTTGGTAGGGAAAAATAAACAGCCCCTCCCCTTTCCTGTCCAGATGTTCTGGACTTCAACTCCCAGAAGCCCCAACCAGCAGGGCCAGTGGCAAGAGAATGTGGGGGTTATAGTTCGTTGAAGTCCACAAGTCTTAAAGTTGCCAAGTTTGAAGACATCTGCTTTAATACCTCTGTCTGGGGAAATCCGGACTCTTCGTATGACGCACCGCCCAGGCAGCGTCTCCCCCTGCGCGTCGATCCACCGTTTGCCTGAATACATGCGAACCAAGCGGAGAGACCACCCGGGTTTCACCGTCACCAGGCAGCAGCAGGTCCGCCCTCCTGGCCTCGAAGTGCCGCCCAGCTGCTCCTCCCGCTCAGGGCGATGCCGATAATGGAAGCAAAGGAAGCCGCCGGCTTCGATGAACTGGCTGAAATAGGAGCGGAGATCGGCAGAGCGAAGCTGGGCTGGAACGCAGCTGACCAGGCAGTAGCGGTCGCCGCGCTCAGGGGAGGAAGCCGGAGCTACGTCCGCCATTTTGCAACGCCTGGGATGCGTCATGTGACCTCGCGCGGGACCGGCTTCGCGCCGCGGATTGATGGCGTCACCACTGAACGGAAACGGACTTATGTCTTGCCCATAGAGATAAATTCAACGCCAACATACAGAAAAGTTCGTAGAAAAAATACAGCAATGTTAAGAGTTTTTTGGTTGCAAACATACTTCTGACTTACAAAAAATCCAACTTTAGCTCCTCTGAGCCTGCGATTCTCAATAAATCAGGCTTTCCTTACAAAAATGTCAGCTATGGTAATGTCTGTCGGGACAGAACTGTTATTTTATTTTATTATTTATTTATTTTATTATTTATTATTTTATTATATTTATTTTATTATTTATTATTTGTTTATTTGTTTATTTATTATTTACAAATAATACAGACCTCTTAGGAATGGGGTGAGGTCGACAGTGGACAGTCTAAGGTTAAAGTTTTGGGGGTTTGGGGATGAAACCACAGAGTTGGGTAGAGCATTCCAGGCATTGACCACTCTGTTGCTGAAGTCGTATTTTCTGCAATCGAGTTTGGAGCGGTTTACCTTGAGTTTGTATCTATTGTTTGCCCGTGTATTATTGCGGTTGAAGCTGAAGTAGTCATTGACAAAGTTGCCAAGTTTGGGGACCCCTGCTGGGGTAGGATGTAGGTAGGATGTTGTAGCAGATAATTTTATGTACTACGCTTAGGTCAGACCGAAGGCAGTGTAGTTCTAAGTTGTCTAAGCCCAAAATTTCAAGTCTGGTGGGATAAGGTATTCTGTTGCGAGCAGAGGAGTGGAGGACACTTCTCGTGAAATATCTCTGGAGTCGCTCAATTGTATTAATGTCCGATATGCAGTGCGGGTTCCAGACAGATGAGCTGTATTCGAGAATTGGTCTGGCAAATGTTTTGTATGCTCTGGTTAGCAGTACTATTCCCTCTAAGCTGCACGGCTGCGCGGCCACCCACATAACGAGAGAACGGCGCACGGAAGTTTCTAACTTCCGCGCGACATTTTCAAATGGCAGAGGCTGCGCGGCTGCACGGCCGCGCACATGAAAAGAGAACGCCAGCAGTACAATATTATTAGAGAAGATTAGGTTAACAACTCTTAATGCCTTTTTGGCAATGCTGTTACAGTGAGCCCTTTATTGAAATCCAGCAGCAGTTTCTTTAAGCCACTTTCAGTTCCAGCCAGTTTCCGCATGAGATGAGCAGGTTTAGGCTAATGTGTAGAAGAATCCTAAGTTCAGCCAGCTGGTGTTTTATTAAACAAATAAAAGTTTGGTACAATACAGAAACTATTATAAATTGGAGAGGGCTTTGGGGCCCATTTCTTAGAAATCTAGAAGTAGAAAATTCTCCATCCAAGATGTCCAACTATCCTGAAAGACTTCCAGCCCGTAAGTGGTCACCACCTCAAGGGTAGTCACCCCATTATCAAACTGCTTTCTAACCTTCCTCCATATATTCCTGCCCTTTGAGAAAGCAGAGAAGAAATCTTGGCCTTCTTACGACAGGTCAAGTATCCCAAGATTACTTTTATATTCCCATCAACCTTCTCTTCTCTCCTTCAGAATAGGCATAGTCTCTCTCTCGACCTTTTATCATAGAACCTGTTTGCTGTACGACTGGCTTCCCTTTCAAAAACTACTGAAATAATGCCTGTTGATATCCAGTACTAGACATGTATGTCTTGATCTTGGCTTAGGACTGTGATGGCGAACCTATGGCACGCGTGCCACAGGTGGCACGCGGAGCCATATCTGAGGGCACTCGAGGAGTTGCCCTATGGCCAGCTGATTTTCGGCCTTGGAGAAGGCCGTTTTCGTCCTCCCCAGGCTTCAGGAGGCTTCCCCGAAGCCTCAGGAGTGCGAAAAACGGCCCAACGGGCAAATTGGAAGTTCGGAAAAACGGACTTCCGGTTTGCCTGTTGGGCCGTTTTTCTCACTGCGGAGGCTTCAGGGAAGCCTGAGGGTGAAAAACGGCCCAACAGGGGGGGGGGCGCATGCACGGGGATGTGCGCACGTGCAGTGTGGCGCGTGGGGGGGGGTTATGTGCTGGCACGCACATGCTAGCGCACGTGCACATTCCCATTTTTGGCACACAAGAAGAAAAAGGTTCGCCATCACTGGCTTAGGATAACCTTTGAAGGAAGACATCATGTGAAATTGGAGATAGATCTTTTCAGCGTTCATTAATAAATAGTCACGGAACAAACTGCAAATGCTTTTATTTTTTATTTTTTCTTTAAAAAACAATAACTTAACTTTCTTACTACATACAAATCACAAGAAGCACCTGCTCACAAAATACTAACATTGGAAATGTGTGCAAAGAGGGCGGAAACCAGCATAGAACAGCGCTATAAACTGGAGAGGAGAAAAGCAGCTGCTTTAGGCAACCTATGCGAAGCCAGCTGGAGGGAAAAGAAACCTCAGTCAAGCAGGAAAATTATGAATAATGGAAATCGACATTTTCTGACCTTAGCTTTCCTCAATGCACAAGTCTATACAAAAGTCAGGATACCTTAAAGCAAAGTGTTTGCACTTGAAGATTGGAATGTTTGATTATGCAGGTCAATATTCTTATTTTAAAAATTGTTTAGAAAAAATGAGTTGCATTTATATGCATATCCTTTTTTTAAGGAACTGGGAGAGGTTGGTTGTATTCTGAAAGACCTCCTGGCTCTTTTTTGACTAGGAAATCCTGGGGTTATTTTTTGGAAGGGAGGCTGTGGGTTATTTCCAGTCAATCGCAGTTCCCAGGAGTCTTTCTGTAGGCAAGACATCCCTATTGAAGTTTGAAACTAAAGCCAATATAAATGAAGTAAAAAATAATAATAATCAACACTGGATGCCTCACTTTGGAGCTGCAGGCATGTTTGAACAAGATTGGTTCAGTCAGGGCTTTTATTCCATAACTGCAACTTATGACACCGAGCACTGAGGACTTGGCACAGTTTTGTGGTGCCAATACATTTGCTACGAATGCTGCTATGCTAGCACAGGAATTACCTACTCCAAACACCTTGTTACAAGTACAATACTTCACAGGGCTTGGGTGCATGTTGCATTCTTGCATTGTTCAGGAAGAAAATATGAGTTCACCCACTAGCACCTTCTTTGTTTGCAGAGTGGTTGCTAAGATGTTATGCTTTGTCCGTCGGGTGTTCCAAAATTAATTGTGCATTCTCTTGGAATCGACCACCAAGCAAAGTATGGGTTGCCTGACCCAACAGCGCGAGGATGGTTTACGGTTACTTAAACTATTTCATCAGCAGCATTTCTATTAAAAGATCAAGAATGTCTGTCTTTCCAATGATTGGTTCGAAGAAAAGATCTGTAATGAGAGTTGGGGGAATGGATCTCAAGGAGGAGGAACTCAGCAGGACTCGGGCAAATCGACCTTGATCTTCTAAGTGGAGAAGCACTAGGACTTGTTGGAGTGCTTGCTGAGCTTCTCGCTGGAGGCTCTCAATGTACGAGGAAGCCCGAAGACCTGGAATGTCTGGAAGGAGGAGGAGGGAGAGGGAGAGAGAATCTGAAATTAATCACAGAATCCTTGAAAACTGATTTCCTTCATTTGCCTGTGATAGAAGATTAAATTATGCAAAGTTAACCCATTAGATTAGCCGCCCAGAGTTTCTGTGAAGTGGGTGGCATACAAGTGCGAATAATAAATAAATAAAAATTAGATTTAGTGCAGAGGTCTTCAAACTTGGCAACTTTAAGACTTGTGGACTTCAACTCCCAGAATTCTCCAGCCAGCATAGCTGGCTGGAGAATTCTATGAGTTGAAGTCCACAAGTCTTAAAAGTTGCCAAGTTTGGGGACCCCTGATTTAGTGTGTTTTCAATTGCATTATTTATTCCTCATTATTTATTCCTGAACCTCTTCTATGAGAGCTACTGTCAGATGTGCCTCCATTCAAAGTCCAGGAAATAAAAACCCCAACTCCATGTTTATAGAGATGAGTAATTTTACTAGACAAGAAGTGATAGCAACAAAAGGAAAGCAAGTTCTGAAACAAAAAGCGCGCAAAAATGCATATACAAAGCATCCCAAAACCTTCCCTCATAACCCCCCTGAGCAAATCATCCAATCCTCATGTGCCAAGGTGTCATGTGGGCACACTACCCGCCCGTCTGGCTACGTCTGGTCCGATGAAGCCGTTGACCTTGAGCAGGCAATAAACATGTCTCTGAGGCTTGGTAGAACTTATGAGAACTCCACCCACCCTTTCAGAGATAAACAGGGACATCTCCAGCAGCTTCCCAAACCCCCTCCCCCAATACCTATCCCAACCACCCCTCCCACCGTTGCTATGACAGCCGAAGCAAGCAGGACTGATATACAGCTGATATTATCCTCCAGTTTATAATTCTTTTCAATTTCTCTGTTGTTTCCTTCCTTCTCCCAGGGGAGAAAAAAATCTATTCAGGAAGAAACAGTATCCTGCAAACAGATATTTGATAGGGACATTTGAAAGAAGGGCCCCCACAATATAGACGTTTTTATATTAAATCTATCAAAGTCCTCTCGTGGTCCGCTTGCTTTTTAACATCTTTACGAAGCCATTGCATATTGATTAATTGTTACAGGTAATTGTGTGACTCCTATTAATATTTCCATGTAGCAGTTTAGGGTCCTCCTAAAAAAACGCCTATAGGTGGATAAACAATGAAGGATAAACTAAATAAACCAAAGCTGAATTCAAATGAAATAGAAGTGCTTATAATTCTAGAAATGATAGATCCTCCTGTGCTGAAGGGAAGTTACAGTCCAGAAGGATCAGGTGCCCATCTGAGAGAGGTTCTTCTAGCATCTCTAATTTTAGTCATGAAGTTCATGAGATGGTATTGCCTGTTCATATTCTGTCTCAGGGTAACCAATCTGCAAAGGATATTGTGAAGAAACTGAGCTTGAAGACAGAGAAGAATGCAGGGGTGGGTTCAGGTTTTCGGCGCTGCTGGTTTGCTCAGTGGCACGGCGCACGGGTGCACTTCGCGCGCACTTCACGCATGCACAGTGCTAAAACAAAGCTGCGCAGGCACAAAAGCAAAAAACAAGATGGCAGCGCCTATGCCGCTGCCGAAAGAACCGGCTCAGGGGCATGAGCCGAGGTGGCGCAGTGGTTAGAGTGCAGCACTGCAGGCTACTTCAGCTGACTGCTAGCTGCAGTTCAGCTGTTCAAATCTCACCGGCTCAAGGTTGACTCAGCCTTCCATCCTTCTGAGGTGGGTAAAATGAGGACCCAGATTGTTGGGGTCAATATGCTGAACTCTGTAAACCGCTTAGAGAGGGCTGTAAAGCACTATGAAGCGGTATATAAATCTAAGTGCTATGGCCAGGCTGCCGTTACTGCTGGTTCGGAGAAACAGTTCCTATTTTTACTACCGCTTCTATAGAACCGGTCCGAACTGGCAGGAACCCACCTCTGGAAGAATGCTATTTGCCACCTCAATCTTTTTTTAATTGGAGGTGCAGAATATCACAGCAATAAATACAAATGTCCACTAATGAGATTGCTTGATTGGTGATATCTGGGTTCAAGTTGGAAAGAGCTGATGACTAAGGTTTGCCATTCAGTGAGTGGACAGAATGACAAGTTTATTCCCAAAATAAATTTAAAAATACTGCAGATTTTTGAAGCTGACAACTAAAAGGGTTGGGAGGCTGCATTTTTTTTTGTGGTAGATGCTGTGAACTGTTGCATTCTGTATCATTTCTATCTATATCCCCCTGAAAAATTCTCAGATTTTCATATCTAGTATTTCTAAGAAGAGAAAACTTATTCAATAAGGCTGCCTCAGAATTTCCACCATACTATGAAAGGAGACCCAAAACTACTGTATGGAACTTCCTAGGTAAAGGAGGTTTATTTGGGATGCTTCTCAAAAATACTACAGTAGAAACCGCTTTTAAATGAGATCATGAAATCTGCAGCTTTGTTTAATTCGATAAAAAAACCTTCCAATCCTATAAAAAGCTGTTCCTGATGTAATCAAGTATTTTATTAATACTATCACTGCTGAACACAGAATTAAAAAGCAGTTTCCTTTATCCACAAGAAAAATCCCTTCTCCTAAGTTCTTGCCTTGCTATAAGTTTGCACGCATTTTAATAAAGCAGAGGAATTCTGGGAGTTGAAGTCCACAGGTTTTAAAGTTGCCAAGGTTGGAGACCCCTGAAGCAGAGTGCTTTTGTCCACAAAAAGCTCCCCTTCCTCAAAGATCCACCACCACAAATTCATTAATTTACAAATCAGTGAACATACTCTTGTCCTGTTGAGCACTTTCAAGATACTTGGTAGTTTTTCCTCTGTGTTTTTAAAGTGCGCATTGCTATGTATCTTTGTGGCAGAGAATGTATTAAATGTAGACTGCCAAAGTCACTATCCACAAAGTGACTCCGAATGGCAAAACAGCTTCAACAGATGGATTACTGTTCTAATGGCAATAGTTGATGCTGCTTTGGTTATATAAAGTTTAAGCTTTGGATTAAAAAAAAAAACTCTAGCAGCGTAATTTATGATGCTCTTCCCTTAATTTTTTGTTTGACTCACTAAAAGGAATGAAACTAGCCAAGGCTGAGAGTCTATAGAACAGTGTTTCCCAACCTTGGCAACTTGAAGATGTCTGGACTTCAACTCCCAGAATTCCCCAGCCAGCATTCACTGGCTGGGGAATTCTGGGAGTTGAAGTCCAGACATCTTCAAGTTGCCAAGGTTGGGAAACACTGCTATAGAAGAATATTGCTTGTTTTCCCATCAGTTATAAAGAAAAAACGATTTGCGTGGAGCGTGGCCCTCTGATGACCTTCCATGCATGGGGACACGGCACTTACCCGGGTTGAACAGAATTGCGCCTTTCAGATAGGCATATTCTTTAGGACTCAAGTCTAAGCTCCAGAAAGAGTTTAAGCAGCACTGGAGGCGCTGCACGCTGGCCAAGGTGGGCTGCACCCGCTGCAACTCCTGTCTCTTGCACTGGCCGTCAAGGAGGATCCTCTCCAGCATGCTGGGTACAGGGGTCTCCGTAACCTCAAAGGTTACCATCTCCTGCACCAAGCCCAGAAGGAAAAGGGGAGCCCAGCAGCTGTCCAGCAGTAAGAGCTGGTCTTCCCAAGGCAGGAGCTGGAACGAAGGCAGGTTCTTCATGAAGCTGATGGTCTTCACCAAGACGTCAGAAGCTGCCTGGCAGGTAGCTTGCGGGGTCTGAAGGCAAACGGTGCGGCGCTTGTGGCACAAGCAGCGTTGCTGGGAAGAGCCGCGGCCACCCTTGTGGTGAGTCAAGTTCTCACTTAGCAGGGCGTAGAGAATGGCATTCCCGCTGTTCTCGTAATGACAAGGACACTTCTCACACGCCATATTCATGCCGAGAGCCAAGCTGACTCACTCAGTACAATCAAAAGCAAAGTGCTTTCCTCCCGCCTGCTGCTTCGGCAAGCGGTCCAACCCCTTTCAGCTACAGCTCTCGTTACTCTGTGGCTTCTTTCGTCCTCTCCTTGGCTGCTATCATCTCTGCTTATAAGGCTCCTGAATGGGCGAATAAATCCACCCACTTCAGCAGCCTTGACCTCCCGTTGACGAGGAGGAGCAGCAGCAGCAGCTCATTGAAAAAAAAACAAGGGCTGCCCTGCGCTGATTGGCTAGAATGAAGTGAGGTCTCCACGTGGCTCAGAGGACCATTTTCTCAATGAAGGTGCCAGGAGACTTGGACCTTAACGGGGATCGCTGGTATCAGTATAAACAAAATCATTAACCCAGCCTGTACCATGGCACCAAGGCTCCGGTCTGTAATCAGGTTTCAGGAAATGATAGGGGTCACTGCCAAGGAGTTCACATAACACACACACACACACACTCCAAGTCCAACAAAGAGAGTCCTATGCAAACAGTTCATAAAGTTTTAGCCTTGGAATAAGCAACCTGGAAGTCATGTAATCCGTTTAACTCAAGACAGCTGCTCTTGGATAATAATGAAGAGAGGCAAGGGTCAAACAAAAGAGCCAACGGGCTCACCATGCCTAAAAGTGTGGTGTAGTTGTCTTATTCAGAGAGATACTGGAATTGTATAGCAGGCTAGTTTTCCATTTAATATAAATTCAGGTTGAACAGAGGCTCCAGTAATTCCAGAGCAGTAGTTGCCAAATTGTTTTAAGCCTTACTTATGCTTTCTCAATGACGGTATTTCCAAACTTAATTGGGCGGAGGGGAGGCAAGGTTACAGGCAGGTTTTCCCTCCCTTTTTTTGTTGGCTCCCTTGCAAGGCATCAAACAAGTGGACAATGCTTCCACAGGAGAATCTAATGCTCCACAATCTATTTTTCTACACGTAGCATTTATACACATGACCATCAGAGGTGGGTTCCTCCCGGTTCACACCGTTTCTATAGAACCAGTAGCAAACCGCTGGTGACATCACGGTGACATCACGGAACCATTTGTCGGTGCCTGTCCGTGGACACCGCCATCTTTTTTTATTGGGGGGGGGAAATTTTTTTGATTTTTTTTTTCTTCTGCGCATGCGCAGAAGCAAAGTCCCAGGCACTACACATGTGCCATCTTGTTTTTGGGGTTTTGTAAATTTTTGGCACTGCACATGTGCACGCAGCCACACGGCGCGGAAAGAAGCGAATCGGCGGCGAGGTAAGTTAGAACCCACTCCTGTTGACCATGTTGGAGAAAGCTGGCTAGGGTGAGCAGATGACAAGAATACAAGTGTGCAGAGGCAATTAACACCATTGCCCCATGGCAGAAAATAAGGCTTTGTAGCAATCCATGCAAGAGAAAAGGGGGATTTGGAGCATGCACACTGCATCAGTTGACATGCCAATGAATCGAGCACAATTCCCCCCTTGGGTCATTGGTCTGCACAGCCTGAGAAGGAAGTAACGACGTGTAGTTTCTAGCAGGGAAGAGACACTAAAGTGTTAGAAATATCTGATAGTCTAGAGCTGATGGAAATACGTATTTTCCCCAGATGTTCTCAATCCTCCAGATGTGGCACAGCTGCAAGATTCAGAACCCCCAGCCATGAGCCATGGAGGCTTGGAATGCTGGGATCTCCTCTCCCAAAACTTCCAAAAGACGTTACTATGGGAAACCCAAAGTATACCTCTCCTCCAGTTTATATACACATTGCTGGAGGTTATCTAGCATTCTGGAAGTAGCCTTATATTCCATTGTTGTTCCAATTTCTTCAGTGGAGTCAAACAACAACTGACAAACATATTAGAGAGCAGAAAGGTACAGAAGAGTTTATTTAGAACTGCTAATCATCTTGGATAGCTTGCTCCTGGGTACCCTGATAATCATGAGTTTGACAATGGAGGAAAGCATCTCTTTTAATCGTGCATGCAGAATATGAGCTATTTGTAAGCAACAAAACCGAACAAAATGTTCTTGACTGACATGTCCAATTCTGAAAAAAACCCAGATCTGACAAGGTGAACAGCTCATTTTCAGCACGCCAGAGTCCTGCTGCTTCTTCATTTCGTTCCCTTTAACAGCAGAACAGCCTCCGTTATTGTTGGCATCTCATTTTCTCATGTCAACACAATTCATGAGATTGACTTAAGATGAGCAGAACTCCTTAGATTCCTTGGTGGAATCAGTGATATAACAACCACATCCTAATTTACCTTGGATGCGGACTGGACTTGAAACTCCCCAACTTCAATATTGCAACAGAAACAATGAGGCATTTTGTAGCTTCCTAAACCTTGGAGTCTATTCCCATCAAAGCTCCGACTTAAGTTACAAAATGGCTTGGGGAAACAAGTGGTGGACAATAACATTGACAGGAACGAAAATAAGACCAGCGTTATCACATTAAAGATCTTAGCATTCTTGCAATCTATCCCAAGTCCTGGACAAACGTACTCCAGGTTTCACTACATATGATTGCCATGTTAATTCTGAAAGTAATAAATAGTAATGAGTGTCAGATACATGGATCTATGATGAAGCTGCTCCTCACTGTAACCTCTAAATAGCAACCTGTATCTACCCACAACACACATTCTTGCACTCTACACCTTGCTTGGAGTGATGGCTCAAAGGGAACATGCTGAAAATATTTAAAGATTGTCAGTCCTTCGATTGATTCTGAAGTCGTTCCCAATTGTTATACGGAGTTATATCTGTATAGTGGTTGCTTGGTTTTTGAAACAAAAGAATGATGTTATTTTGAAGGTAGGACTTCCAGCCCTTTATTTAGGAGCAAGAGTATGATCAAGGATGAATATCAACTCCAGATTTTAAAAAAAAGTTTTTTAAAATGATATCTTCCCAGATTTTCCAAAACTAAGAGAAGCCCAAGGGAAAGCAATTATTGTGTAATAAGGCTCCCATTTATTTCAATCCTTCGTCTCCCTAAAATATTGCCTTACAAAGATGAAGGACAGACTTCTGATAACTGATGCTGCTGTTGAAAATCCAGAAGTCTAAGCTGTATTCTATATGGAGTTACTAGTACAATCACTTTTTAACCCCAAAATGGAGTGATGTGAGCATATGCATTGTCCGAAAGGATTTCTTGCTCTTTAAAATTTGAATGTTTGTCAGGAAAGGAGAAAAAAAATAGGGGAAATTGTATTAGTTGAATTTTGCTTTTGAAAAATCCATTTCTGGATGCTGTTCCATGAACCTGCAAAAGGAAGATAAATGAGTATTAGTTGACAGGGATAAAGAATACCAGCATCTATGTCCCTCAGCCCCAGTTCCCTCCCCCAGCGCTAAATTGGAAAGAAACAAGTTTCTAATTGTTGATATTAGGTAGTTTGGCTGCTGCATATAAAACAAGGTCTCAGAAAAGGTACCTTAGAATAGGGCTGTCAAACTCACGCTGTCACGGTGGCATCATGAGACATAGTGGGACTTCCCCCCTTCGCTAAACTGGGCATGACCAGCACATCACCCATCTGGCCCGCGGGCCAGGAGTTTGACTTAGAAGGATAATGCCCAAAACATCATTAGATAATAAGGGAAATTCAGTTTCAGATACAACTCTTCTTTTTTTTTTTAAATCAAACACTAGTCTCCGGAAGGAATGTACCTTCTGAAAAACGGGAAGTGACCAGCCCAGGTAAAAGCAATTCTATAATATTATAGAATAATAAAATACAGAAATTGCCATTTTGTAAGGTAACAAATTTCTAAGCTATCACTGTGGCATTACTGGCCATGACTTATGTACAATCATATCAGCTCTGTCCTTCACGCTATCAGTAAAACTGTCCTATTATGGAACCCAACGGTTGTAAATCAGCAGTGACAAATCGATCATATATTGCCCTTACCAACGATTAGCTCCAGGTCAAATACAAATTTTCCAATTCAAGCAAATATTCTTGTTTGTGCATCACTTGAATGGAACATTTCTTACTAGAGGTTTTGGGAATCATACTGTCCAGAAATAGCACTTCTGACATCCTTTTCCCATTACAATTATCTCAGCAAATGCCAGTTAGCAGTATTAGATCATGTTTAGTACTTAGTATTATTTTCAAGCTTTAACTGCTTTTTACATTCATAAAGACTATGTAATTGGTGGAGTTCATACAATTGCATTTATGTAAGACCAGGATAAATCTCCCATTTTATAGAAAGATATGGAAGGCTTTTGCCCCCTAACTGTTCCACTGAAATACATAGAAACAGGGGCACAGAGTTATTCACAAAACTGACTCTAGCTTACTAAGCTCAGAGCACACACTGATCACCTGAAAGTGCACCATTCCCCCCACCCCACCCAAATTGTTTAATTTACTGATATGTTATTTAGCCAACCTACTGGGAGAGGGCACCTGTGACTACTTCATGGGGTCACTTTTTCCACACTATCTGAAAACGTTACCCAGCAGAAGGGCAAAGGGTAAAGTTTTAGAGCTAACAGACAAATTAAGAATACAGTTGGGGCCGAATGGCACTTTTCCAAGACTTCTTAATGAGCCAATCTGTAAAATAGCTGAATTATTAACTAACAACACCCTTAATGATATCACACATAGTGGAAGAATTAAGACCCAAAGAAGAGACACAGTGGAGTGCTTGGAGGAAGGCAAACTTGGTGGACTGACGGGGCTAAACTGCACTGCAACATCCAGAACAAAAATTATACATTTTCTGAAAAGCATTGCTTGTTTGAATATGCCACTACTGATACTAGGAAAAGGCCGCATATCCAAGCCGTGACACTGTGCCTATGGAGATTAGCCAGGGAAAGAGACAGAAATTGCCCCCACTTCTGGCTTTATCCCTTTTCTCTGCTTGAGCTATTTAGAATGACTGATGAAAAGCGTTTGACCTTTAGTTACCTCTCTTGCAACTTGATGCGCATCACCCTATCTGGCCTTAAAAGGGGAATTACTCACAGAAGCTTCTACCGAGATCTCTGACAAGCAGGACAATAAAACAATAAAATGCATGATTGTCTAGTGAGCGGTGTGTTATCTGACTTGGAGGCACATGGAGATTAGAGGCAGAGACACCACGTCATAGTTCAGGCCGAGATGGTACTGCCTGGCTTTGTCTCTACATAGCACTTACTTGCTGGGTTGTCCTTATAAATGCCGTAGTGCCTTCCCCCCTATTAGGAGGCAAGCCTGGAAAACACTGATTATTCTTGGCCCCATGAGTGCCATCATTGGGTTTTTAAATTGTGGCTTTTTAACTGTTTTTTAATGTTTTAATTGTTTACATTATTTTAATCTTGTTCTTAAATTTTTTAACTGTTTTTTTAGATTTTGTATTTAATATGCTGTGAGCCGCCCAGAGTCCCTTTGGGAGTTGGGCGGCATACAAATATATTAAATAAATAAATAAATAAATAAATAAATAAATAAATAAAAGTTGTTGCTCCCTTCTTCACAGTGTAAAACTGGCCTTACTCACTTTTTCAGTATGTCCTGCTTCTTTTGCTCGTCTGATGTGGGAAGCCCCATTGATTTCTGCCGCTGATCATACATCATTTTCTCAACCATGCTACGTGTTTCGCTATCCAAGTCTGATAACTTGGAAATTGAGAGAAATGTATTAAGAAATTTATATTATTTTGATACATTTGTCGCTCACTTTCTAGATGCCAGTTAATAAAGCCACATTAATAACACTTGTATACATAGCAAGGAAAGACTGTTTTTTCCCCCTTTGGTTCCACAACCACCAAAACTGTCTTCTGTTCTGTTCCTTGGTTCTCACTGCTGTATATTCAGCAGCAACAGCACCTCGTCAAGGCCTCTGAGCAAGAACTCCAGAGAGACAGCCATTGAAACTTATCTAAACATTTGAAGGAGGAAGTCTTTGCTTGCCAGGAGCAGCATATAAAAAAGAAACTAAGTCTTGCTTAAGAAAATACACATTAGATTGTACAGTATTTTTTAAAAAACAACAACAACCAGTTTGCTGCTCCTTTCTTCTTGGGTGTTTGGAAAATTACGCCCTGGAAAGGTTTCCCATCCAAGTACGAGCTGTAAAGGAATTAAGAGCTGACCTTGAAAAAGGTATGAGTGAGCTGTTAAGCTGTTATATTGGCTTTCAAACTGTTAATAAACCTTACAATAGCATAAAATGCCTGGAATCTCCAGTGGTGTTTTTTTTTTGCCCTGACTTACTTCAAAGGGCTAACAAAAAGGAATCCTGCCTGGGACGGTCAGTCAGATGGTGCCATTTGTTGAAACAGACTGTGGTTGCAATTCAATAAAGTAACGGATTCCATCGTGCTGCTAACAATTAAATATTTCAACAGTCTGTGAAATGCAGTGAGCCTAATCCAGAGGTCTTCAAACTTGACAACTTTAAGACTTGTGGACCAACTCCCAGAATTCCCCAGCCAACATAGCTGGCTGGAGAATTCTGGGAGTTGAAATCCACAAGTCTTAAAGTTGCCAAGTTTGAAGACTTCTGCCCTAATCTTTCTCTATCACAGGAGGGTAAAGACAGTGTATGGTTGCCTACTCTCTGAATTGTGGGTGCAGAGCCACTAACCCATACCAGGTGAGCAGCAGGGATCTGCTCTACCCTTGTTCATGTTAGCAGCTAGGATAACTCCTACTTCCACTGGCAATCACAGGGGGTGGGGGGTTGGAGGAGGTGGCAGAGTTAAAATTCTCTGCCATGCAATGATCCCCGATAACTTGTGTGCATGTGAAGAGTGTGCCTGCCTGGGTCACACCCACATCCACCAAGGTCACTAATCCATTCCAGAAGTGAAATATGGGCCACAAAAGGCCAAGCAACACCCTTGAGTTAAAACAAAACCTGACCAAATAAATACTCACTTTTGAATTCTCAGGGTTAATTTTCTTGGTGTTAATCTCTGGGTCTGTTTGGACTAACTTGTTCCACCATTCCATCTTGTTGATCTACAGTGAAAAGAAAAATATTATTATGTAGAATATATCAGCTTCTTTGGAGTGGCATATGCAATAAGAACATAACTTTTGTGATTTATGGATCCTGATGCATCATATTCTTCTGCCTCATCACAATATTACTGCATACATCTTACTTGGGGTATTAGGTATGCTCTATTAAACAAGTATTAAATATAAAGCAATCAGAATGTATATGAGAATTCTTGCAAAGTCATCCTTTAACTAAAATCCAGAAACATTTGCTTTGTACCTTTTCCA
Source organism: Diadophis punctatus similis (assembly GCA_023053685.1). Lineage (NCBI taxonomy): Eukaryota > Metazoa > Chordata > Lepidosauria > Squamata > Dipsadidae > Diadophis > Diadophis punctatus. Next base: position 4,369,879 of record JALIGW010000040.1, read on the forward strand.
AGTGCACTGTGACTATTTTCCCATCCTCAATCAGCCATGAGCTCTCCTCCACCTTCACCTCATTGTATAGGTCTCCATCAATCATGGGGGGATGGCCCTTTAAGCCCACCTTCAGATGACGCCTCTGTATATCAACCACCATATCTTTCCCCTTCAGTTTGAAGCTCACATTGAATGGGATGGCCAACTAGAGAAAACAGAAAAAGAGAACAGTGAAAACCTCAAGGAGGGAAGATGTACAGATCACTAGGCCAGGAATCCTCAAACCAATGCAGATAAATGGCTTTATCTGAACACTTCCATTGATGAAGCACCCATGATTCACGAGACAAACTGTTCCACTGTTAATTATTTCTTGTGTTCAGGGAATTCCTCCTCATTTCAAGTTTCAATATTGCTCTGTAAAGCTGCCACCCCCTGGTTCTGGTCTTACCCTCAAGCATCAGAGGATCCTCCCCTGTGACAGCCCTTTAAGTACTAGAAAACTACTACCAGGTCTCTCCTTAGCCTTCTCTTCTTTAGCCTAAACATACTCAGTTATTGAACTTTTTCACTGATGGTAAACTCCTCACCATCTTTGTTGTTCTTCTCTACACTTATAACAATCTATTTCATTACAGTTCTGCTTACTGTTCTATTCCTGACATAGAATAACATTCTGTGGCCAATTCTAAAAGAAAGTGAAGCAGCTATTCATTAATGCGTGGATTCCCACAGTCAAGATTTCCCCCCCATTATTATCCAAAAGAGACTTATGAATCACAATTAAATATTTCATTGATTCATTTTCGTCATAAGAAGCAGAGACTATTACGTAAAACTTAGCATGTACTTCAACATCTACAACTTACATCCAGTTCAGAAAGAGTTTGCGTCCACCTGTAGTTTGGCAGGTCTACTCCATTTCCAGAGTTTGGCTTAAGTTTGCCTTTGTCCTTCTCATCTTCCTCTTCTTCATCGGTATCCTTATATAACATAGGAATTTACATAAAATACATTTCAGAACTTTTTAATGGCGGATATTTTCTGTTTGCTGCATTATTTATAGAGATGGCAATTCAGCTATTCTACATGTATGGGTTCAACTTTGTTAAAAGTCTTCCCTGCTTAAGCCAGGATTTAAAAATACACTGCAAAGGTCCTTTTGCCCAAAGCCAATCTGGGGATACGGTGGGGGTGGGGTGTCCTCTGGCATGTACTTGAATAAATGCTAGAATTTCATGTGGTAGTTACAGTATTCTGGCTAACATCTTCCTTATTTTCAACCATCTGAAAGCAATGAAATAGCAAACAGATCAGCAATTGTCTTTTGTGCCAGCAGCTAAAATCTTGAAAAATACATTACTTGCTTGCTGGATTCGGGAGATTCCACTTGATTTTCAGCAGACTTGACTGGTATGTTCATTGCATCATTTTCTTTCTTCTCTTTGTTCTGTTTCAAAAGAGTAGCACCTCTATAAGCCTGTTTTATTTGTGATATGCACATTTAAGCAGCTTAGCAATAGCAGTAAACCCACATCATCACTCATATCCAATACAAATGGTAGCACTGAATGGGCCACGTAAAAATCAAAAAGGGGAGTTTCCAAATATACCGCAGTTGTATTATGCCCCACCAATAGAGGGAAGCAGATTCACACCTGGTCTATTTCCAGTTGCAATCTTTCTGCCTCCTCATCGGTCAGCTCCTTAATCCTTGGCTCACTGTCTTCCTGTTTAGTTTCTTTGGCAAGTTTGGCGGCTCGTTCCACTTTTTCCCGCTGTTCTGCTTCTTGCCGAGCTTTCTTCTCTTTCTGGGCTTTCAGAGCAAGTTTGTTGTGGCGACTGAAAGTCTCTGTGATTAACTGAGGTGAGAGAATAGAAAAAAAAATATAATGGGCACAATCGTTCTCAATTACACAAGCACTAAAAATGATCTCAATTCAAGCTCCATAGCTGGTGACTGCATCCATGTAGTTTTCTTGGCAGAGATTAAAAAACAAATGGGGAATCTATTTCAAAAGATAGAATGTTCAGGACTGCTCTCCCCCGCCCCCCAATTCCTCCAATGAGGGAAATCAGGATTGAAACTTAAAAAGTTAAAACTGTAGCCCACGTTGTAAAACTATTCTTTCCCCCCACCCCCACATTTGTTTTTACAGGGCACTAATGGTGTCAGACCCGTAAAGTTTATTTAAGGCAAAGATTCACACTCACTACTCGTTAAAAATTTGTTTTTCCTCCAAAAAGGACTGTAACAGGAAACTTAATAGTTGTTGAAAGTTTTTTAGAATAAAAAAACTGATCTGCTCCTTTCCAAAGAGTCCACAGTAGGAAAGAACAGGGGCCACCTTTGTCCACAGTCTAGAGAAGTCCTGAGGGTCAGGGCTACAGTGTGTTTGCTCCAAGTGGTGACACAATCATTTGACTGCACAACTGGCTTAATTTCAAGGGTTCCCAGTGATGGGTGACCTTCACAGCTACTGCAGCAGCCAAGGGTCGTGAACAGAAGTGCTGAAATTGGTAACACATAATCTATTTTGCCCTTTGGATGGTGACATGTTGGAGACACATGCCAACTTCTGACCTTGTCTACTGCTGCTAATTTGAAAAAAGGGACAGAAGAAGCACGCTCTTTAAGTGGGGAACAACTGGATATCTTAGCTTTTATATAAGAGCTTAGTAATTGCTGGCTTCCTCATTTAACAAAATCTGAGTTTAGATTCTAGTGGTTTTATTCCTTTCATGGAATACTCATTTTACTAATTTAAGGAGTAAACAGATTTTAAACAGTACTGTTCTAGATACTTCTTCTATTGCAGCACAATAGAGGAACTATCCTCTATTCCAGGGGTCCCCAAACTTGGCAACTTTAAGACTTGTGGACTTCAACTCCTAGAATTCTCCAGCCCTCTAGGAGTTGAAGTCCACAAGTCTTAAAGTTGCCAAGTTTGAAGACCTCTGCTCTATTCCCTAACTTCTGCTGTACTAAGGTACCTACAGGTTTACTTAATTCCACAAGATTTAAATACTATATATATATACACACCTGGATATACATCCAGGTGTAATTCCACAAGATTTAAATACTATATACATATACATCAAGGATTACTTTCCAATTTCCTACACTGTATCACCATTAGAAACAGATTTTGATTGACTTTTGAAGACAAAAAGTGTGAGTCAACACTGTACATCCTTCAGGGAACGTGACAGCCACTTTTGAAAGGCTTTGTAAGTAATTATAATATTTAGAAAAAAATATATAAAATGGCTTGAACATATTTTTAAAATCTAAATAGTTTCATAAATTAAATATTCTACTTAAACTGCTCATTCATACTGAATGGATTACAAATTATTCTCCCCCCCCACCCCACCCCACAAGTTCACAAAACATTGTTTGGAACCAGTAGTGGGTTCTAAAACTCTTTACTACCGGTTTACGCGCGCGCTCACGACACTTCTGCACAGAAGCGTCCCGGGCGGAGCCTCCCGCTGCCAGCACTACCAGTTCTAAGAACCGGTCAGAACCGGAAGCAACCCACCGCTGTTTGGAACACTTACAGAAGAGTTTTAATATTTTTTAAAAATGATGTGTCATACTGCCCCATCAGTCTTATCAGTGAAACATAGAGTGATTTGGAATAGAGTGGATCATGCAGAACATTTCACAAAATCAGGTTAGAGAAACTCTGTTCTTTGGGAAGAAACCACTGTTGAAGAATTGAACTTAGTACTTTCCAGGAGAGAACAAATAAAGTAAACTGGTATTATTGATCCTCGGGTTTCTGAGTCAGACCAATATATTTTTGACAGGCTAGCTTTTCAGCCAGCCTTTGGTCAAAGCTTAACCAAACAAAATAATCCAAAACATCTATTATTGTCATAGTCTGAAATAAACCTGCTCAATTAAGGTCAGACATAACATAATGTGGCCTCTCCAGTTTCTTTCCAGAGCCAGCAACTGAATGGAATGGAGTTGCAATACAACAAAATCAAGGAAAAATGGGAGATTCAAAAGCACACTGTGGGAAATATTTCAATCTTCCTTAAACAGAAAAATATCTTTATAAACCAAATCATATACCTTCTCAGCAGCGCCTTCTTCTCCCCCCACAAAGAAATCAGTTTTGCGTCTCAGGAAACTGAAAAAGGTATTCACAAGCTGTAAGGAACAAAAGTACCATAATCAAGAATAAGTTGTTCAGATTTCAACCTACATGAACATATTTTTTACATTAAAAACATATAGAAGTGACCCACCTATCCAGGTTATTTGTGGAGAGTCTATTTAGTGTACTGGTTAAGGTGTTGGAATCAAAATTGGGGAGACAGTGAGTTTTAGTCCTCCCTTAGGCAGAAAAATGACTAGGTGACTTTGGACTAGCTAGCCATTCTTTTTCAGCTCAGCCCACCTAACAGGGTTGTGCTGGGGGAAAAAAGGAGGTAGGAGCATTATATATCCTGCCCTGAGTTGTACAAAAGTAAAGGCAGAATACAAATATTATACACTAGATAATATAAGCAGTGTTATTTTGGTACTAGTGATTATTCTGCTCCCCCAGGATACAACCTCTAATAAACTACTCCAGACTCAATTATTTTAGAACAAATATCCATTCAAGGAAGTTAGAGCAATGACCAACCAAAACTTATAACATCACCTTGCAAAATTTTTTACTACAGTAGTCCACCTTAATGTAGACAATAATGTAGACAATTATTGAGATAGCTTGTTAATGTTCTGAACAAGCTATCTCAATAATGGATACCAAGTTGAGTTTTTAATGCAGTTGTGCACAATGCTACTTTTACTTACACCTTTTCAATGAAAGCCAACAGTTTAAAGGATAAACTGGTCTGTCAGAACAAGCATGGGTAAGTGTTTCCACCTGGTAGGCTGACTATCCTATCTGGTAGATGACTTCACTGTTTAAGTGTAGCCGTTTCTAGGTTTTCATCTCCTGGTTAATTAACCTGCTTCCACTGCTAAGGGGAACCAAGTCAATAGGAAAGGACTTTGTAAGGCCTTTCTGAACTGAATTTTCTAGTATTCTAATTTATAAATCTGTAAGAAATACCATGTCTGCAACTGGCCAACTTTTTATTGTTATATTAATCTCAGGCCTTTTAGAAATTATCTAGAAGTTCAGCAGTGGGATATGCTATAGCATTATTGCTGCATGAAGAGGTATTTCCTTTCATCATTATCAAGACTTTAGTGAAGGTTAAATGCAAATCCTAGTATTGCAGAGGGAAGTTCCCCACGTGCTAGGCAGTAAGAGAAAGTGACATTTTTTCTTTTAAGATTTCTTTGACAAATTTTATAGAATTCATGCGTATTCCACCATTTGCAAAAGGTGCCAGCTGGAACCTATTATGTTACTGTTGAAATATAAAACATATTGACAAAATTATGTAATTTTTCCCCACTCTAAAGGTTTTATTAATTTATTTTGTTAAATGTATGAAGCCATCATAAAGTTTCTCTCTCTCTGTGGAATATATATGAATTATATTGTACATCCACAAGTATGGGATATATGGTACATAAGAACAAGTATTTGTGTGTATATTAGAAGAGTTTACCTTCACTGGGTGGGATATAGTCAATGGATTTTTTTGTCACACTGTCATGATCATTGTGTTGTTTTAGTTTTACTGTAGGCAAGCTGCTCAGATCTTTTAGGAATTGGGTAGCACAGAAACATACTCAGTGACACCAAAATATCAACATCAAAGAGATTAGGAAATAAGTAACAGCAGTGTTTTTAATGGGATATACTTCAAAGGTTGAACTGCAATTTCCATTATTCTCACATGGCCCATGCCGCCTTATTGGAAGGATGGCAGATGCATCTAAAGGCCAGTGGAGAGTTTGTTAAATCTGTATTTTGCTTTTCACTCAGGAGGTGTACTTTATCTAATCCCATCCTCCCAAATTGTGAGGTAGGTTGAGAATATATGACTGGTCTGCGGTCACTCACTGAGCTTCCATGCCTAAGGATGTATTTGAACGTGCATCACCCAGTGTATGTCCAACACTTTCACCAGTAAATCATGAGGGCTCCCAATGACCTCTGCAGTACACAAACACAGAATAGTGCAAATTCCAATCTACATTAAAAAAATAACCAAAAGAGTTCAATGGCTATAAAACAAATTGCAAGCAAAGAATGCAGATTCATACCAAGAAACATGCCATTCCTCAATGGCCCAGCCTGTTTGGTTCTGACCCTTTCAATAAGCCACCATTAAGCAAGCCATGGCATAGCTCGGTTCATAATTCCACCTCTGGATTGTACAGAGATCCAGTTCATTCATTTTCAACCAACAGCTCTGAATAGCAATATTGTACAACTATGAACCACTATACAATATGTCCATTTGGGCTATAACTGGTCCAGGATCAAAAAGAGCTGCAGATTACTGGTAGCCAGGATACAGAGACTCTCAAAGGCAGAGGTCCCCAAACTTGCCAATTTTAAGACTTGTGGACTTCAACTATGCTGGCTGGAGAATTCTGGGAGTTGAAGTCCACAAGTCTTAAAGTTTCCAAGTTTGAAGACCTCTGCTCCAAGGGATCATTCATCAGGGATATTTTCTGGGATGCATTAGAAATTACAGTGGCAACCAATCACAGGAGAAACTGTGCCAGTCTTAAAATGCCATAGAAACCACTAAATCACAACATCTAGTGGCACAACTAAAAAGTAGCACTTTTCATTAAACATCTGAATGTTTTGATACAGATCTACACCCGTTTTTACATTGTTATATCTCAATTATGCACATTAAATCATAAGTTTACAGAAAAATAATAAAAAAAATTACAAAAAAAGTAGCACTTTTATCCCAACATGGTTTTTATTTTTAATTCTAATCCTTTCCAGATGGTTATTTTTCCCCGAAGAACTTTTAGTTCCACCGTTGAACATGGGAATCTTCACCCCACATAGACTCAGATACAGCCTCACCTTTCCCCGAAGCAGAGATACAAGTTCCACCTTTTAAAACCGTTTCGGGGATTTCGTACGGATTTTTACTTCGTGAATTGGGTGGTGGTGGGGTGCGTTTATTGAGCTCGTCTGAGCGTTAATTTTCTCCGCCGGGCCCCTTCGCCGAAGAGGACAGGCCTGCAATTGATGCCGGCTGAGACCAACCTTCTCCCTCTCCTCACGTGAGATGCTTCGGAGGGGTTCGCAAGGGGGACAATCGCCCTCTCTCTCCCCCGCTGTGATTCCGTGAGGGGAGGAAACGACTCCCAGGCGAAGGGGCTCCAAAAAGGAAGGCCGTTAGGAAGAAACGGACCGGCCGCTCCTGCCCTCCATTTTACCTCACGCACGCCGCCCTGGTGCTGCTGGGCCATGGCGAGCAGCATGCCGTCGAATCGCTCCTCGTTGTCGGCAGCCTCTTCCCCGCTGGCCCCCATGACGCCGGGATCGCTTGACTGAGATGCTCCCTTTCCCTTCAGGGCCGCTCGCCTCGCCTCAGCACGCTCCCCTACGACGGTGGCCGGAAACGGAAGAGAAGCTCACTCTGCCCAACCCGTTCCGGAAAGCTTTTTGGCCAACCGTCGAACTCGCCGTCTTGATTGGCAGCCGGCTCTTTCAATCCGCGATGAGAGGAAGTTTTAGCCCCCCCGCCCCCCCTGTTTGGCGTCGGTTGCTACGGTTACCGCCACTGATGGTGTGGCGGAACGATGGGAAATTAACTGATATAGAAAATTAGCTGATATAGAAAATAGCTGGCTGGAGAATTCTGGGAGTTGAAGTCCACAAGTCCTAAAGTTGCCAAGTTTGAGGACCCCTGCTAGTGATTAGACCAGTGTTTCCCAACCTTGGCAACTTGAAGATGTCTGGACTTCAACTCCCAGAATTCCCCAGCCAGCAATGCTGGCTGGGGAATTCTGGGAGTTGAATTCCAGACATCTTCAAGTTGCCAAGGTTGGGAAACACTGGATTAGACGATGGGAGTCCATTGTTTGTAACTTCTAATGTTCTCATCTAGCGTTTTAATAATATTAAAGAAATATTCAATGCTTTTTATTGTAGAGCGCCCTTCAATATTGTTATTTCATTGTTTTTAATTGCATGTTCATCCACCCACAGAAATTAACTGGCCAAACAAACCGATAATCTTGCAGAGCAGAGGGCAACGTATACTGTTCTAGAAGCACGTGTGTGACTGCCCATACCACTGTATTTTGCACCGGCTGAAGTTTCCGGATACTCTTCAAGGGCAGTCCGTGTAGAATGTGTAACAGTAACCCAATCAGGATGAGTCATTATGAGCAGAGCCTCCAGATTTAGGAATGGGCACAACTGGCATCCAAGACAAGGCTGTGCAAAGTCCCTCCTAGCTATGATTGCCATCTGCTCTTCAAGCAGTCAAACCTACCAGATTATGAAGTTTCCAATAAGGGGCATTAGGATCCATAAATCACAACCTTTGCCATAAACAAACGAAGTGCAAACTCATCAAAATTCGTTTTCAGTTGTATTTGTATTTGTTTATTTGTCAAGCATATATGATTATAAACAAAGTATAAACAGTAAAACATGATTGAATATATATGTAATAGTACAAGCATGAATAAGAGTAAAAGAGGTAAGAATATATGGGTACATTAGGACAGGAACGGTAGGCACGATTGTGCGCTTATGCATGCCCCTTACCGACCTCTTAGGAATGGGGTGAGGTCGATGGTAGATAATCTGAGGTTGAAGTTTTTGGGGTTTGGGGAAGAAACTACTGAGTCAGGTAAAGTGTTCCAGGCGTTGACAACTCTGTTGTTGAAGTCGATTTTTTTGCAATCAAGTCTGGAGCGGTTTACATTAAGTTTGTATCTATTGTAAGCTCGGGTATTATTGCAGTTGAAGCTGAAGTTGTCGTTAACAGGTAGGACATTGAGGCAGATAATTTTGTGAGCTACACTTAGGTCAGATCGAAGGCGGCGGAGTTCTAAATTTTGAAGTCCCAAAATTTCAAGTCTGGTTTCATAAGGAATTCTGTTGTGAACAGAGGAATGTAATACTCTTCTTGTGAAGTATTGCTGGACATTCTCAATTGTGTTAATGTCTGATATGTAGTGTGGGTTCCAGACTGATGAGCTGTATTCAAGAATCGGTCTAGCAAATGTTTTGTATGCTCTGGTTAAGAGTACAATGTTACCAGAGAAGAAGCTGCGCAAGATTAGGTTAACCACTCTTAATGCCTTCTTTGCTATGTAGTTGCAGTGGGCTCTGGCACTCAGATCGTTAGAGATGAGTATTCCGAGGTCCTTGACTGAGTGAGGATCATCATCAAGGTCATGATCATCAAGTTTGTATTTAGTGTTTTGATTATTTTTGCCAATGTGTAAAACTGAGCATTTGTTGATAGAGATTGGTAGTTGCCACTTGTTTGACCATTCAGATATATAGTCAAGGTCTTTTTGAAGGGTTGTAGTATTGTCTGTGGTGTTGAATAGTTTTACATCATCTGCGAAGAGGACGCAGTTGCTTTGTATAATATCACAAATGTCATTTATGTAAAGAATGAAGAGAGTAGGTCCTAAAAAGCTTCCTTGGGGAACACCGCTGTTAACAGGTACAGGGTTTGATAGAGATAGAGTTCAGTGGTGTTTATTGCCAGAGTAATTAGGCAAGGGACTACTTATACCAAGGGTGTCAAACTCGATTTCATTGAGGGCTGCATCAGGGTTGTCTTGGTCCTAGGGGGGTCAGGGGGCATGGCCAGCTCAACATCACTCGTGCTGGGGGTGCCTGTGGTGGCCTGAACGCTCTGCCTGTGAAAACGGGCTCGCGAGCTGTTTCTGACTGCAACAGCCTCCTGCAACCCTCTGCCAGAAAAAACGGAGCATGGGAGGGCTGCATGTGGCCCTCCCGAGCTCCATTTTCGCTGGCAGAGCCACCGCGGGCCAGTCCTTCGCTGTTTCCAAGGTGGTCCCGCAGGTCAGATCTAAGCACCCCACGGGCCGCATCCAGCCCGCAGGCCTTGAGTTTGACACCCCTGACTTATACCTTCACTTTTTCCTTAGCTCATATTGACAAAAGCTTGCACACCATATCTGATATTGCAGTGCAACCCCATTCAGCATCAAAGATGGCATAATCCTAGAACTGGCAGGCCCCCAAACCCAAAACTGCTCAGCCTTGCTAGCTGAGCTAAAGCCTGTTGCTCCCCATCCAGATCCGCACTGGTAAGCGGATCTGGACATCAGGTAAGTCAGGTAAGTGGATACTTACATCTACTACTGTACTAACATCAGGTAAGTGGATACTTACATCTACTACTGTACTAACGTGCATTTTAAAACATGCTCCTTAATAATTATGGGATGCTTTACAAATGGCAAATGGGTGGTGGCAGCACTGAACGGGCCTCAGCGAATCGGCCACATGAATACCAGATGGATGCTGGGAGGCAAAGACAGATTTTTTTTCTTGTTTTCCTCCCCAAAAATGGTAGGTGCATCTTATAGTCCGGAGCATCTTATACTCCGAAAGATATGGTAATTAGAAAATGACTGAGGCATGAATGATCATGGAGAAGCATCCCCCCACCCGTCTAGGAATGGGTGTAATTGCAGCGGCCTGCATGGATTTGTGCAGACCTCAGTGAGCACATGTATCATCTCTCCTGTGGGAGCTGCACTGGTTGCCGATTTGCTTCTGGGTGCAATTCAAGGTGCTGATTGTCACCTTTAAAGCCGTTCATGGCTTGAGACCAGGTTATCTGAGGGATTGTCTCTTGCCAGTCATATCTACCCAACCCACTGGAGTGGGGAGGCAAATAATGTTGCGAGTCCTGTCCCCTAAGGAGATACATCTGGCAGGTCCCAGAAGAAGAGCCTTCTCTGTGGTGGCTCCCTCTCTCTGGAACATCATTCCCCCAGAGATTAGAATGGCCACCACTCTAACACTCTTCCGGAAGGCGCTGAAAATCTGGCTCTGCCAGTGGGTCTGGGGAACCCAGAGCGGGATGGAGCCCATTAAATGGCCAGTATGAATGTGTGTTGTCACCAGGATGTGGGGGTGGGAGGGTGTTATTATTTTATTTTTTTTTAAATTTTTCTTTTATATGCTGTTTTTATATCCTTCTAAGCCACCTTGAGTCACCATGTGTGAGTAGACTGCAATATAAATTTTCTAAATAAATAAATTGTCATAAAGATGAACTTGTGCAACAAATCCAGGAGGACCCCCAATTATGCACCAAGTCCGTCTTGGTACCTCATCCAGAGTCAGAGAGAACAATTGATGAACTGTCTTGTACATCTCTAGGTTGCAGCACCTATACTTTGGAGACAACTGATTGCTGGTGGAAAGATATGGCAAAGACAAAGTTTCCAATAAAAGGCATTAGGATCCATAAACCACAACCTTTGCAATAACAAACAAACAGTGCAAACTCATCAAAAACCCTTTTCAGTTCAGTGGTGTTTATTGCCAGAGTAATCAGTCAAAGGACTCCTTCATACCTTCACTTTTTCCTTAGCGCATATTGACAGAAGCTATAAGCGCCTCTTTGCAGCTTGCATCAGTTTTGTTCTGTCCATTCTGTTCTTAGTACAATTTCCTAAAAATCCTTTTTTCCCAAGAGCATAACAGTAAATATAAAAGTAAGAGCTTTCCAACGATTTTTTTTAATGGAATAGTCATCACTAGTGGAAGAATTGTACAAGGCAATGTAATTGAGGAGAAACACCTGGTCTTGTGACTGCATGAGATTAAAGTCCATGGTTTAAAACAAAATGCCAGCAGTGATTTATAAGTGGTTATTCCCCCTGGTAAATCAGAATAGTATAGTAAGGAATGAAAAAGCAAAAAAGTTGTTTTTCACACTTTAACTGTACCCAACTTTTAATATCTATAAACCAACATTTTTTTAAAAAGTAGTAATTCCCACCTCTTCAATGGTAATGTAATGTAGTCGAGTTATTCATGGCAATACTTTATTTTCAATAATGATAATAATTATTTGTTAAATTTATAGGCTCCCTGACTCCCAGTAAGTCTGGGCAGTTTTTAAACATATTTAAGAATGTAAACAAAGAAAGGGGGAAGAATATTTACAAACTATAAAATTATAATACAGTAATTTACTACATATAAGAAAAAGAAAAAAACGTTCCTTATTCTAGCAGAAAACCTTTCTACGAATAACATAAAATTGGAAGGAAACATAATCATAAATCAGTTTGGCACTTTTAAAAGTGTTCATAGTTTTTGACTGACAAAGACAGTCAAAATAATAATTAGCAGTCAAAATAATAAGAATTTCTAACCTTTCTAAAGCAGATTATCCATAACTGTATGATCAATTAGACAAAACCTGTTGTTTTAAGACTTTTAAAGAGAAATCCAGATTTCAGATGTCTAAATGCAGTATTATAGTCCACAAAGTTTTAAATTAAATTAAATTTACATTTAATTAATTGGACCTACCACAAATCCAATAGTATTAAACAGGAGAAATACCTCTAGCCTGCCACCTTGTGGCTATAAACCATCATTGCTTTTTTTTGTCTCTATCATAAAACACAAGTTAAGAATCCACAAGGCTTACATCCAAACAATATGTTACCTTATCTTTTAACATGATTGCCTGGTTCACATAATACACAAAACATGAAGTGCTTTGTTTTGATTTTGGTTTTGGTTTTAGAGTGGTGACTCTAGAGCAGTGTTTCCCAACCTTGGCAACTTGAAGATATCTGGACTTCAACTCCCAGAATTCCCCAGCCAGCGAATGCAGTGTTGGGAAACACTGCTCTAGAGGGGAAAACATTTACTTATCTAGGTTTTGTTATGATGTCCTGCTAATTTGTTTCTCCAGTTTGGGAAGGAGAGATGTTAAACTGGCTCTTGTGCCTCAGATCTACAGGGTCATTCATGGTCCTGCCTGTGGTGTTGGCCCTCCCTGGAACTTAAAACCTTTCTCCTAGACCAGGGGTGTCCAACCTTGACAACTTCACGACTTGTGGACTTCAACTCCCAGAATTCCTCAGCCAGCACATGCTGGCTGAGGAATTCTGGGAGTTGAAGTCCACAAGTCGTAAAGTTGCCAAGGTTGGGGACCCCTGTCCTAGACTAGGGCAGAGGTAGAATGGATTGCACAAAATAAAACATTTTGTTCCCGGAATGCCATCAAGAAGGCAGAACAGTCCTCTCTTCTGGTGAACTTTATAAAGAGTCCATGGGAATCAAAGTCCAGCTTGTGTATTTTTGACCTGTTATTGACCCCCCAAAAAAACTGTCCTATGGGACAGTGTCCTCTTGATGTGATTGAGACACAGAAAAAGCAGCCTATCACTCACCGCGCCCCCCAATTTGGACATTCTCCAGGAGGGATATTGTCTACCTGAAGGAGAGGTTTACATCGAAATCGCCTCCCTTCCGTTCTTCAGAGCCAGAACTTGAAAAATCGGTGCTGTCACTCCACCCATTTTGGCAGCTGAGCGCAATGACAAATACATTATGCTGGGCTTAAGGTTGAAGTCCATTTTTATAGGATGTGTTTGTTTTTATGGTAGTGGGACAGAGAGAGAAGGTTGTTTACATGGAGTCCAGCCAAGGCCTTGGTGCCTGAACATTTTGCTCTCCTGATGCATCATTACCCTGCAACCTTGAAAAGGAAAAAAAGTAGGGCTACTACTAGGACTCAGCAATTTATTGTAATTCTTCCAGTTTTGTCCCCATGTAGCCCAGGAGATCAGTTAGACCAGTGGTTCTCAACCTTCCTAATGCCGCGACACTTTAATACAGTTCCTCATGTTGTGGTGACCCCCAACCATAAAATAATAAAATTATTAGGAAACTCAGCGGTGGGTTCTAACTTACCTTGCTGCCGGTTCGCTTCCTCCTGCGCTGCGTGGCCACGCCTTCTGGCCGCGTGGGCGCTTTGCATGCACACGCATGCGCAGTGCCGAAATGTTTTTTTAAAAATTGCAAAAAAAAAAGCTGAAAACAAGATGGCGACGCATGCGCAGTGCCGGAAATTCAGCTTCTGCGCATGCTCAGAAGTTCCCATGGTACAGATTTTTTTTTTGCAGTAGTCTATTTGCATGTAGGTGGATCCGCCTGGAGACGGATAGAGGAGCGTTGTCTTGGTTCCTAAGACCATCGGAAATGTGTGTTTTCCGATGGTCTTAGGCGACCCTTGTGAAAGGGTCGTTCGACCCCCAAAGGGGTCACGACCCCCAGGTTGAGAACCGCTGAGTTAGACTTAGGACTTGGGAGCAGATTCACACTAGCCTCCACACCAGGGGTGAAATGCTACCGGTTCGGCCTGGTTCGGGTGTACTGGTAGCGGCGGCCGCCAGTGGTTCGGAGAACTGGTAGCGGTGGCAGTGCGAGGCTCCGCCCACCCACCTGGATGTCACCATTTTGTTGTTTTTAACCCTCTGCGCATGCGCAAACCCTTCTGCGCGCTCCCGAACCGGTAGGGAAGGTAAATAGATTTTACTGCTGCTCCACACTATTCTATCAAAGTGATAATTCAATATTTGAAATGAACAGAGGTATCTAGACCTGTCCTTTTCTTGTTAGACAAGAAGGTGGCAGTCCTGGAAAGAACTTTGATAATACTCCTTTTTGCATAGACATTACTAACAGAGATAGCGCTAGTGGTGGTTCATTTTGTCTGTGTGTGTGATTAGCAATCGAGAGGGAGAAAACTGGTTCTTCAAGTCCATGGCACTGTAAGCTTTGGATTCCCCTAAAGCATGTTCCTGAAGAAGATACACATTTTTGCCTGCACTGTAGTCAATTCCTCTTTCTTTTTGCTAAAACTTAAAATTGCCGTCCAAAATACTTTCATTTTTTTCAGAACACACTTTCAAAGAAAAGGCATGTTAACTTCGTGAGAAGTAGCTTTCACTTGACTGCTAGTCACCACTTCAGGCCACTGTTGCTAAAAACAAGGTTTATATTTAATACTTTATTCATCCTAGATTTGATAGTGGAGCTGCAGTAGTTTCTGACTTTCTCTGGAACAGTGTTAGGGTCCAGCATCATTCCCCAGTTCAGCCCTGCAAATTATTAGCACTGGTCACTTCCAAATCTTCAAACCAAAATAGCAATGTATCCACCACTCCAGAAGTAGCAGACAATCTCTTATGATTGTCTGTGTTTGATACTAGAATCAGATTATTTCTGGCTCAGCTACACTACAGAGCCAGTTTGGTGTAGTAGCATCAGGTCAGAAACCAGATGATTATGATTATGATTATGAATTCATACCGCTTTAGGTATGAAGCTGCAGTGTATCTTAAATACACCCCCCCAAACTAATGTTTTTGTTTGCAACAATGAATCTTTGCAGGGTTTCTGAGTGGGCTGCTTTCCCACTGGTGAAAACTTCACTCGTCTGCTTCCTATGTTCATGTTAGTTCTGACCCTTTCCTGAAAGAGTCAGGCAAAATAGGTCTTCCAAGTGCAAAGAAGTATAGCAGCTTTGATATTTTGCAGCTTCCCCTCACAGTAACCATTCAGCTGTCCCAAAAGTGCTTTTTCAACAGACAACTGGACTTTCTTGTTTTCTTTGAAGACATTTCGCTTCTCATCCAAGAAGCTTCTTCAGCTCATGAAGATGGATGACTGAGAATCCCCATAGACATTTAACTAACCATTCAACTATTTACTGGTAAATTACCAAACAATAATACAACATGAGTTAAAGCTAATGGATGAAGAGAAATATCGACCGAATGCCATTCTTTGCTATTGATTAGTTGGGACGACTGCTGACTGTCTTACGGTATTTTCTAATGTGTTAAGAACGGCCGGCAATGAAGATGTTCACAGGTGAAATTCCTTTCAAGGCAGGAGTAGAAATAGTAGCAGTTGTGTAATAATACCAATACATTATTTTAGTAGCTTTTCATTATAATGAACAATTATTATGTCTGCTTTTTCAAGAATTTGAGATGATCTACCTCTAAATGACAACAAGTAGGAAGCAAGAAGGAAGTCAGCTAGTTGTGGGCTTCGTATGTTGGGGAAACCACATGTTAGACTATTTAGAGTTTGTTTGCTCCCGTAAGACCCATTTTATAGGCTGCATCATTTTGGTAGAAAAAGTACCAGGCAACATTTCTTATAAGAACTTTCAAGAAAGAGCACATTAATGATACCTCACTTCTTTATAGCAATACTGTTGATGCCAAATGACATTTTTATATACACATTTTATTTCCCAATGGAGGCCAGAAGCAACCACTAGCGCGATGTGCAAAATCTTTATTTACTAAAAAAAAAGGAGAGCATTCTATTCCTTCCTCAGATGCCATCCTTTAAATTATCTTTCTCCGACCTGGTGTGTTCTCCAGTTTTGTTGGAATTACAACTCTCACAATCTCTAGCCATTAAATTAGTCCCTTTGTATGAGACAAAGGGCGTGACTTTTCAACATTCATTGTTTAAATATAATTTTATTTGCTTTAAAAAAAAATCACATCACCAAAGCACAGTAGGAATCAAAATACCCTAAAATGCAGTAACAGCTCTCTCCCTCCCCCCACGCCAAACTTTGCATTTCCAATTTAGGAATTCCTGTGGTTCAAATGAGGCAGGGGAAAAGAAAAGAGAATAAAATTAAACTACAGGAAAGACAGCAAGAGTTTCTGAATATTTCAACGGAAAGAATTGTCATATTTCTAAATCAACGACGTCTCATCCTCAGAGTTCTGGTGAGCTATTTACAACGAAGAGTGCACATTTTAAGGCCTCAGGACAGGGGTCGGCAATCTTAAACAATCAAAGAGCCACAAAGGCCCTAACCGGAAACCCCCTGTTCAATTCTGGAGCCAACCGGAAGTCCGGTTCCCCCACCATAGAGTCTTCTCCTAGCGCGGCATCCTTTTTCCTCTACCTGTCCTAACAGAAAGCCCTAACAATTGTGGAGCTGACTGGCAACAGGGAGCCGCAGCAGAGGGATGAAAGAGAGCCGCGGGTTGCTGACCCCTGCCCTAAGAGAATTGCATGAGAACAATCAAGTCTGAATTCTGAATGAGAAAATGAATGGCAAGTCAGTAACAGATAAGTCTGTTGGATGAATAAGCCTGACAGGCAGAAGATCTCTTTTATTCTGGAAAGGAAAATGCAGAAGTCAGTTCTTATTTGACAAGGGTAAGGGAAGAGCAAAATTGATAAAGGAAAGGATATGTGCAAAAAGCTGTAACTGCTACATCATTTCTGTTCACTTCTGAAGCAGAGATCAACATTGCCTAGGAAATGGTCAAAAAGCACCAATGGTCACCTTAAAAGCAAGTCTACAGCAGGATCAACCTTGGAAAATGGCAAGAGAAATCAAGTATTCCTTGGAAGGCACAGTTGTGGGTGGCTTGCATCAGACGCCATTGTTCGTCACTTCCGAACTGGTCTCTAGTGAGGCTGACTTAAAGGCCTCAAATGCTTCTAGGGATTCACCAGGCCCACGTTTCTCAGCAATACACTTTAAGCAGAGGGGCTCCAGAGGAGTCTGTCTCTGTATCTTGGAAAGAACCACCTCTACTTAACGGAGATCCTGCAGGGGAACGGGAGGAAACAGGAAGAGAAGAGTTATATGTACAAGTAATAAAAGCCACGAGAAAGCATACTGACAGGATAAGATGGAACAATATTTTGTAACCGTGGCTGCATATATAATTTCCCCCTAATAAAAATGACTCAATTTTGTGAATAATTTGAAAACTGCATTGATTTGCATAAAACTCTTTTACAATCTAGAATGTGAAGATGACTGTTGTAGAATGGACATGTGACATTGCTATAATTTTTAGCTCCTCCCTCTTTCCTCCAAAACAGGACAGGAAGGACTGGAAATCGATAAATATGAACTATTGGTTTTGGGATTCACGGATTAAAATGGGTTGTTTATGGGAAGGAGGGAACTAAGATATGGAATTTGCAAGGGTGCAGATGGTAACTATCAGGTTTATAAGTGCTAAAAAGGAGGTCAGAAATATATTCCTTAAATATATTTTCTTTCTTTTTTTTCTTTGTTTTTTGCTGACCTTCACTTTTTCCCATTCTTTTAATTTTTTTCCCTAGGTTTTTGTAACTTTTTAATCTTATGTAAAATTATTTTTAAATAATCCACACACGCATGCACACACCATAGGACAGAAAGCCATTCATGCAAGTGGGGGGGGGGGGGGAGTCAAACGGTGCAAATTCTGACAAATGTAAACCATTGAAATAATGGACAAAAAAAATACATAGTGCCTTTCTTGGTTTCTGTTCTTTTAGCAGCGTAATCCAGGCGCTGCGTTCAAGAACTGGGATGCTGAGAAAACGGTTCTGCTTGTTTTTTGTTTAAAAGAAAAAAAATCCTTCTCAGCATTTTCAAAATCCCACTTCTGTTTGTCAAGGGAAAGAACACTAAAGCCTCAGAAACTCCGAGACCTTGAACCACATTCCATCAACCTCCCATTGCACATTTGTAAGAGACTCTCTGTAGCCAAGACAGCGCGATCTATGCTTTAAAACCAGAAAGAGGAAAAGCTCACATTCTCAGCCAACTTTAACCACACTGCAGTTATGGATCCCCAGCCCTGTTTATACCTGGCCCAAGAGCCCATGTTAAACCAAAGAAATTCACCCAGCCATTCCCACGTCCAGCTGAGAGGGTGTAGCTCAACCAAGCCAGTATAGAAAGAGTAGAGATGTCGTTGAGTTGATCTCAACTCCTGGGAGGTACACGAAGACATCCCTGTGATTCTCTTGGGAACAACAAGGAAATGTTTTGTCCCATTTAGCATGATTAAGTGTCCTTCAAACCAGTGGTGGGGTCCTGCCGGTTTAACAACCGGTTCGGTGATCGCGTGTGCAGTTTTACGAAAACTTACCTTCCGCATTACTGCTGGGGAGAAACACAGCTGAGGCGTGGCAATCCGCTCTGCCACGCGAATCAGCTGAGAAGATATAGGTCAGTAAACCGCAGAGGTGGGCGGGCCCACCTGATCGTTGGAGCAAACCGGTTCGCTCCCAGCTGATCGTCGGAGCATCCAGTTCGCCCGAACCGGTAGAATCCCACCCCTGCTTCAAACCTAGCTAAGGAGCACTGATGCTGTAGCATAAGGTCCTTCAACTCTCCATGTAAAGAGTAAAACAGCCACCTGGGACGGTGGCTTCTTTTCAAAACAGGACCGGGCAAAATGTTTACTGCTAGATAAAACACAGTTAAAATGACTGCTTCAATAATAACTAGAATCTTTTCCTCTTGTTATATTTTGGCCTTTATCAAGGGGCACTAGTAAAAAATAGATTCAAATCTTTTATTCTTTTTTTCCTTCTTAATTTTTAATCTCTTTTTAAAACAAAAACAAAATCCACTGCTTATCTTCTGGCAGCATTAGATTGTAGCTGAATGTGAATGACAAGATCGTTTTTTCCGTTTTCTTGGAATGAAGAAACTTGGGGTGTGCTAAAAGTAGGCTTTGGAGGAGGACTATGACCGGACTTCACTCTGAGAGCCCAAAGTGAATTTGGAAGTTTAGAATTAGCTAATTGGCTGATCATACGCCTATATGTTTTACCCAGGTTTGAACCATGTTCTTTATGGTCACTCTGCTCTATTTCTCACCTGACTTCATTGGGGTGGCTTCAGGACTATAGTAAAAGCTAAATAAGACCCTGCACTATTGAGGCATTCTCTCAATTATTTTAAAAGGGGAAATATATTTATGAAAAGGAATGCAGCAACATGGAAACCCTTCAGAGTCCCAGGCAAGCAATGAGCCCTCTTAGAAATAAGCAGCCATGAGGGCTAGATTCTTCCTTTTAATAAAATCTGAAGGATTATTTACTTCCCAGTTGACACGATAAGAGTCTCCATTAAAGACCAGAGTTTATATTGCATAATTATATTTGTTTATTCTTACAACCACCCTCCACCTTCCCTTGAATTTTTTGGTTATCAGGCACTGGAAAATGGAATTCAGAAATTGGAGAATTTCAGATGGCATTAAAAAGCCATGACAAGTTCCTAGCCCTTAAGGCTGTGATGCTTTAAGAAACCTCAGAAGCCAGCAGAACCTGAAGCACCTCATTAAAGCAAGCCAAGGACAATTCATACCTTGAATACCATTTGACTCTCTCCATGGCTATCAGGAAAAGAATAATATTACATTTTATGTATGTATGTATATATTACAAACTATGTTATGTTTATTTATTTGTGTACATGGGCAGTTGTTCATGGTTAAGACCCAGTATTAGAAATGTTCAAATGGATTTAATTCATTCTTGAGTGGTTCGGGGAGGGCTTATTTTCAGGGCAGGGCTTATTTTTAGGAAAACACGATAGTAAAGACCTAATCCAGAGCAGTCTTCTTTAGGGCAAAATTTCCGTAGGTGTCTACCCTATCTGTATCATTTAAATTAAATCACTTGACTACATGAGTGCTTTATTCTCAGTTACTATATATTTTAATGTTTGTATTATTTTAACTCTTTTTATTTTTTAAATTTTGTTCACTGCAGAGTCACTTGGTGAGATGGGTGGCCATACAGAAATAAATATACACCACAGGTGAGTTCCTCCCGGTTCGGACCGGTTCACCTGAACCGGTAGCGACCCGCTGGTGACATCACAATGATGTCACAGAACCGGTTCGATTGGTGCCAATCCGTGGGTGCCGCCATTTTTAAAAAAAAATTATTATTATTTTCTTCTGAGCATATGCAGAAGCCGAGTTTCCGGCATTGTGCATGCGGTCACCATCTTGTTTTTGGCTTCTTCTTTTTTTTTGAATTTTTTTAAAAAACAATTTCTTTTGAGCATGTGCAGAAGCTGAGTTTCCGGCACTGTGCATACAGTCGCCATCTTGTTTTCGGCTTTTTTTAAATTATTTTTTTATTATTATTTTGGCACTGCGCATGCATGCGTGTGAAGCGGCCACACAGCATGGGAGGAAGCGAACTGGCAGTGAGGTAAGTTAGAACCCTCCCCTGATATACACCCATTATGTCTATGCTATTTCAAAACTTTATGAGGGCTTAAATTAAAAAGTAGCTCAAAATGATTCTTGGCATACAGTTATGTGATTTTTTGATACCCCACAGCAGTAAATCCCAGTACATGCAGTGCAGCCAAAGCAATGTTCAGAATAACATCAATGGGACATATACTCCATATCTAAGGCAAGTCTTAAAAAGCTGCATTTTGGATGGCTCTCCTAAAAATCAACAGGTTGGGGGTCATATAATTTTTCAGGGTATCTATGTGCTATTCCAAAAGGGATTGTGGCTGAGGCTGTAGACCCTGTGAACATTCACCCACTTTCCCAAATCTTATCAGACAGGCAGATGACACTGAAAGAAAGAGAGATATTCATGTCCTAAAGTCTTTAAAGGGGGCAAGTGATATTTTGAATTGCTCCTGGAAGAAAACTGGTAAAACAGGGGTGGGATTGAAAATGTTTAGCAACCTGTTCTCTGCCCGGTTGCTGGGTGGGCGTAGCCATGGGGGCGTGACCTACTCGGCTTCCTGCACCACGGCGGGGGTGGGGGGGCATTTTCGCCCTCCCCAGGCTCCAGAGGCTTTCCTTGAGCCTCTGGGAGGGTGAAAACTGCCTCCCCCGGGCTCCGGAGGCCCTCCAGAGGCTGGAAACGGGCCTGTTTCCGGACTTTCAGTACTTCCGGTAGGCCCGTTTTTCGCCCTCCCAGAGCCTCCGTGCGGGCCTTGCACTTACCTGGCATCCAAAACAGGCCATGTGGAGACTCCTGGGAGGGGTGGGGTGGGCGGGGTCAGCCAGTCCTTGCAACTACCGCTTCGGCGGACCAGATGTAAAATTAACATCCGATTCATTCGAACCGGTCCAAACCGGCTGAATACCACCCCTGCCAGTATAGCTCCTAAAGCAGAGATGTTACGCAGGAAAACCTGTGTCCCATCGCTGCATTCTGGACCACCTGAAGTTTTTGGATAGTCCTCAAGGGAAGCTCCATTTAGAGTGCATCGCAATATTCCAAGCGAGAGTGAAAAAGCATGAATGATTGCGAGCATGGCCATAAACAAATTGAAAATTAAGGCCCACTCACAAATTTTCTTTCTTTTATACCAGAAGCTTCAAGTGGCAGGGTGAGAGAACTCTATATTGGACTAGTGAAAATGTGTCCAAGTTCAATGGGGCATCTCATTTTAAAGGGATGCATAGAGTAGCCACACTGAAGGGTCATATGGATGCATGAACAAAACACATACTGAAGTCGATGGCAAAACCATCACACTTTATCTTATTCTTCAGCCTTGTATGCGTCACAGAAATGAAGAGCTGGACATTAGACCATGTCATCCAATTCCTTGTTCAGTTTAGGGAACTAAACAGTGGTGGGTTTCAAATAATTTCACCACCGGTTCGCTGAAAATGTTACCCCCCGCACGCGCGTTCCGTGCATTTCTGCTACCGGTTCACCCGAACCGGCCCGAACCGGCTGAATACCACCTCTGGAACTAAATCAAAGCATTCCAGCCAAATATCTATCCAGACTATGCTTAAATATATTCTATTCCAGTGATGGTAAACCTTTTTTTCCTTGGGTGCCGAAAGTGCGTGCGCGCATGCACTATCGCACATGCGCGAGTGCCCACACCCAAAATTCAATCCCTTGGGAGGGGGAAATGGCCTCCCCCCCGGAGGCCCTCTGGAGGCTGGAAACGGCCCGTTTCCCAACTTCTGGTGGGCCTAGTAGGCCCATTTTTCGCCCTCTCCAGGCTCCAGAGGCTTCCCTGAAGCTTGGGGAGGGTGAAAACGCCCTCCCCTGCCCCCAGAGGCCCTCTGGAAGCCAAAAACGCCCTCCCAGAGCCTCTGTGCAAGCCGAAAATCAGCTGGCTGGAGTGCACATGCACACTGGACCTGAGCTAGGGCAACGGCTTGCGTGCCGGCAGATATGGCTCCGCGTGCCACCTATGACATGCGTGCCATAGGTTCGTCATCACTGCTGTATTCAATGGACAGAGCATACCACTTTCTTAGATAACTGGTTCCACCTAATTAGCAATGTTGAACCATCTCAAGTATTCCATTTATAACTTTGTTTCATCCAAGTGATGTTTAGTTAGAGAAAGGGAGGGAATTGTTCCTGATATGGCTCAGATTGCAGGGTGATCTCTGAATCTGGTGGTTTTCTTGCAGACGTTTCATTACCAAACTAGTTAACATCATCACTACACTGATGATGTTTACCTAGCTTGGTAATGAAAAGTCTGCAAGAAAAGCACCAAGCTCAGAGAGCACCAAGGACCCTACAGTTCAACGCTGAGCCAAAAATATTCTCACGAATGAAGGTAAATATATGTGCTACAAATATTCTCTTCTACCAAAGAGGGCTGTATATGCCCTGCTGGGGTTAAATGTCAGAAAAGACATAGTTTGATATGTGGGAAGAAAACCACCCCCCAGTTCAACCTTGAGCTATAAACATTCTCTTCTATGGCTCAATTTTTTTTGGAACCACGACACAGCTGGATCACCAAAAGGATGTTCAATTCATGATAATCAATACCTATAGTTCTGTGTGAATGCTCAGCATGGGTGGTGTAGTGTAAGGCTGTGCAAAGCTCTGAAGGGGAGCCTCACTTTGACAATGCTTTGAAGTCTTCATAAAGTAACACGGACAATTTTACATCTGATGTCTCCCCCATTTATGCATGGTGTTGTATGTCTTTTTAAACTGTTTTTAAAATTGTTTTTAATGATTTTATTGTTTGGTGTTCTTTAAAATGCTGTACGCCGCCCTGAGTCCTTAGGGAGTAGGGCGGCATAGAAGAATTCCCAAATAAATAAATAAATAAATTTACTTTTATAGAGCAAAACAGAACTCCCCCCATTGCTTCATCCTGTTCCAGCGAGTTCCAGGAAGCACTAGAGCAAAGGATTTTGTGCATATAATTCTGGATGGGCCAGAGACAGGGGTGGGCTGCTGGGGGTTCGTAGGGGTTCAGGAGAACCTCTAAGCCAAGATTCTGTGCAGTTTGGAGAACCTCCAAATCCCACTCCTGGCTGGCCCCGCTAACCCCTCCCAGGAGTCCCCATGCGGCCCGTTTTGGATGCAGGTAAGTGCAGGGCACGCGCAGAGGCTCAGGGAGGGTGAAAAACGGGCCTACCAGAAGTTCAGGAAGGTTGGAAACGTGCCCGTTTCTGGCCTCCAGTGGGCCTCCGGAGCATGGGGAGGCTGTTTTCGCCCTCCTGGAGGCTCGAGGAAAGCCTCCGGAGCCCAGGGAGGGCAAAACCGCCCCCCCCGTGGTGCAGGAGGCCGACTAGGCCACGCCCGCCATGGCCACGCCCACCCAGCAACCGAGCAGAAAACCCCTTGCTAAAATTTTTGAAGCCCACCCCTGGCCAGAGACCTCAAAAGCAACATAAAATGGGAATTTGGGTAGGGGGTTACCTCCACATCTAGACTAGATGAATGAAAGTCACCTTGTGTTGGTCAGAGAAATAATTGCATGGGATGGAGAAGAGGAAGCAGCCCAACTAGGGAATAGATTCTCCTTGCGAAAAATAATCTAATCTAAATGTGACAGTAAATTCTGTACAACCAAAGCCAGATGAGACCTCCTTCTAAATGCAGAAAGACAGTCTCACTCTCCCAATACACATAACTATTATTGCACTGTAATTTTTTTTTAAAGAGAACCAGTATGGTGTAGTGGTTAAGGCACTGGGTTAGAAACTGGGAGACCAGGAGTTCTAGTTCTGTCTTAGGCATGACGTTAGCTGGGTGACCTTGGGCCAGTCACTGTTTCTCAGCCCTAGGAAGAAGCAGGCAATGACAAATCACTTCTGAAATCTTGCCAAGGAAAGTCCCTTGCCAGGGACATGCCCAGGAAGTCACCAGGAGTCAACAATTACTGTATTTTTCTGAGTATAAGACGCACCTTTTTCCTCCCTAAAAGTGGCTGAAAATTTGGGTGCGTCTTATACTTCGAATGTAGCTTTTTTTTTCAGCCCTAACTAGGTGCTAACAAATCTTCCCAGCTCTTACCTTGCAGGCTTTTTCATTGTTACTCTCTCCAAAGAATGTTTTTCCAGCCCTAAGTCTTTGCAGGGTTTTTTTCATTGCTCTACTTGCTCCAAAGAAGTTTTTTTCTAGCCCTAACCAGGTGCTAACTATCTTCCCAGCTCTTACTGGCTTGCAGGCTCTTTCATTGTTACTCTCTCAGAAGAAGGTTTTTTAAAGCCCTAACCAGGGGATAAAATAATGTGCTGAAGCTGCTCCAAATAAGTTTTTTTTCTAGCCCTAACCAGGTGCTAACGATCTTCCCAGCTCTTACTGGCTTGCATGCTCTTTCATTGTTACTCTCTCAGAAGAAGGTTTTTTTAAGCCCTAACCAGAGGATAAAATAATGTGCTGAAGCTGACCAGACTAAGGATGCTAGCCAGATGAATACCTGGTAGGCAGATTGTTTTCCCCTATTTTCCTCCCCAAAAACTAAGGTGCGTCTTATACTCCGATGCGTCTTATACTCTGAAAAATACGGTACTTGAAGGCACAATCAATCAATCCAGTATAAATCAGTGCAATAACTTGGTAGAAACCCATTAGTTCTTCCTTACAGTAGGTTAAATTGCAGATGTCTGTAAGTTTTCCCATCGCCCCATTTCTTTCTTGAAAGCAACCGTGGCCCAACAGTCATAAGCCCCCAAACCCCAAACATCCTAAAATACGTCAAGAAAACTCACCTGCTGTGTTGTAGGTACCTTGCCTCATGTTTCTGGCTTGCATATCTGCTGTCGTTTCTACCGATATCTGAACAGGTAAATCTGAAAAGGCAGTTAGCAGAGAGGTTTGGCATTTGAATAGAGGCCCCAACTCAGATGGCTCATGTTACATATCTTTGGATTCACCTGAGGGTCAACGAAAAGGGCAAAAATGTTGGATCAGTTATGGATGTCAGACAGAGGAATGCTTCGCAAAGAGCAAGAGACTTTGCTCCCTGAGCCGCTCAAGGTCAGGATCCAGGGAAGAAGTTGTTTATCTCAGAAGCAGCCAAATGAGAAGACCGTATCCTGCCGTTACAGGTTTGAGCTTTTATGTAACAGAGGAGGTTTAATTTCATAGAGAACTTAACCATTCCATGGTAAAATATTGTGCATAAGCGCACAATCATGCCTACCATTCCTGTCCTAATGTACCCATATATTCATACCTCTTTTACTCTTACGGTATTCATGCTTGTACTATTACATATATATTCAATCATGTATTACTGTTTATACTTTGCTTATAATCATATATGTTTGACAAATAAACAAATACAAATACAAAAACGGGAATCCCAGACTGAGAGAAAGGCTGGCCACCAGATGGGACTGTAAAATATGTGCAAAGTACAGAATTGGAAATCTGATTATACCCCCACTCTCTCAATGGTTGTCAGAAAATTTTTAGAACATGCTGAGATGTGTAAACTAACAATGGAAATACATGATAAAGATGATTCGGACTTCTATGAGGCATGGGATAAAAAATCAGGGGTGTCCAAACTATGGTTCTTTGAGGACCTGTGGACTTCAGCTCCCAGAATTCCTGAGCCAGCCATGCATGCATGGCTAGCTCAGGAATTCTGGGAGTTGAAGTCCATAGGTCCTCAAAGAACCATAGTTTGGCCACCCCTGGGATAAATGGTATAAGTGGTTAAAACAAAACAAATATCAAATTTTGTTATAAAATAGACTTACTAATGAAGAAACTCTATGGACTCTTGCTTCTTTACTTTCTATGTATTTCTTATGTAAATAATTAGATATATATGTAAACAAAATGGATGAAATAGTTGTTGAAAACAAAATAGGTGACTCAATCTACTGAATATAGAATGATATAATGCAATAGTGATAGTCAAACAAAGATAGCAATATTGTAAATTGTAAATATTTAGGAAAACAGTATGGAAAAGCGGTAAAAGAGATGTGTTATTATTCTGTTCGTTTTTGTTTTGTGTGTGTGTTTTGTATGTCTTTTTTATATGTTGTTTTTAAAGGAAAAAACTTAATAAAGATCATTTTAAAAAATATGTGCAGGTAGTCCTCAACTTATAACAGCTCACTTAGTGATCATTCGAAGTTACAACAGCACTGAAAAAAGTGACTTACGACCATTTTTCACACTTATGACCATTGCTGCATCCCCATGGTCACATGATTTACATTTGGATGCCTGACCATTGACTCGCATTTATGACCGTTGCAGTGTTCTGGGATCATGTGATCACCTTTTGCAAACTTCTGAAAAGCAAAGTCAATGGGGAAGCCAAGAGCCGAGCTGGCACAGCAGTTAGAGTGCAGTACTGCAGGCCACTTTAGCTGACTGTGATCAGCAGTTCAGCTGTTCAAATCTCACCAGCTCAAGGTTGACTCAGCCTTCCATCCTTCCGAGGTGGGTAAAATGAGGACCCAGATTGTTGGGGGCAATATAAATATACATTGCTTAATGGTGTAAACCGCTTAGAGAGTGCTTGCACTTTGAAGCGGTATATAAGTCTCACTAATAAATAAGCCAGAGGCATTTAACCACCGTGTTACTAATTTAACAACTGCAATGATTCACTTAACAAATGCGGCAAGGAAAGTTGTAAAATGGGGCAAAACTCACTTAACAAATTTCTCACTTAGCAACATAAGTTTTGGGCTCAATTGTGGTCGTAAGATGAGGACTATCTATATGCAGTCTTCATTTAGTAACTGCCTCATTTAGGGGCCATTCACAGTTACCAAAGTGATAAAAAGCAACTTGGCAACCAAACCTCACATTTACAATTTCGTAAAGCAAAGGAAAGCTGAAGTTAAGATCTCAAGCACAGTTGTGGCTTCACTCAGTGACCGCTTCGATGAGTGACTGAGTTGCCAGTCCCAATTGTGGTTGGTAAACACAGACATACTGGTAACAACAACATTAAAGCAGCGGCTGGTGCAAGCCTAGTCCCCAGTTGAAGCCCAAGTATTTTTGCAAAAGGGTATTCCTGCTCAGAGCAAAAAATATGCCTGCAGCTCCAAATGCCATTCCTTCTTTTCAATTATTATGTTTCGTGGGGCCATAAATGGACTTTCTCTCAGAATGCCTCCCCTCCCCGCCCTCCCAGATCACTGATTTGCTTTGGAGCTCAGCCCATGACTCTCTTGATCAG
Organism: Diadophis punctatus similis; assembly: GCA_023053685.1. Classification (NCBI taxonomy): domain Eukaryota; kingdom Metazoa; phylum Chordata; class Lepidosauria; order Squamata; family Dipsadidae; genus Diadophis; species Diadophis punctatus. The sequence goes on from JALIGW010000040.1 coordinate 4,398,004, forward strand.
GGGTCCCCAAACTTGGCAACTTTAAGACTTGTGGACTTCAACTCCCGGAATTCTCCAGCCAGCATAGCTGGCTGAGGAAGTCTGGGAATTGAAGTCCACAAGTCTTAAAGTTGCCAAGTTTGAAGACATCTGCTCTTGATCCTCTGGGAGGAAGATGGGCTGCTTATTCTGCTCTGAACCTCCTCTGAGAACATTCTGTGTCCTGTGTAGGAGGATCCTGAGGGAAGTGGGTGACCTACAGCGTCCCCCCGCCCCCCGCACATTGCGATATGGAGTCTAGGTTTCCATAGCTATTTCTGTTTGGGGTACCAGCAAGAACAGAGCCTTGTTTTTCTTTGAGGGGCCTTTCATGAGGACCCCATGAAAGATCTTCCTCAAGATCCACATTCCCATCTGTGCATCCCCCCTGCCATCATTAGCCCTACCTTTGGACCCCAACATCAACTCCTCTCAATGCTGCCATCATCACTGCTTCTCTGAACAACCATTTTGATCCATGCAGGCAGTGCCTGGTCCCAGGCATCCTGTGCCAGCTTCTGCCTCGACACCGTAGCCTGTGGACTGTGCCCCAGGGGTGAGAAAAGAGCAGGATGATATTTGCACCAAGACAGCCTGGGAAATAGAAAAGCAGCGTGCCCAGACAACTGCTGCTGCTGTTTAGAAGCGTTGCTGCTCTCCAAGGTTGTATTTTGCATCCCAGGGAAGTAAGTGGTAATTCATTTGGATATATGCAAAATCCTTGTCGCAGAATACAACTGTCTTCTACTGAGATGAATAGCCTCAAGAATTTGAGGCAGTATGCTTTAATTACCTATGTCCAGGGGTGGGCTGCTGGGGGTTCGCAGGGGTTCGGGAGAACCTCTAGCAAAGATTCTGTGCAGTTTGGAGAACCCCCAGATCCCACCCCTGGCTGGCCCCACCCCTCCCCTCCCAGGAGTCCCCACGCAGCCTGTTTTGGATGCAGGTAAGGGCAGGGCGCACAGGGAGGCTGCTTGGGGAGACTGAAAAACGGGCCTGCTGGAAGTTCGGGAAGGCGTTTCCGGTCTCCAGAGGACCTCCGGAGCCTGGGGAGGCTGTTTTCGCCCTCCTGGAGGCTTGAAGAAAGCCTCCGGAGCCCGGGGAGGGCAAAAACTCCCCCCACTCCGCCGTGGTGCAGGAGGCCAACTAGGCCACGCCCACCCAGCAACTAGGCAGAGAACCCCTTGCTAAAATTTTTGAAGCCCACCCCTGCCTACGTCGATATGTAAAGCTAGGCAAATCTAAGACTCATTCTGTGAATGGTTATGCATGTAGGGTAACAAATGGCTCCACATGGGTACTGCTGACTTGATCAGTGAGAAAACAGCACCCCACTCCCAGCTACTCCAGGTGTAACATGAGAAATGTGGAGGGCCACATGATTAGCCCCACCCCTAAAGCCATGTGCTTCCTTTCGCCTCTCTCAAAATGGTACCCTGCAAATAAATGGCATCTCCAAAATGGCAACCTATAGTTTTCCCCATCAGCTGTGCTGATTGGGTCCAGTGGAAGTTGTAGCTTGACACAACTGAAGGATGTCTACGGAGGTTCTCAGTCATCCAGGTCATGGTTGTACCGAAGGTGTTTTTTTTTCCCAAGAGGCAACTGGACTTTCTGGTTTTTCTTTGAAGATGTTTCGCTTCTCATCCAAGAAGCTTCTTCAGCTCTGACAGGATAGTGGGGAATGGAAGGATTCAGTCATCCATCCAGTCAGAGCTGAAGAAGCTTCTTGGATGAGAAGCGAAATGTCTTCAAAGAAAAAACAGAAAGTCCAGTTGCCTCTTGAAAAAAGCACCTCTGGGACATCTGAAGGACGTGAAAAGTTATGCCGAGATGTTTTTCTATCCATATGCCTTATAGAGATTTGATTGAAGTAGAAGAGAAAGACATAGATGTGTTTCACATATAACACATACAGGTAGTCCTCGACTTACGACCACAATCGAGCCCAACATTTCTGTTGCTACATGAGACTGAGGGAGTTTTGCCCCATTTTACCACCTTTCTGGCCACGGTTGTTAAGTGAATCCCCGCAGTTGTTCAGTCGGTAACACGGTTGTTAAGTGAAACTTGCTTCCCCATTGACTTTGATTGTCAGAAGGTCACCAAAGGTGATCACATGACCCTGGGGACATTGCAACCGTCATAAATATGAGTCAGTTGCTGAGTATCTGAATTTTGATCATATAACCATGGGCATGCTGCAATGGTCATAAGTGTGAAAAACGGTCATAAGTCACTTTTTTCAGGGCCATTCTAACTTCAAACGGTCACTAAACAAACTGTTATATGTCGAGGACTACCTGTACTCAGAACTGCCCTATATGGGGCACTCCAAATTGGGGTGCATTTGGTTTCCCCCATTTGGTACCATGTTCTACCCCAGAGGTCTTCAAACTTGGCAACTTTAAGACTTGTGGACTTCAACTCCCAGAATTCTCCAGCCAGCTATGCTGGCTGGAGAATTCTGGGAGTTGAAGTCCACAAGTCTTAAAGTTGCCAGGTTTGGGCACCCCTGTATCTACCTTAAAACTGAAATTCATGCATACCTTCTTCACTAGTGAGGACGGATGCCAGCATGGTCTCATTGCCGCCGTGAAGTGGGTTGCCTCGGCTGGTGATCTCCCCTGAACTTGGCAGATTTGGGGCAGCGACACGGGGCCGGACTCTGCTTTTCCGTGTGCTGATGCGTATGATGCCCCGGACCAGCCTGCATTCGGCATCCTGCTCATCCAAATTGTAGTCCTGAGTAATGCTGTTGATGAGGTCTGAGATCTTGTTGGTCTTCTCCAGGAAAGCCGTGTCGGAGGTGCACTTGGCCAACTCATCGATCTGGTGGACGCTGAAAAGCTCGGTCAGTTTCCTGAAGATGAGGCCGTCAATCTCCCTACTGGACATGGAGCTGTTCAGCTCACCAAACTCAAGATCGGACTCGTGGAAGGAATAATGTTCCTCAGAGCTTCGGTGGCTAGTAGGGGCAGGTTGCTTCTCAATGCTGGGTTGAGGGAACCTCTCCGGCAAAGGCTCCTTGTAACATGAATCAGAGTCCGTGGCAGAGCTAGGGTTCCGGTTTGGATAAAGCGGGACTGGGACCCCTTTCAATTTCACATCAGGGTAGCTAAAACTGCTCCCCATCGTACTCTTCCCAGTTCGGCTCCCGTTCTTTTCATTGGGGGAACTGTTGGCCGGACTGTTAGTTGAAAGTCCATTGCATTCCGGGTTCTTCCCGTCCTCTGTCAAGGTACTGTTGTAGGAGATACTGGCTCGGCAGTCCTTGAAGCAGCTCCCACAGGTGATCAGACAGCAGAAGATGGCTTTGGAGGTGTTCCAGACCTGGGAAAGACTGGAACAGCATGGAGGCGGGGGACTCTCGGCAGGTCTAGGGATGAAAGTATTTGTCTCGCCTTCCCCTCCGTGGCAATCGTTGGAATCCGTTTTGTAGGCTCTTCTGGGCCTGCGGATGTATTTAAGCTCTGGGGTAGAGCCGTTAAATACATCCAGGCTAATATCACTTGTCTTAGGAGAACGGATCCTCTGTGGGACCGCAACATCTTGAGGGGGCCGATGGAGGTGGCTAATGTTTTGGCAATGCCCGTGTCTCTTTCCCAACATGACTCACCACCTCTAAAAGACCTGATAGAAAGAGGAAAAACACAAGAGAAAATTATTCCACATACGATCAGATCAGAGCTATCCAAATTGGGATATAATAATGTCAGGCAGTGATTTTATATTGCCTGTTACATGTATATACAGGGAGCTGCATCCCTATCAAATATAATGGTTTATTCCTGAGCACGTGATTAATATGTTCCTAGTACGCATGTGTACATTCCTTTCTTTGATCAGTCCTTCTGTTCCAGCTTCTGTGGAAACAAGACGTGTTTTTTATAGCAAAGATGTGATTAATGAGATTTATTGTTTTTGTACTGAAATAAATATTTTCTACTTAGAACTTTAAACTGCAGTTTCTTTTCTAATGTCAGAGTTCCAGGAAAAGATCTATTTTCGCCTCTGATGAGAGTTATTCTTATCTTGACAAATAAAGACCTTTATCACTCCCTTCTAAGAGATAAGCCTTCCCTCTGTCATCAATCAGAATAGAGCTGGAAGGGACCTTGGAGGCCTTCTAGTCTAACCCCCTGCTCAAGCAGGAGACCCTATACCATTTCAGACAGGTGGCTGTCCAGTCTTTTCTTAAAAACCTCCAGTGATGAAGCACCCACAACTTCCAAAGGCAAGCTGTTCCACTGGTTAATTGTTCTCACTGTTAGGAAGTTTCTCCTGTCAGGCCGAAGCTATTTTAATTGGGATCTGAGGCCTGCCACATTTTATACTATTCTACTACGCATTTTGTATTGTGGGAGAATGGGAGAGGGGATTGTTTGAAGTTGCAGGCATGCAGCCATAACAAATTCTTTCTAGGAAGCCAAGGTCATCCTTTGTCTCTGCACCTCTGCACCTGCACGGAAGGAGATGGGTGGACTCTGCTAGCATGGCAATAGAAGATTGGACAACATGATGGATTTGTGGGTGTGGGGGCAAGGGCTTGAACTTTCAACTGGGTGGTGAAACCCGGAGGACTTCAGATTCGGGTTTCACCCAGATGTACCAACATGGCTCTGTTAATAAATTGGAACTTTGAGGAATACTTTGCCTCGGATTCTGACTTAGTTTTGGATGCTATTTGGAACCCTGACATCTCCCTTATTACAGGTTGCTTCTCTCTTTGATTAGTTCCCAGCCATTGTTTCTTGTCTTGACTTCTGGTGCTTTGGAAAATAAATTGGGACCCTCTTCTTTGTGGCAGCTCCTCAAATATTGGAATATTGCTATCATGTCACCCCTAGTCCTTCTCTTCTCTAGACTGGCCATATCCAATTCCTGCAACTGTTCTTCATATGTTTTTGTCTCCAGGCCTTTAATCATCTTAGTTGCTCTTCTTTGCACTTTTTTTCCCAAAGTCTCCACATCTTTTTTCCAAGGTGGTGACCAAAACTGGATGCAGTATTCCAGGGGTGGTCTTACTAAGGCTCTATAAAGCAGTATTAAGACTTCACGCAAGACTCAAGTAGTCCACGATTTATGATCATGGTTGGGACCAGAATTTCAGTTGCTGAGCAAAGTGACTGTTAAGTGAGTTGCACTCAATTTTATAAACATCCTTGCCACAGTTCTGAAGCAAATCACTCCAGTTATTAAGGGAATCACACAGCTGTTAAATGAACCCCCCTTCCCCCGTTGACTTTGCTTGTCGAAAGCCAGCCGGGAAGGTTGTAAATGTGATCACGTGACCCTGGGACACTGCAGCCGTCACAAATACATATCAGTTGCCAAGTACTCAAATTCTGACCATAGGGGGATGCTATGATAGTTATAAGAGCCGCGGTGGCACAGTGGTTAGAATGGGTACTGCAGGCTACTTCTGCTGACTGCCATTTGCACAAGCTCCTGCCACTCGTGCATGCAGTTCCCCTCACGTGAGCGGTAGGCACTTGCAAAACTCCATTCACGCGAGTGGAGCTGCGTGTACAAGTGTCCACCACTCACGCGAGTGGAGCTGTGGATGCAGCTCGCGAGCCACTCATGCTGCCCGGTTTCGAACTGGCCATGGCCCGGTAGTGAGCTGCTGCCTGGAGGTTGGGGACCCCTGTCTTAGCCGACAGGAGGAGGAAGGATGTGGGAAGCATCTCAGAAGGCACCCTGTCTTGTTTTCCAGAGAGTAAAAAGAAAGAAGGGGGTAAATACTTTCAGTCTTGCAAGATTCTGTTAATGCAATCGTACAAAAAGGATACCAGCTAATCCTCCTGGTTGTAGTTCTTCCCTTGACTATCTCACAAGGTGCCTTACAGGACTCAAAGTATTTCTTCCTTTTTCCTCCTTTTCCCACTTTCCTCTCCTTCCGTGGACATGCCAGATGTCCAATCTTGGCTCTCCCTCCCAAGGTCATTCTCACATTTCATTACACCTGCATTCTCTTCTCGTTTTCTGAGTTATTTTACCTTTTGCTTTGCCTTCTTATGGAATCACTGACTATCTATGGAGCTGCTTCCTCCATGACAGAAGATTCTGTGCTTGCAGAGGGGGAAAAAAAGAGAATTAACAGAATATCAGAATTAAACCATATAATGATTTAGCGGATAGGCTGTGACTCAGCACAGTTTCTATCTGGGGACAAACCAAAGATTATTCACAGAAAAAAATATGAGTTAGTTAAGAGAGATTCAAGAAGAAAATTGCTCCATGCAAAGCATCGACTGAAATAATTTGTGGCGTCAAACGAGCAGAGCATACTTTCTTTCCCCCCAGAGTGCATAGCCTAAAATACTACTCATTCTCATAAGGATGTCCTGCCTACTGCCAGTAAAAAAAAAGGGGGGGGGGAATAAATTAAGCAAATGAGGTATCTGCTGCCCATTTATGGCAGCCAAAACCATCTGCCTAAAGCAGTTGCCTCACCCTATCAAATGGGAGAGCTGGCCACAGGGTCAAAACCGTCCCCCAAAAAAGCAAAGAATGGAATTCAGTGATCGTAAAACCAGCAATCCCTCTCTGCATTTCCATCCTTATCTGCATTGCTTATGTCAGAGATCCTTGCCAAAAGTTGTCATTTTAGAGGTTGAGAAGGGGTGAAACAGCCAACTTTTGTAATGTTATATTGATTTAAAGCAGAGGTGTCAAACTCGATTTCATTGAGGGCCTCATCAGGGTTGTGCTTGACCTCGGGGGAGCCGGGATGGGCGTGGCCTGCTCGACGTCATTCGCGTCGGCATCTGTGGTGACCCGAGCGCTCTGCCAGAGAAAGCGGGCTCCTGAGCTCCGGCCTCCTGCAACCCTCTGCCAGTGAAAACGGAGCTTGGGAGGGCCGCACCCTTCACTGTTTCCAGGCCGGCCCCGCAGGCCAGATCTAAGCACCCCGCGGGCTGGATCCAGCCCGCGGGCCTTGAGTTTGACACCCCTGATTTAAAGCAATGGCCATCAGGAATTTTATATTTTGCATGAAGTGCCTTATTCAGAGATTATGTTTTCTAATGGTTGGGTTTTCTTCTTTTAAAAATGTGGGTGGATAACAGAAGGTTATTAAGAAATACTGGATTGTTGAGACGTAAGGCCAATTCTTGGCTCGGGGCTACATGAACAGCTTGGTATGCTGCTCAAGCGTTCCTTCCTCCGCCCATGTGCGAAGAATCCTTCTCTTGCTTCAGAGTAGCTAGGAAAGTTTAGCTTAGTGCTACTCAATTGTACATGTTGGGGAGTCAGAAAATGTGACTCAGTTTACGACCACAATTGAGCTCAAATTTCCATTGCTAAGTGAGGCAGTTGCTGAGTTTTGCCCCATTTCACGAACTTTCTTGCCACAGTTGTTAAGTGAATCACTGGCAGGTGTTAAGTTAGTAACACGGTTGCTAAGTGAATCTGGCTCCCCCATTGGCTTTGCTGATCCGAAGGTCACAAAAGGTGACCACATGACCCCGGGGCACTGCAACCGTCATAAATACAAGCGTTGCCAAGCGTCCGAATTTTGATCATGTGACTATGGGGATGCTGCAAAGATCGTTAAGTGTGAAAAATAGTCACACGTTACTTTTTTCAGTGCCGTTGTTAACTTCGAACAGTCACTAAATGGACTCTTTGGAAGTTGAGGACTACCTGTACAGGTATATGCTGAAGAACAACATATGGGATAATTTGAAAAATGTAATATAGCTCAATAAAGGTAGTTCTCAACCTATGACCACAATTGGAACCAGAATTTCTGTTGTTAAGCAATGCAATTATTAAGTGAATGATGCCTGATTTTATGAACTTTTTGCCATGATTGTTAAGTGAATCATGCAGTTGTTAAGCGATTCGAGCTTCCCTCATTGATTTTGCTTGTCAGAAGCAGGCTGGGAAAATCACAAATGGTGATGACAATAGTTGCAGGGACCACTGGACACTGCAATTGTTGTAAATATATGCTGGTTGTCAAAGCGCCTGAACTTTCATCCTGAAACTGTAGGGATGCTGTGACGTTCATAAGTGTGAGGACCAGTCATAAGTCACTTTTTTCAGTCACTAAACGAATGGCTGTAAGTTGACCTGTAATAGCCATTCTGATTGATAGCCAAGATCCAGGTAATAGCAGAGGGGCATCGTTTATACATTAAAGTAATTATTTGCAAATACTGCAGATTCTTGCTAATCCTCCCTCAATTTCAGAACAAGCAACTGTAAAGCTAAGATTCAACTATTTGGAACTGAGCTCAGCATGGAAGAAAAAAATGTTGATGTCTAAGATATGCATTGGGCTACTAACCTTGCTTATCTTCTAAGCATATTTAAGTCTGCCTCTCTGGAAGCCTCGGGTAGAAAAAAAAACCCCACGACATGTGATTTATGATTTTGATGATTAGACAATATAGAAAGAAGAGTAATATGATATAGCTTTAGAGAGTTTAAATATATACTAGTATGTATAAGTGCTATGAAGAATATCACAAGCTTCCTCTTTATATCACTTTCTTTTTTTATTTTCTATTTATTTTTTTTCAACATTTTTACTTCCTTGCACTTTTTCTTTCTTTCTTTACTTCATATTAGTTTGTGTTACTTTTAAATCTTCTTGTAACATATATAATAAAAAATATATGTTAAAAAAATCACTTTCTGCTCCTCTGTGTAAACCAGGGGTCTTCAAACTTGGCAACTTTAAGACTTGTGGACTTCAACTCCCATGCTGGCTGGAGAATTCTGGGAGTTGAAGTCCACAAGTCTTAAAGTTGCCAAGTTTGAAGACCTCTGGTGTAAATTCTCCTCTGGGGGCTTAAATCCATGCATGCAGGAACACAGGGAGCAATCATATAATTTTTGCCCATTTGGGGGACCCAGGAGTCAAGTGCTTGCATGTTTTTAAAAGAAAGTTTTCATTTTATTTTAATACAAACAATCCATCTTCCATTAAACAGTGTGTCGTCTGGGTAACAAATGTCTTGTGCAATAACAATTAAACAATTAAAATTTACAGCCATATTCATTATTTGTCCACTCTTAACTTAATACTAATATACATAGCATGTCTAATATTGTAACAATCCTCTTCTTAGCTTATTTAATTCTATTAACATATTTTCTATATTTCGCTAATCTAAGTGCTTCCATTTTTAACTTAGAAACCAGATGCTCTGCACCTATCAAAACTCAGAAAACATAGTACAGTGTTTTCCAGACACTGTTTGGAGTTCTAGTCAGTTTGATTCTCGGACAAATATAGATACTACATAATAAAGCCTGAATTTGCCAGACGATCAGATTGATTGGAACCAGCAAGAGCAGGGGCGGGTTCCCTTTACCTTTTCTTACCGGTGCGCATCATGACATTTCATGCGCACACGCACGCTACACTCATGTGCATCTGCGTGTCCCGGTGCGCAATTTTAGTTCTGCGCATGCACACGAGGGACAATTTTACTTTCACGCATGCTCAGAGAGCCGAAAAATCACCAAAAAATATGGCAGCGCGCACGGACCGGCACAGACAGCACCAGAGCCATCATGCCTAAATGACATCATCCGCAGGCTACTACCGGAGCACCCGCACTGGACTGCACCGGTAGGAACCTACCTCTGAGCAAGAGGTATGAAGCAAACTTTTCCAACCCTAAGGAATTATTGGTGGCTCTCTACTTACAACCATGTGTTTAGTGAGTTTTCAAAGTTACAACGGCACTGAAAAAAAATGACTTCATGATTAGTTTTCACACTTATGACCGTTGCACCATCCCCATGGTCACATGATCAAAATTCAGGCATTTGGCAACTGGCATGTATTTATGACAGTTGCACTGCCCATTGGTGACCTTCCCAGCCGGCTTCTGACAAGCAAAGTCAATAGGGGAAGCCAGATTTGCTTAACAACCTCATGATTCACTTAACAACTGTATCGATTCGCTTAACAACTACAGCAACGAAGGTCATAAAAATGGGCCACCACTTACATGTCTTGCATAGCAACAGAAATTTGGGGCTCCATCGTGGTCGTAAGTTGAGGACTACCTGTATTGTTTCAGAGAGGGGAGATGACTTAAAGCAGAGGTGGACAACCTTTTGAGAAGGACCCTTACTTAGCAATGGGGGAGGCACCAAGCACATCAGTGCAAATAAGCAAGGTTCTGCAGTTTTTTTAAAAAAACTACGTTAAATATATTTTTGTGAATTAACGTTATAGTATTCACGATTTTCAATTTCGATTAGACTAGAAAAGCGCCACCAATTTTTTGGCAAGGATTTTGCTGAAATTCAGTAACACCATTAGAGAGGAGAGTCCAAAAATTAGGTATAAAGATTTGGCCTTCTGGAGCCCCTTATTGCTCTAACGTTGGGCCCTGAAGAATGAATATCTTTCTTGACAGATGCTTCAAAAGCCAGGATAGCTTGTACTCTTTTGCATGTCTGGAACACTTATAGCAATAGCATTTAGACTTATATACCACATTATAGTTCTTTACAGCATTCTCTGGGCAATTTACAATGTCAGAATATTGCCCCCAACAATCTGGACTTCTCATTTTACCGGCTTTGGAAGAATGGAAGGCTGAGTCAACCTTGAGTCCTGTCAGGATCGAACTCTTGGCTGTGGGCAGAGTTAGCCTCCAATACTGCATTCCAACCACTACTCAACCAGGGCTCACTTATATGATACAGGGGTAGGTTCTGGCTTTCTTCAAAGCCGGTTCGCTCAGGGATGCGCCACTGAGCATTGCTAAAACAAAGCTTCTGCATATACGCAGAAGCAAAAAACAAGATGGCGGAGTCTGTGGTGCCGCCGAGAGAACCGACTTGGGGGCGTGGCAGGCCTGGGTCGCCACCGGTTCCAGCGACCCAGGCCGCCAAGTTACTACTTGTTTTATAGAACCGGTCTGAACCAGGAGGAACCCACCTCTGATATGATAGCAATACAATAAACAGCATATGCCAGGAACTGTGTATTCTTCTTGCAATTGAGAACATGAAATATATCCTGGTTTGTCTTGCTTAATATACTTTTTGGTATTTAGGGGACAGGTAAAGGAAAACAGGCTTGCAGGATATCCAATCTAACTGTGATAAATGGGTGATGTTGAAATGAAAAACCAAAAGTTGAAATGTCTTCCTTGTTAAGCAAGGAGCACATTCCATTTATGTATCTTGGAAAGTTTATGAGGCTACAAGGCAGATGCTACAGTACTATTCAATCTTCTCTCTTGCCCTCTCCCTCTCTCCCTCCCTCCCTCCCAGTTATGGAATCTCTAGGAATTCTGCCTGCCATTCCCAAATAAACTATAAACCTGTTGGAATTTTGAAAAATATCCTTCTTAAGAGGGAGGAAAGAGTGCCATTTTTGCAAGACAAATAGGCTGTGTTTGCTGTGCCACCCGGCATCTGGGAAATCTCCCAGGAAGAATTAGTTAGGTCAAAGTTAACAGAACAGAATAACAGAGTTGGAAGGGCCCTTGGAGATCTTCTAGTTTAAGGGAGTCACTGGATTTCTTCGAGTGCCAGATCAGCATTGTAATTCTCCTCCGCGGGCTGCCGGGGGCGGGGGGGAAAGGGGGAGACGAGACAGGTGCCTCCTGCAGCAGTTTGCTGGCCGAAATGGGGCACGGGGGGCACACGCAGCTCCCGCACGGCCTCTGTGCGGCCCGTTTTCGGCCTGGAGGGCCTCCTGCAGCACTTTGCCGGCCAAAACGGGCCAAAATGTTTTGGTTGGCAAAGTGCTACAGGGGGGCGTCCAGGCCGAAAATGGGCCATGCGGGGGCCACATGCGCTCCCCCCATGCCCCATTTTAGCTGGCAAAGTGCTGCAAGAGGCCCTCCAGGCTGAAAATGGGCCGTGCGGCCTGTTTTGGCTGCCAGAGGCACCGCGAGCCACTCCTTTGCTATTTCCAGGCCAGCCCCGCACGCCGGATTTAAGCACTCGAGCTTAACACCCCTGTTCTAGTCCAACCCCCTGCTCGGGCAGGAAAGCCTATACCATTTCAGACAAATGGTTGTCCAATCTCTTCTTAAAAACTTCCAGTAACAACCTTTTCGACATAAATTCCAATTTTACAAACAAATGTAGCCAGAGTTCTAGCATGGGTTAGTAATAGAGATTTTGGTGCATGAGATGTAATCCTGGGGAAAATTCCTGCAAGGCACTTGTAAAAGCAATTGCAGGACTGCAAAAGCTTTTGGAAATAAACTTTCTAGCAAAAGCTGCCCCATACTGGTGAATTTCAGACATGCCCAGTCTGAATTATCCAGAATTTTTAACTAGAAGGATTGCAATTCTCAGCATATCTGGAGAGCACCAGATTCTGGGGGAGAGTGAAGATTTGATCCATTCACCTCCTTTTAATCACCTCCAACGTCTATTGCCAAAGCTACCACCATTGCAGCTATATATTTTTTTCCCTACTAAGGTCACCAACTCTTGCTCAGTTGTATTTTGTCTTGCTTTTCCTGAACTGTGGGCCATACCTCCAGCACTGTGTGAAAGGGCAACAGAACCTGATCTGGAGGCAGGAAGGGGAGTGCAAGTGAGGTATTTTAATATATGTTTGCCACTTGGGCATCCAAGGAACCTAGCAGCCTGCAAAACACATACAAACAGAGGCGGCTAAAAAATAATAGTTAAACAAATACCCCTGTCCTGTAAGTGCACATTCAGCAGAGGTGCAGAGTTAAGCAGGGATGTAGGTTTAAAGTAGAGGTGGGTTCCTCCCGGTTCGGACCGGTTCACCCGAACCGGTAGTGACCCACTGGTGATGTCACGATGACGTCACAGAACCAGATCAATCGATGCCGGTCCGTGGAGGCTGCCATCTTTTTGAATTTTTTTGGGGGGGATTTTTTTGGAGGTTTTTTTCTTCTGCGCATGCACAGAAGCCAGGTTTCCGGCACTGCGCATGCGTCACCATCTTGTTTTTGGCTTTTTTTGGGGGGGGGATTTTTTGCTACTGTGTACAGCCACGTGGCGCAGGAGGAAGCGAACCGGCAGCGAGGTAAGTTAGAACCCATTCCTGGTTTAAAGCACTATCAGACTATACTCTGAAACATTTCGCATTTTCTAAATAACATCCAAAACTAGTGATATAACTGCAGTGACTACGTTCATACAACATGCCAAACTAGGCTAAACTAGGTTGGGCTATTTGTGGATTCAGAGCATCGTGATAACACACAGGCATTATCTTAGCATGTTATGGGATCCAGGCTATCATGTTAACTACAGGCAGTCCTCAACCATAACCAACCTATGACCATTTGTTTAATGATCATTCCAAGTTATGACGGTGCTAAAAAAAGTGACTTACTTACTGGTCCACTCACTTATGACCAAAGTGTTCCTGCAGTCACGTGATCAAAATGTGGCTGTTTGGCTGGTTGCCAACACTGTTCTCTCTAAGCTGCGCGGCCGCGCAGCCGTGCACGTAATGAGAGAATGCCGCGCGGAAGTTTCTAACTTCCACATGGCATTTTCTAATGGCAGCGTCTGCTCGTCTGCGCGGCCGTGCACATGAAAAGAGAACGCCGCGTGGCAGTTTCTAACTGCCACGCACTGTTTTCTGATGTTACAGGGAACATTGGTTGCCAAGCAGCCACATTTTGATCATGTGACTGCAGGAATTTCTGTATTTCTGATGGTTCCAGCATCTTAAGGGTCACACGATCAACATTTGTGACCGTCCCAGGCAGCTCCCAACAAGCAAAGTCAATAGGCAAAATCACACTATTTGCTTAACAACTGTGGCAAACAAGGTCATATAAAATCAGGCATGGTCATATGATGACTCAATTAGCAGTGGAAGTTCCAGTTCCAATTGTGGTCATAAATTGAGGATTTGCCTGTAAAGGGTTAGCACATTATCTGGACACACCAATTGCATGCTGTTGACTGGGGTTAAGTATACTGCCTGAACCTGACCATTATGCAAGCCTGCATGCATAGGAGCCAAAGAAGAAGAATTTTGCACCAGAGCTGGACGCAGTGAATTAACTATAATACTGCAATTTCACTTTAGAAACATTTTCATTGCTTTCCCAAGACATGAAGGACTAGCTGGTTCACTCTTTACCTTCCACACATATACAGAAGCTGCTTGGCGTGCCCGCTACTTCTGTTACTTCTACACTAGTGGTGTGAGAGCAATCACAGCTCAATCTGAGGGTCCCAAACAAGTGAGCACATCCAAGCAAGCTGTTTGGGCCACGTTCAGCTCTAACATCCAACCACAGGTTTTTCTTTTAATCCTGCATGTTAAATCAGTTAAAGTGCCCTGGTTTACACAGGCCAAATTACACACTTGCATACTAAGTCAATAATTATGGTTTGGCAATCACAGTGGCTGAATTTCCGCATTATGCTACATCCGACGAAATGATGGCTTAGTGTGAAATGGGAAGCCAGTTTAATCGCCTGCAGAGGAAAATGTGGGGAAGGGGAGGGCTGTCTGATAGCCACATTCAAGTTGAGAAGGCCTTAAAGACAACCTCAGCATTTCGCACGAAGGCTCAACAAAAACTAGAAGTGTGTACACATACAATAAGGCTCGGGGTGATATAATAATCTATTAATAAAATCTGGATGTTACCAAACTATTCATGAACAAGGCTTAGGTTTCCTTTAGTTAGAGGAGTGTAAAATTGTGCAGTTTGGCACACGGCTAGAAAGTGGAAGACTCTGAATTCTAGTCCCACCTTATCCATGAAAGCCAGCTGGGTGACTTTGAGCCAATCACCAGGAGACATGAGTTCTAGTCCTGCTTTAGGCATGAAAGCCAGCTGGGTGACTTGGGCCAGTCACACACCAACCCTAACCTGATTCACTTCACAGGGTTGTTGTTGTGGGAACAATAGAAGGAGGAAGCTCCTATTTGTATAGGTTTACGAGTTATTTGTAAAAGGACCCCGTTTCCCCCAAAATAAGACATCCCCTGATAATAAGCCCAATCGGACTTCTGAGTGCATGGCAATAAGGCCAAGTGCTTATTTCAGGGTTCAAAAAAAATAAATAAGACAGGGTCTTATTTTCAGGGAAACATGGTAATAAAGGTGGAATACAAACAAACAAAGTAAAGCAGACCAGAACAAAATCTGTTTGAGAAATACCGCTCTAGTCCAGTTAATTTCATAGTAAAGAATTGCAAATGTCAACCGCTATCCAGAGTTTGGGTCATTTTCATCAAGAAACCTTGATAAATCCATATTTTCTAGGTCATACCAAATATAAAACTATATATTTTATGTTGTAAGCCACCAAAGGTCAGGTCATTATATACGAGATGGGCAGGAAATAAATTTCATAATAAATAAAATAAAACTCTAATAGAATCACAGATCACACTAAACCATCATATAGTTTGTTTGGGTTAGAGCAGGGGTGTCAAACTCACAACAACACGTCACGTATCGCAACTTCCCCCCCTTGCTAAAATGGGGGTGGGCGTGGCCAGTGCATGAAGCATCCAGTCTGTGGGCCTCGAGTTTGATACTCCTGGGTTAGAGTATTGACTGGCAATAGCTTCCAAACTGTTAACAGCTATTAATGTTTGTAAGCTTTCGCTACAGGCTGGCTAAAGTATTAAAATGTGTCAGATGGCAGCAGTACATTTATTTTCATACTTTGAACTGATAAACAAATTCATGAGTTTTTCCTTCTTGTGTAATAATCCTGTAAATATCTCATTTCTTTCTACAGAAAAGGAATGAGTAAATTAACAAGTTGGAGGTAAACTGAGAATAACACTTTGTATGGCTGATATAAGGCTTAATTCTGTAATATAATGCTTAATATGGTTAAAAGGTTAAGTCCAAAGCCTAACAGCCAAGAACAATAAACCTCTATGCTAATATTCTGCATTAGAACACAAACGGGTGACTTACCAATATTGTGTTGAACACATCTGAGTTGGCTCACATTTGCAAACCTTTCCCAAATCACCAGAATGAGCCTATTATGTGTCATTTTAACAAGCTCCTTGTGGGAATTGCCCCCACCCATCAGTAATTTCCTGTTACTTCCCAATCATCCTTCCGATTCCCCTATTACTCCTAAGAGAGACACAACTTTTCCAATATTAAAGCCATGTTTCTCAATAATCAACCATGACCTAATACTTTAGAAGAACTATTCCTTCTTTTTGATCACACTGTCTTGGTAAATAAAATAAGAAAAGAGAATATATTTGGACTCTTTTAATACAGGACTCTGCTGAATGGAAAGACAAGATTGAGTTAGCTGGCTTTTCGATTCAGGAAATCTCTTGTAAATTTATGGGTGGGGGTCTGCTTACGGTTCAAATCAAGTTCCAGCCACTGGTTGAAAAAGAAACATATGGTATGTTACAGAGAGTTGATAATCTGGCCTGACCTGTAGCATTACAAAGAGCTGTGTGCAGACAGTCTTCCATCAGATTAGCTAAACTTTCAAATCAATAACATTCATTAATCAAACATGCAAATGAAACCCTTCTGAAGAAATGGCCTGAGAGGCACCTCAGCCTTGTGAAAGAAAGGCAACTGGGCGACTTCCATATTTTTCAAACTATAACCCCCACATTCTCTTGCCGCTGGCCCTGCTGGTTGGGGCTTCTGGGAGCTGAAGTCCAAAACATCTGGACAGGAAAGGGGAGGGGCTGTTTATTTTTCCCTACCAAGACTGAATTGCCTGTCGGACCATTCCCCTTTTCACTTTTTGGGGATAAGGCACCGTTCCCGGAATAGCTGAACTCCTAAATCACAGCAAACTGTCTACAGCAGGGGTCCCCAAACTTGGCAACTTTAAGACTTGTGGACTTCAACTCCCAGAATTCTCCAGCCAGCATAGCTGGCTGGAGAATTCTGGGAGTTGAAGTCCACAAGTCTTAAAGTTGCCAAGTTTGAAAGCCTATGGTCTACAGGTAAGAATGCAACCTATCCTATTCATTGGCTAGAAAGCCTGCCGTGGAATCAAGATCTTAGGAGTCTCCACGTCGAATTTAGGGATTTTTTTGGGGGGGGCCGAGGGATGAAAACAGTTCCCGAGTTTTACACAAGGCAAGACAAAACACGAGAGGTTTTTACCTGTTCCGCAGCGCCGGCAGCCCACGGCGGTGCAAATGTCAAACTTTCGCTGGCCCAGCCCTTCGGAGTTGGCCTGGCCTCCGATCTCCTGCCCAGAGGGATCTTCGGGGGGGCTGGGAAAAAGACGGGCAGCGACGGAAGAGTCCCCAAAAAACTTGAGCCGGGGGTGGGAATGCTGCAGAGGCGGAGGAGGAGAGCGAAGCATCCAAGGGGGAAGTGTCACCCCCAGCGCTACCTGGGCCAGGCCTGCCTCGACTTCCTGGCGGAAGGCCTCCAGCCGCTCCGGAGACCCTGGGGAGGGGGCGAGCTTACCTTTCCCCAACACCGAGGGTCGCCTTTCTCTCTCTCCCCCCCTTCTCCTGGGAAATCGTTGCCCCCAGCCCCGCCTTGGCATTACCTGCCCAGCCAGGTGAACCGCGTCTGGGGCCCCTCCCTCACCTGGGCCACGTGACGCACGATCTGCCTGGAAGGACACGCTTCTCCGGAAGGCAGGCGAGCCCTCTCGGGGATGGGATTGGGGCGTGGGGGGGGGGGCGTGGGAGAGAAGCGCCGCCGCCGCCGGCCATCGGTTCCGCTCCTTGCCCTCGGGGCCGTTGACTTTCGCTGGCTCTCAGGGCAGCGAGAAAGGTCAGCATATCAATATATTTAGGGAGAGGCTCCGGAAGGAACTCTGTGCATGCTCGACGGCACGGGGAAATCTTCTCTGATGCGTTGTCTCTCGGATTCGGAATACTGGCGGAGACCCCACTCACTTATAAAAGCCTTGAGAACAGCGCTTGGGGGAATTCCGAAACTGGAGGACATGCAAACAAACAAACAAAAATACTTTTATGGAAAAGTTTCCAAAGCAGCCTTCCAAAGTCTGGAGCCCTCCAGCATATTTTATTAGCTAGCAAGGCAAGGGATTCCAAGAACAGTGATTGATTGATTGATTGATTGATTATGTGCCATCAAGTTGTTCTCAACCCTTTGAACCACTTAGATAAAAATCTCTAGACATTCTCAGTCATCCAGGTCATGGTTGTCCCAATGGTGCTTTTTCAGGAGGCAACTAGATTTTCTTGTTTTTTTTCTTTTGAAGACGGTTCGCTTCTCATCCAAGAAGCTTCTTCAGCTCTGACAGGATGGTGAGGAATGGAAGGATTTATATTCCTTGCAGACAGCTGGTCATTTCCATCCTTTTAGAGGGTCCTTGAAGCACTTGGGGGTTTATCTGTGTCCTCAGGGTCACCTGAGTAGTGCTTCTGGTTCCTGTAGTCTGTAGTTTTTCCCCCTCTGGAAATCCATTCCTACTCCCACACCATTCAAAGGGTGTTCATCCCAAATTGTATAGCTAAAAGTCTGTAGAGATTCTCAAGTCATTCAGGTCATGGTTGTCCCAAAGGTGCTTTTTCAGGAGGCAACTGGACTTTCTTGTTTTTTCTTCTTTTGAAAAATTTTCAAGGTGACCTGGAGGACACAGATAAACCTCCAAGGGCTTCAACAACACTTTAAAACATAAGTGTCAAACTTGTGGCCCGTGGGCCGGATGTGTCACGCACTGGCCACGCCCACACCTGGTTTAGCGAAGAGGAAAGCCGTGATACGTCACGTGATGACGCTGCGACGACACGAGTTTGACACCCCTGCTCTAAAAGGATGCAAATGACCAGCTGTCTGCAAGGAATATAAATCCTTCCATTCCCCACTATCCTGTCAGAGCTGAAGAAGCTTATTGGATAAGAAGCGAAACATCTTCAAAAGAAAAAAACAAGAAAGCCCAGTTGCCTCCTGAAAAAGCACCTTTGGGACAACCACCTAGATAGATTTTCTTCAAGATAATTCCTGGTCTTTCAACCTTCCCAACAGTGCACTCATCACTAATTTACATGAAGATTCTTAGTTATCTACAGTAGGTCATGGTTGTCCCAAAAGTCCAAAGGAAACTGGACTTTCTTTGCTTTTCCTTGAAAATGTTTTGCTTCTCATCCAAGAAGCTTCTCCACTTCTGAACTGAAGAAGCTTCTCACTTCTGGGTGAGAAGTGAAATGTCTTCAAGGAAAAACAAAGAGAGTCCAGTTGCCTTTGGAAAAAGCACCTTCGGCAGAGGTGGGTTTCAGCAGGTTCTGACCAGTCCTGGAGAACCGGTAGCAGAAATTCCGAGTAGTTCAGAGAACCGGTAGCAGAAATTCCGAATAGTTCGGAGAACCGGTAAATACCACCTCTGACTGGCCCCGTCCCCATCTATTCTCTGCCTCCTGAGACCCAGCTGATCGGGAGGAAATGAGGCTTTTGCAGTATCCTTCCCCTGCCACGCCCACCAAGCCATGCCACACCCACAGAACCGGTAGTAAAAAAAAATTTGAACCCCACCACTGACCTTTGGGACATCACATGGTAACTGAGTCCACCCACTTTGCTGCCGGTGTCCTCTTTCCTTCCACCTTAACACCAGCTGGGCCCTTTTTTCAAGAGTTGGATCTTCACATAACCTGTTTGAAGTAGCATAATTTGACCCTGGTCATTTGTGCCTCAAGCAAGAACTCTGAGCTGTTTTGTTTGATGATTCATCGTTTTGTTTTCTTGACTGTCCAGGATATTATCAGGAGTCCTCTCCAACACCAGCATTCAATGCTATCAATACTCTTTCCCTACTGCTTTTCAGATAGATACTGTACAGTAGCACAAAAATTTGAAGGGTCCTCATCCACCTTGGTAGGATGGCGGGGTGGCCCAGCAGTTAAGATACTGGGCTTATCGGATGGAAAGTTGGCAGCCTAGGTTCGAGACCCGAGCACCACGTGATGGGGTGAACTCCCATTCTCGCCCCAGCTCCTGCAACCTAGAATAGAATAGAACCTTGTAGGTCATCTATTCCAACCCCCCACCCAAGCACGAGACCCTACACCATTTCTGACAGATGGCAGTCCAGTCTCTTCTTGAAAGCTTCCAGTGATGAAGCTCCCACAACTTCTGAAGGCAAAGCTGTTCCATTGGATGATTGTTCTCACTGTCAGAAAATTTCTCCTTATTTCCAGGTTGAATCTCTCCTTGATCAGTTTTCATCCATTATTCTTTGTCTGGCCTTCAGGTGCTTTGGAAAACAGGTTGACCCCTTCCTCTCAAATATAGGAACACTGCTATCATGTCTCCCCTGGTCCTTCTCTTCACTAGACTAGCCATGCCCAGTTCCTGTAACCGTTCTTCATATGTTTTAGCCTCCAGTCCCCTGGTTGCTCTTCTTTGCACTTTTTCTAGAGTCTCAACATCTTTTATGTAGTGTGGTGACCAAAACTGGATGCAGTATTCTAAGTGTGGTCTTACTAAGGCTTTATAGAGTGGTATTAGTACCTCACGTGATCTTGTGAATCCCTCTGTTAATGCAATTTAGGATTGCAGATGCAATTAGATAAATAGGTACCACTTCAGTGGGAAGGTAACAACGCTCCGTGATGTCATGCTGGCCACATAACCACGGAAATATCTTTGGACAGCGCTGGTTCAATGGCCTTGAAATGGGGATCAGCATTGGCCCTTATAGTCGGCAACGACTAGCAGAGTAAAATCCACAGGGACTATTTTTTTTACCTGTATCATCCTCCTTAATGGGAATTATTGGGAATGGGAGGGTTTCTCCTAAAGTCTACCACCATTTCCACAGTTTTGAGTGTGTTCAGTTCCAGATTGAACTGGAATACTGACAATACCAACTCTGCTCTCTGTTCTAAGGCAGCGGCTACAATTCCAATGGTGCTCCATCTTTGAACCACCAGCTTGGAAAAATCTGAACCTGTAGGATTTCTGCCTGCCCAGAAAAAAAAGTAGCACAATATCTCTACAGATAATCCTCGACCTTCAACCATAACTGGGATTGGAACTTAAATCATGCCTGATTTAATTACCTTTTTTTGTTGCTGTCATTAAGCAAATTATTGTGGTTCTTAAGCAAATCCAGTTCCCCCATTGACTTGGCTTGTTAGAAACTCCCTGGGAAGGTCACAAATGGGGATCGTGTGACTCCAGGACTCAGCAACCATTGTAAATATATGCTGGTTGCCAAGTGCCAAAATGTCAATCACGTGATTATCGGGATGCTGTGATGGTCATAAGTGCCAATCATAAGGCAATTATTTTTCCAGTGACATCATCACTTCGAATTGCTGTTAAATGACTGGTTGTAAGTCCAGGATTATCTGTATATGGTTCTGCAGCTATTAAAAGAAAATGACAATACTGGCCTTTCTAAGACTGGGCTCAGTTAACCAAGCCAAGCAAATAAACAGCTTTGAGACATTTTGAGATAAAAGAAGCTTCAGAAAAATGATATAAGAAGGGAGTCTACGTTGGAAATTTGCATCCAGTAGGTGGCAGTTTAGAACACTCTGCTGTTTAATTAATGCTGTTGTTCCTGATTTATAATAAAAGCCAGGGTGTTTGTGTTCTTGAAAACAGTTGAAAGGATTAGAGCATGTACAGAGTGTACCTAACTCAATTTTTGATATTCATTGCTGCCGAGAGAAGCTCCATTGTGACCTAATGCTCTATCTGCAAAGATAAAGCCTCTAGTCTAGGCTAATTGCCAAATAGCCTCGCTTGTAACTTAAAATGTGTATTCTCAGCAACCTAATGTGAGATAGCACCCCCTAACAAAGCTCTGGGCTATAGGCCAGAAAATGTATTCCTTTCCCCTTCTAAGGTCCTTTGTTTGCAGAGCGCTGAGAAAATCATGAGGCTTGCATGAACTAATGGATATGAAATTATGTTTCTAACACTTGCACGATCTGTGCAAACTGTGTAAACTATAAGAAGTTCGAGAAAAAAGTTTTTGTGCAGCGGCGGCTTCGGCTTTTGCTTTTTCTCTCTGCTTGCTCTGTTTAAGGTGGGAGATAAAAGGTCGCCCAGTTTTGCTTTCTGATCAGAAATAAAACTGATTATCATTTGCCTGGTGTTCAGAGTTTCATTGGATTTATCAAATTCTGAGCTGCACTCAAAAACTTTACACAGTGATTTGCAAATCGATTTAAAAGCCACTAGCGCAGCCTAGTGTTTTCACAGCTCACTATTTTTCTGGGTTAAATGCTCCTTCTTTCTGGTTTCTTTTACTCATGGGAGGGTGGAAGCCCAGCATTGCTCTTGTAGCATTCAAGAGTGGATAGGGCCATAGCACTTGGTTGAGCTTTTAAGGGGCAGCATGAGTGCCTTCAGCCTTATGGATGCTTATTTCAACCATTCATATGCCAGTGATCCCCTTTCAAATGGTCCTCGGAAGCCATACGAAGTCTGGTATGGCCCTCAAACTAATGAAAGTTGCAGACCTCTGCTGTTCATCCTCCCAACAAAGGACAAATTATGCACCTGTCATATGTGAACAACACTTACAGCATCATTTTTGAATGGGGTGTGGGAGTGATGGGTTTTATGTTGGGGATTTTTAGTGCTGTAAGTCACCTGGAACCACTTTGTGAGTTGAGCGACTACATAACTTTGTTGATATAGATAGATAGATAGATAGATAGATAGATAGATAGATAGATAGATAGATAGATAGATAGATAGATAGATTAGATTAGATTAGATTAGATTAGATTAGATGATGATAGATAGATAGATAGATAGATAGATAGATAGATAGATAGATAAGATTAGATTAGATTAGATTAGATTAGATTAGATGATGATAGATAGATAGATAGATAGATAGATAGATAGATAGATAGATAGATAGATAGATAGATGATAGATAGATAGATAGATAGATATAGGTAGGTAGGTAGGTAGGTAGGTAGGTAGGTAGATAGAGATTAGATAGATAGATAGATAGATAGATAGATAGATAGATAGATAGATAGATAGATAGATAGATAGAAAGAGATAGATAGAAAGAAAGAAAGAAATAGAGATAGATAGAAATAGAGATAGATCGATATAGAGATAAATAGAGGTAGGTAGAGATAGATAGATAGATAGATAGGTAGGTAGGTAGGTAGGTAGGTAGATAGATAGCTAGATGATAGATAGATAGATAGATAGATAGATAGATAGATAGATAGATAGATAGATAGATACAAATAGATATAGAGAGATAGATAATCACACACCACTGGGGTGCCTGGACAACCTAACTTAAGGCCTTGGGCTCTGAAGAACAAAGCTGTATAGGTAGTCCTTGACTTACAACCATTTATTTAGTGACCAAAGTTACAACGGCACTGAAAAAAGCGACTTGCAACCATTTTTCACACAACAGTTGCTGCATCCCCATGATCATGTGATCAAAATTCAAAACACTTGCCAACTGACTTATCGCTGGCTGCAAGCAGTGCCTCCTTTGGGCAGAGAGAGCTGAAGATGCTGTTGGCACCTACGTGATGCTCTGCAGAGAGAAAGGCTGCATCATTAGTCAGCAGAGCTGCAGAGCCAGCTACGCCTGACAGCAGCAATCACTGATGTCAAAACTTCTGTTAGTAGCTGAGCTTTTAGATGGATAACACTCTGGCAGAGGGCTTGAAAGCACTTCTTGTAAGATTGGTAGATTGGCAACTGAAGAACTTTTCAGCTCAGTGAAGCCAAAGTCTTGGCAAACTTAGAAGCCGGTGCCAGATTTTGATAGAAATCTAATAATAATAATAATAATAATAATAATAATAATAATAATAATAATAATAATAATAATAATAATAATAATAATAATAATAATAATAATAATAATAATAATAATAGTAATAGTAATAGTAATAGTAATAGTAATAATAATAATAATAGTAATAGTAATAGTAATAGTAATAATAATAATAATAATAATAATAATAATAATAATAATAATAATAATAATAATAATAATAATAATAATAATAACAACAACAGAGTTGGAAGGGACCTTGGAGGTCTTCTAGTCCAACCCCCTGCCTAGGCAGGAAACCCTACACCACTTCAGACAAATGGTTATCCAACATCTTCTTAAAAACGTCCAGTGTTGGAGCATTCACAACTTCTGGAGGCAAGCTGTTCCACTGATTAATTGTTCTAACTGTCAGGAAATTTCTCCTTAGTTCTAAGTTGCTTCTCTCCTTGATTAGTTTCCACCCATTGCTTCTTGTTCTACCCTCAGGTGCTTTGAAGAATAGTTTGACTCCCTCTTCTTTGTGGCAACCCCTGAGATATTGGAACACTGCTATCTTAAAACCATTGTTTTTATTTTTAATAGAATCAGAGCCAACTGCAAACAAACAACCTCATGCAGGATTAAATGAAAAATTGCTTCTGTTTCTGGATTGTTTTTTTTTAAACCAAACAAAGGATGGAGAAGGAAGAACTTCCTTTATTATGGACAGCAATGCACAAATCTTAGAGAACAAACACACACAGATCTTGGGAGGTTATAAAGGAACTGTTGGAAACCATTTCTTGTTGTTACTCTGTGCCGTGGTGGCGCAGTGGTTAGAATACAGTATTGCAGGCTATTTCTGCTGACTGCCGGCTGCCAGCAGTTCGATTCTCACTGGCTCAAGGTTGACTCGCCTTCCATCCTTCCAAGGTCAGTCAAATGAGGACCCAGATTGTTGGGGACAAGATGCTGACTCTGTAAACCGCTTAGAGAGAGTGCTGTAAAAGGACTATGAAGCGGTATATAAATGTAAGTGCTATTGCCAGTGCTGTTTTTCTAGGATGGCCTTCTCTAACCTGATACTTATCAAATGTACTAGAGGGTAATTTCCATTATCTCACTGACCATTTTGTAGTAGATGGTGGGATCTGGTGTCCAGATGCATCTGAAGGCCAGCAGATCAGGGAACCTTCTCTAGGATAGAGAAATGTTTTCTCTGATAAGTTTTAAAATTGCCATCTCAAGCTACTAAAAATTACTGAAAATGGTAGGGCCATCAGAACAGGTCTGCTCAAATTCTAGATGGCACTAGATGCAGCAAAAAGGAGCTTTCAGTATATTTTTCTGCCATCTAGTATTCATTGGAGTTTTGCAGCTGAGACCTATTTGGTAGCTTTGTCTGTGTGTGTGTGTGTGTGGGCACGGTGGAGGCTGGGGGCGAGGGGGACATTTAATTATGTTAAGTACCTTACAGGTAGTCCTCAACTTATGACCACAATTAAGCTCAAAATTTCTGTTGTTAAGTGAGACATTTGTAAAGTGAGTTTTGCCCCATTTTACGACTTTCCTTGCCACAGTTGTTAAGTGAATCACTGCAGTTGATACGTTAGTAACCAGCTTTCCAGCTGCCAAGCTCGGCGTCTTTAACCACCATGGCAGTATATAGTGAAACGCTTCGTGCCAGTTTCCCAGAAAGATTCCCCAGTGACTGTATCCACATTTATTGCCTGCTTCTCTATGATTTATTGCACCCAGGCTGAAAATTCCGTTCCAGAGATGCCTAGCCAAACAAATAAACAAGGTGCTAATTAAATCTCAGAATTGCAGAGGACAGCTTCCCAGGAGATAGATGAGAATCAGCCCCATCAGCTTGCATTGGTGTTTATCTCTGGGCATTGCACCTGGAGTTTTAACCAACTTAGTTTTCATTTTAAAGTATATTTCAAAAGGCAGAGCAATGATGTCTTGTCACATGAAGCCCAACTAGCAGGTCGAAAGGAAAGGGAAAATGCACATACTTGTCACTGGAGTTACTTATGAAATATTGAGTTGCAGCATATTTTCTTTTTGTTAAGGGTTCTATTTTTAGAATTGCTCTCCCAAGCCTGACAGCTTTCCAATGAATCAGGTGATAATTTGCAGTATTTTGTTGACCACGAAGGCAGGAGACAATGGGAATTATTTTCCAAACATTTCCATGGTCCATCATGTCTGGGATGCCATCTCCAGAATAAGAGGAAAAACTGCAGTCATGAAGCATCTTTCATGACTATTAAAAAATTATTGGTGGTAAGAGGCTGAAGAAAAATAGTGTTACCATTCCATTACAAAATAAATTTCCCCTTTTTTAACAGTTTATATTTTTTTTCTTAACATACATACCGTATTTTTGGAGTATAAGACGCACCGAAGTATAAGATGCACCTTAGTTTTTGGGGAGGAAAATAGGGGAAAAAATCTGCCTACCAGGTATTCATCTGGCTAGCGTCCTTAGTCTGGTCAGCTTCAGCACATTATTTTATCCCCTGGTTAGGACTTAAAAAAACCTTCTTCTGAGAGAGTAACAATGAAAGAGCCTGCAAGCCAGTAAGAGCTGGGAAGATCGTTAGCACCTGGTTAGGGCTAGAAAAAAACTTATTTGGAGCAAGTAGAGCAATGAAAAAAACTCTGCAAAGACTTAGGGCTGGAAAAACATTCTTCGGAGAGAGTAACAATAAAAAAGCCTGCAAGGTAAGAGCTGGGAAGATCTGTTAGCACCTAGTTAGGGCTGGAAAAAAAAGCTACATTCGAAGTATAAGACGCACCCAAATTTTCAGCCATTTTTAGGGAGGAAAAAGGTGCGTGTTATACTCCGAAAAATACGGTAAGTGCTTTATGAACAGCGTATTGTCTGGGTCAATTTGCTTACATAATAGTATATAATATAATAATATATTAAACATAAGGCATACATAATAGTATTTTTCCAATTTCTACTTCTATTCTCCAACCATTGATAAAATAAATCCCATGTTTGAAAATATTCTTTATCTTTTATCTTTAATGTCAACCTATCCATTTCTGCACAATCTAGTATTTTTTTAATGACTTCTTCTATAGGTGGTTCCTCGTTTTTCCAGTGTTCTGCATATACAATTCTTGCTGCTGTCAAGACATGTAGTATTAGATATATTTATCGTATTTTTCTGTGCCTAACAAAAATATTTCTGGCTTATAGTCTATGTATTGCTTTAACATTTTTTCTAACCATGTATGTATTTTCATCCAGTATTTTTTTGCCGTTACACGTGTCCACCACATATGATAATATGTGCCCGGCGAAATGTTACCATTTCAAATAAATTTTCCTATTGAAGTGAAGGGAATGGCAGTCTCATTATCATTTTCCCATTTTCAGACGAAAGGGTTTGCTTAATGACCACCACAAAAATGTTGAAAAACATGGGTCTGGCCATGTATATGCCTTAAAATATGATCACGATGACTTATAACTGAATTTCCAGTCCCAATCAGTGGTGGGTTCCTACCAGTGCGGTCCACTCTATAGCACTGGTAGCGGCCCGCTGGTGATATCACAGTACTGGTGCGGTCGGTTGCTGGTGCCTAAGCGCCACCATTTTTTAAAAAATTAAAAAAAACATTTCTTCTGCACATGCCCAGAAGCCAAGCTTCCAGCACTGTGCATGCGCTGCCTTCCTACCCCACAGTGAGTCCAAGCAGGGGAGGATGGCTGAGGGAGCGCGTGAGATGCTGAAAGAATCTTTGAAGTTTAAAGGGCGGCAGGAGCTATCTCCATTCCCCTCCCTTCAGCAGTCCGAGAAGCCACGAATGCGCGGTGATGATCCTAGGCATTTTCGCACGTTTGAGGCTTCTCAAGCTGCTGAGGGGAGGGGGAATGGGCGGCAGGACCTATCTCAGTTCCCCTCCCTTCAGCAGTCCGAGAAGCGATGCCCACCCGGTCACATGGCCGGCAAGCCACGCCCACTCGGTCACATGGCTGGCAAGCCACACCTACAAAATAAGCCACGTCCACAGAGTGGTAGTAAAAAAAATAGGAACCCGCCCCTGGTCCCAATGCTAGTTCTAAATTGAGGAGTACCTGCAATATTTTTCCACATTTCTCTGACTTTCTGTCATCCACAACACTAAAGCTTGAAAACTGTATTATCTTCTCATTCAGTTGCCAGAACAAGATTCTATAATTTACCTGGCACTGTAGAAAGTAACATCATAACCATAGGGGGGAAAAAAATACTTTGGAGCAGTACTTCTCTCCCTCTGGGAAATCAAAGCCACAGTGAATTTGTATGGCGAATATAAGGTGACTCTAAATTTTGTGACCCGTTTTCTAGCGTTTTTAGACAGATCTGCTCACAGTGAGTGCAACACTGATTCATCCAACTGTCTTGCACCTCTTCAGGTGAATGGCTTGGTCCTCTCTAAGATAAACAGTTCACTCCTGGAGCATCTGCTGTCCTGGATGAGTGTCTCAAAGTTCAACCCCAGAATGCTGCTAAAAGTGAGTCCAGCCTGGATCTCTGGAAAGCCACCAGAGATAATTCTGAACTATGGGGACCAGGTGCTTTGCTTAATATACAAATGCTCCCTGAGTTCCTGTAAGCTTTTGTTTGATTAACAACACAATCCAAGGCCTATCAATGCAGAGTAATCTTGTTGATAAGGTTTATACTCAGGAAATGAGTACAGGCTATACTTAATGTACATATGCCCACTTAATGTACATATGTCCACCATTGAAAACAACAATTGATTTGTTTAAACTTCGAAGAGCTTTCTGGGAAGTATGTTTAAAAAAGAGGGTATGGGGTCACTATAACTGCTGAGCATTGCTGACCTCCATTCCAGACTTACCCAGCTGTTCCCCTCCCTGCCAGTGTTGGAGTCTGGATTACATTGGGAGTATATACACTGGTTCCCTAAGCTGAATTATGCACATAAAAATGAAGAATCGGTGCATTTCTCTCTGCTCCTTTGAGATATTTATCCTCACCTCCTGTAGATTGGAATCGTCCTCTGCTCCAAAGACAAAAGGAACAATAATCAGCAAAAGCCAGCTCCTTTTTGCAGCCGGATTTAGCTTCACTGGGTCACCTTGTCTGGAAGGTCTCCAGC